>NW_004624742.1:29300487-29340666 GCF_000247695.1 Heterocephalus glaber
TGCACTATGGGCACAATCTCTGCTGTTATCTGAGGAATTATTTCTGATTTCATTTTTTCCAGATCCTCTTTCTTTGCTAGTTCAGGGAGTCCAGGTGTTTGAGTATCAGATTTTTCCATCTCGTTTCCCTTTGCGGTTGCTTTAGGTGATCTGAAGTCTCGTTTTGAGACTTGTTTATGTGTTTTCTCATTTCAACTGGGAGGGAGGATGCTGCTGGCACCCACAAAGCTCACCTCCTCGGCACTGGGTGGGACTCTGCTCCTCTGCGATGCAGGCGGTGGTACGGTAGCCCAAAAGGCTCAGCTGCTTGGCACTGGGGGCCTCTGTTCCTCTGAACTGGGGGCAGTGGTACAGCAGGCCAAAAGCTGTTTTCCAAAGTGAGGGTCATTGTCTGCTGATGATGGCAGAGCCTTGCTCCAAAATCCTAAAGGCCTCCACTACAATTCACCTTCAGGAGCTGCCAGAGCCTCCAAACAGCATCCCTACCTGCCACTGCCACCTCAAGTACCATCAGATCTGCTGGATCACATGGCCCAGGTGGCAGAGCAGCCTACACAGCCACCTGAACCTGTTGCAGAGCCTTCTCTGGTTCTGAGAACTTCTCAAAAGTAGAAGATTTCTGAGTTACTTGGTAAATGGACCAAAGTAGAACACCCAAGTGAGGAACGTGTTACCTCCGAAATCCAAATAGACCCATTAGGCAGTGTGCCTCCTTCTTGGATGTCAGAGGGGCCAGATGCAACAACTTAGCCTTCACTTTAGAAAGGGTATCTCTGCATGCCCTATACTGCTGGACTCACTGAGGTAAAAAGGCTTTGAATTTTAGTTGCATTATTTCCCATCCTCTGACATGCAAATGCTTTACCAACAAGTACAGAGCTGTTGCTACTTCTTGGTCACTTGGTCCAATCAACATATTGTCATCAATGTAATGGATCATGCAGTGCCTTGTAGAAGAGACAGACAATCAAAGTCCCTTTGAACTAAGCTGTCACACAGGGCTGGAGAACTGATATACCACGAGGTGGGACAGTGAAGGTACATTACAGGCCTCACCATCTAGAAGTAAATTCTTTCTGGTAGGCCTTATGGACAGGTATGAAGAAAAAGACATTTGCCACATCAATAGCTATATACTAGGCTGTAGGAGATATGTTCTGATCAAGCAAGGAAACCACATCTGGTATGGCAACTGCAATTGGAATTACCACTTGATTAAGCTTACAGTAACCCATTCTCATTATCTGATCCACCTGTCTTCTACACAGGCCAAATACTAGAAAAGTTAAATGGTAATGTGGTGGGAACCACCACCCCTGCATCTTTCAAGTCCTCAATGGTGGCACTAATCTCCGCCGTCCCTACAGGGATGCAATATTGTTTTTGATTTACTATTTTTCCAGGTAGAGAAAACTCTAGTGGCTTCTACTTGGCTTTTATCACCAAAGTAGTGCTCACACTACAGGTTAGGGAACCAATATGGCAATTCTACCAAGAACAAGTATATCTATTTCAATTATGCATTCAGAAACTAGGGAAATGACCACAGGATGGATTCAGGGACCTACTGGACCCACTGTGAGTCAGATCACCTGACCTCCAAAGGCCCCTATGGAAAGCCATAATGATGTTTTTGGTCTCTTGGAAGCAGTGTTGGCTCAGAACCAGGATCCAGTAGTCCCCAAAATGTCTGATCATTTTGTTTTTCTCGATGTACAATTATCCTGGTAAAGTCCATAAGTGCCCTTTGAGGAAAGATGAGAGAAAAGATAGGTAGTGCATCAAAGTTCTTCCCAAAGGGGCCCAACCTACCCTTCATTCAAGGGACTCTGGGCCTGTACACAGGCTCAAATCTAGGAATTGATTGAAGTGCTATGATTTTCTGTTGTTATAATTTGAGGTAGATTTTTGTTTACTTGCCTTGGAATTTTTCTGCTTGTAAAAATTTAGTAGGCTTCTTATCCACTTCACTTCTGGGAACACTGTGATTAATCAGCCAATGCCACAGGTCCACTCAAGTCAGACCATACCCATCAGTGCTCTGCCTCTGCTGTCCTTTACAGTAAATACACCCACCTTGCCTTCAGTAGCTGAGTGCTGCCACTTAGCCCCTGCCACTCCGAGATCCAATTATACCCATCACATTTGTACACTGATTCACATTTCTTTAGGATTTCTAGAAACTGGTCTGGTGTTTGGAATCATTATGATCTGGTCATATTAATACATGCAAATTCCCTCTGCTTCTTAATATTACCTGTTTCTGATACAAAATGTTCTTATAAAATAAACTCTAGTCCTAGTTTCATAATCAGGATGTGTCACAGATACAACATACCATTGGATTGCTTTGATGCAACTAAGGACTAATAATTCAGCCCCAAAATTGACTTAACTCAAAGTTAACTCAACTAACCTAAGTGATCAAAAAGATCAGCTGTTATTCTTATGTAAGAAAACCATTCATTTACTTACTGGTCCATGAAAACACAAGCTATTCTGATGGTCTGAATGCTTGCATCAGGTTTCATTCTTGTATAACAAACATACAATCACAAGTGTAACCAGGGCATCAACACAACCCTCAAGAGCAGTGAAAGGTCCCATCTCACATCAATTCAATACAAGAAATATTTATGTGTACCCTAAGTTATAACAAAAGAACATACAGAGGTTTATAGAAACAAAAACAATACAGAAGAATGATAGATAATGTAAAACTGTGAGAAAAAAATCAGGCAAAGGGCAAACTAGAGGGAAGGTGAGCAAAGTAATTCTAATATGCCAGACACCAATCATCTGAATATGCTCCAAAAGAAGGAGACATAATTTGCTTTCAACATTCTTATGGGCAAATAAATTCAGAGTACTCAAAGTAAAATAGCTTAGGGGAAAAGTATAAATAATCCTAACACTAAGAAAAGTAGGCATTTTTCCTGGTTAACTTCCTAAGATAACAAGTACAGTACCAGAGCTTCATGTGATTTCAAGATTCACTGATTTCTCACTCCATCCATCACCATGCCTTCACCACCATAAGGCCTCGCCGTGATACTCTACCTCACTCTAAGTCCAGAAACATTGGAGCCAAGTGACCGTGAACTGACACCTCTGAAACCATGAGGTAAAATAAACCTTTCTTATTTAAGTACTTTCTCGGGTATCTGTCACATCAACAGAAAGCTAACCAATTGCCCTTACAGCTGTAATAATTATTATGATAACCACAGTTATAGACATGAGCAATGCAATCTGTGTTTCCACTTCCAAAGTACACTAATTCATAAACATACACTGATGACTGACCTTACGAAGCAGATAAAAGTGGTGTCTATTAAAAACAGCGTAATCATTAGATCTGTAACCCTACTTTTCAGAAATAATAACATGAGTTCTTACATTTCAATTATTCCCCACTGCTCTTTCGAGTCACTACAACTCCTCAGTCTTTCCCCTGAGTTGGATTCTTCAGGGAGATCATTCATCAAGGTCTTAGGTGGATTCGAGATTTATCTCCTAAATTTGGTAAATTGTTTGTATACAAATAATACATTAGAAAAAATGCTGTGCATTTTGTTTGTTCCCTTCCTACTTAAGAACATAGTGTTGCCATGTGCAATACAATTTAACCAGAACATAGAAAAGAACACACAGTGTTTCTCATCCATATTTGATTTTTAAAAAGCAAATATTTTCATACATTCACTGGAACATCATAGGTTTTGTAAATATTTGTTGAATCACTTATGTAGATAATAACCATCCTGGTGGTTTTTAAAGCACTTTTATCAGTTATTTAGGAATTTAGAAAGAGAGAAAAACCTATATTAAGATATACAAATATTTGAAGAAATCTTTATAATGTGTACAAAGACTCCTCCATATCCTGATGTAAATGATGTGTCTATGATTCCTGGATGTGTAGCCAATAACTCAACTTGCATAACACATCAAACATAGCACAGTGGAAGTATCACTAACCCTTCAGTTATTACTATAAACTTTAAACAAAAAAATCCAAAACTATATTCCATTGGATGCTCATATTATGTGTTTTCAGAGGGAAATCAGACTGTTTAATTTCTATTGTGAATCATTGTGTTATTTTTGTCTATCAAGTATCCTCAAACACAAAACAAAACAGTCTCAGTGTTTGAACAAGTAATTGGACAGAAAGAAAATGATTTGCAACTTGCTCCAGTGATCTCAAAAAGCCTCTGAGTTTATAGAGAACTTCATGAGTAAGAAGAGCAATTCGGATAATTCCATTGCTTTGATGAACGAATTCAACGAACCCCATCTGCCCCTAAGTTTTGGAATTTTCTTTTTGTTAGAGAAGAATCCAACTCTTTCTCAAATAACAGCAGTCAAGCATTTTATTTAAATATAAATAAGAAACACTATTTCTTCAAATATCAAAAATTTAACAAAATAAATGTGGGGTAACTTATTTTTAGTAATCTTATAACATGAAGTACATTTACTTTTGTTTCTTTGAGTGGGATAGAAATTGGTCATGTTATTCTCATTTAATTACTGTTAAAACTTCAATTACTTTTAAAATTTCTATCTTTTTTATTTTTTATTTTAATGTAATACAACTAGACATTAATAAAGAAAACATAAAAAATTTCTATGAAAAAATAAAATTTCATTACAAAATAATTAGAGAATAACAATGGTAAATACCCTGCATATCATGATCTTAAAAGAATCTATTTTAGGGCCAGGGATTTAGCTCAGTGGCACCGCACCTGCCTCGCAAGTGCAAGGTCCTGAGTTCAATCTCTGGTACCAAAAACAAAAAAGAATATATTTTAAAATGTTCCATTATCCTAGCATAAGCATTTGTCACTTTGAAAACATAATTTTAAGTACTATGACCCTGATATGACTCTAATTGTGCAATCTTGTCAGAAATTAATTCCTAAAATAATGCAGAAAGATAAAATATGATTCATAGACCTCAGTGTAATCAAGTCAAGAAAGCTGGGTCACCAGGTTGCATCTCACCTACACAGAAACTTAAAATTTGTACATAAACTGACTCATTTAAATACTGAATTTAACAAATATGAATTACTATACAAAGAACTGGAAATATAAGAATTAATTTATTTTATGGTGTTTTTACACATCAAATTAGCATAATGTCAATACGAATACAGTGCAATGGGCGGTCAGGTTAAGAGTCAAGATCTTCTCTTCCTCCTGAGACATCTTTGGAATTACAGTAGAGGAAAGCATATCACTCACGACAACAGGGACAATGGGGAGGACCAGCAGCAAAGGAGAGCTGTGATAATTCAGGAAAAGCTGACAAGCAGGCCCTCTGATGGGTCTGCAGTGTGAGAAGGAAGAGAATCGATGGCCCCAAGATGGAAGGCAACGCGACACCTGCTAAAGCAGGGAAATGTGAGAAGGCAAAGAAGACAGAAACTCCAAATTAGAATATGAAGTCATGGCCTCTGAAAAACAAAAAAGATTTTGAAAACTGTATTCTGAAAAATATAAAGAATAAGTAGAACACTAAAAAAAACTATGAAGGAAGACATGATGGAGGCCCACACATGCTTCCCCAATAAGAAAAAGTAAAATTAATTGGAGGACTCTTTACAAAAAAGCAAGATATAAAGAAGAACCAAAATAAAATATGACATAATTTTGAGCAAATGCAACAATTAAATAGTCCATGTAGTCCTCGATTCCAGGAACATTCTCAGAAGCAAAAGTGAGCCTTTCTGTTTTGAATTGTTGTGTCTTTATTCTTGACAGTCTAGAGTATGAAATTATTTGGAAAAATATTGTTATCAACAGCTCTAAGTTGAAAAGCAAGTAAATAAAACAGACTTTAAATATGAAAAAGAATTCCTTAATCAAAATACTTGATTTATACTTTCCTTATAAAAATGATATGATTCTTATCTAAATAATTCTAAAGGAACTCTTTCAATAATCATAGAACAAAACTCTAAATGAGTAGAGTCCTGTAAAACAGTAAAATAGGTAGAAATTTTTAAAGAAGTCAGTGATGTTAAAAAAAAAAGTATCTTAAAAATGCATAGTGTCTTAGATTTAAGGAATTATCCCCAGTCAGGGTAGGTTACTTCTAGTTTAAGAATCATGAATGATTTCATAAAGTGGATATTTCACTGCCTGTGTTAGTGACCTTTTCATCTCAGTGACCAATTACCTGAGAAAAACAACTTACAGAAGGAAAGGTTTATTTTTGGCTCACGGTTTCACAGGTTTCAGTCTATGGTCTGCTGGGGCCATTGCTTTGGGCCTGAGGGGCCAGAAACAACACAGCGGGAGGGCATGGTCGGGGAGAGCTGCTCATGTCAGGGCATCCGGGAAGCATGATGAAAGGGAAAGAGCCAGAGAAGGGGCCAAATTCTAGGCGTAGCCTGAGGTCACACATCTGTGACCCACTCCCTTCAACGAGGCCTCACCTCATAAGTTTCTACCACCACCCAATAATGCCATCAAGTGTGACCTCATCAGTGAATTAATCTGCTATTAAACTACAGCACTCATGATCCAATCACCTTCCAAAAGCCCCTCTGGACACCTGAGACTGCAGAGAAACATTTTAGACCTGAACCATAACACTGCCCTCGAAGAATGGGGAGGAATATGAAGCACCCTGTACGCATTGTAAGATTCCCACAGAACTTCTGGTCAGCAGAAAGAAAAATCAACAAAGGATGGGGCAAAGGCACTAGGAACTCCCATGTGAGAACTGATGTTCAGGTTTGGAGTCATGTTAGTCAAAAGAGCAAAAAGCCACTTGCCCACATCACTGCTTTTGATCACCTATTTCATAGACGACTTTTATAGACTGTTTTTTACAACTTCCTGGTGCTGTGAAAAGCCTTTTCTTCCCCAAATTAGACTTGTGACTAGCAGTTGTGTTGCAAGATGCCCATGTCACCGTATTATAATAATATAATAGTGATGATAATTAATGGGTGCTTATGTGTGTGCCAATATGTTTTCTCTCTGTTCATACATAATGCACACATACATATACCTGTGTGTATGTGTGTATCTATGTATATGTATAATTTATTTTCTCTTTCATCTATGAAACACTGACCTATTTGGTTCAGAAGTTCTGTTGGTACATACAGAAATCTAATTGTTCTATTATCTCATGTTTATAGATTCTTAATTTTCATAACTCAAATAACAGCTGCTAGTTAAAATAAAATGAGAAAATATAATTGTGAGAAAAATTAAATACTCCTATGCCTTCACAAAACAGGTATTTGGTAACAGCTGTTCTTTAACACGACTTTACATTTTTAAAGCCTATTACAATACCATTATAGAAGCTTCTGGGTCTCTACTGGCTCCATCCAGTTATCTAATACAAGCAGACAAACACTTATACACAAACTTTACAGAAGTACTGATCAAAGCATAGGATGTGGGGGCTGGGGATTTAGCTCAGTGGTTTCACCGCCTGCTGCACAAGCGCAAGGACCTGAGTTCAATCCCCAGTACCCTCCCAAAAAAGCATAGGATGTGGTCATTCATTCTTTCACTTGGACTTGTGCACTCTCGCTATCAGATTCATTCTGTCTGTCTGTCTCTCTCTCTCCCCTCTTACTGACTTCTTTTACTTTTTGTTCATTCTGTAATGCCTGCCAGCTTCCAATATATGCTATAACTTGCTCATTAGCATATTTATATTTCACCTGGTCCCGTTATGTTTCACAAGCCCAGAGACGCTCAGCTGTTCTGACCAATATTTAGAATAATGCTTGACCCAGCATAAGTGCTCAATTAACATTTGTTGAACAAATAAATAAAATCCACCTTTCCTAATTAATTTTTTAAGAGAGAAAGAAGTAGCAAAATTACAACTTCACAAATGTCATATGCCAGGACATTATGAAAAGTACTTTAAGTCACTTGGCGAAAAAAATAATGAAGTCAGAGAATGTTTTAAATTGATATAAGTGAAAACAGTATCTCAAATTTATTTCATATAAATAAGTAAATAAAAGGAAGCCCAAAGCCATAAATATTTATAAAAAGAAAATTGATGAGTAATAATGTGCTATTATTCCTTTATAAGCAGCTAGAATAAACATTTAATAAAACATTCATTTAAGTATTAAAACAGAAAAAAAATCCAATCCAAAGAAAGTAAAAGGGAAAAAATAATAAAGAGCCAAAACTAGCACAAAGAAAACAAACATACAAGATTGAGAATCAACAACTATAAAGTCAGTGTTTGGAAAGATAATAAAATTAATGTGACTCTTAGGAGGATGAAAAGTCACAGAGAACCAATATCAATGAAAAAGAAACATAAATGCATATAAATGGTCATGTACCATAGGTAAGCAGTTCATTCCAGGGCAAGTAAGACTTAATACTTTTAAAAACATCTAATATAATTAATCTCATTAATAAACTACAGGAGAGGGCCGGGGATTTAGCTCAGTGGTTCCAGCGCCTGCCGCGTAAGCGCAAGGTCCTGAGTTCGATCCCTGGTACCAAAAAAAAAATAAAAATAAAAATAAACTACAGGAGAAAAAGTGTCTCATTACATCAGTAAGTATAAAAAAGCATTTGATAATAGTCACCATTCAATTATGACAATTACATGCAAAACAGAAGCAGAAGGGAATTTCCTAAGCCTGAACCACAGCATCCACCAAAGCCCACAGCCCACATGGCTCTGAGGGGTGGACCGCTGCCCTCCATCAGCTTGACTTGGACATCACACTAGAAGGTCGGTCAGTGCAGCGAAGGAAGCAGGAGAAGGTGGGGAGATTATAAAAGAAGGAACAAAACTGTCATTATTCACAAAGAATGAGAAAGGCAGAAAATACAGGCGTATTTACATGTAAGTTTTCTAATGCACTGGAAACTTCAACAAGGTCACTAGTGAAAAATACAGCTGTCCTAGCCAAGCATTCTCAGCACTTCCCAATCCCTCCTCTGAGCCCAAAGTTATTCTGATACCAAAACCAGACAAGAACCAGATGCAAAAACACTACCAACTCAATCCAGCAATGTGAAAAGGATTTGCTACACCAAATATGATTCAACCCAGAATTTCTGGGTTGATTGAACTTATGAAAATCAGTAAATGTAATCCATCCTAAGAAAAGACATCATCATCTCAATACAAATGCATTCGACAATCCTAATGCCATTTCATGGCTTAAAAAGTCATGTTAGGTACATGTACCAACTCCCTACAATGAATGTAGTCATTGTGTAGACCATGGGCTGCAGCCTTGAAAATCATTAGTCAAATAAATCTTTCCTCCTTTAAGTTGCTTCCTCGGGTAACATACAGCATAACAAACCAGAGAATGCAATTATTCATTCCCTAACTCCTTATGCATATTGGAGCTTTGCTCTATCAAAAAGTAAAATTATTAAATCTGTAGTTGTCAAGACAATGTGGCATTGGCACATACACACAAAGAGGCCAAAGGAGAAATATACAGCCTAAAACAGACCCGTGCATTTATCAACTCTTAGTATCTGAAATACTCAATGCTTGCTGTTTAAAGCCACTACATTTTGGTGTAATTTGTTACATAGTACTGATAAATCACTAACAAACTCCTGCTTATGAGTATTTTCAGATTTATTCTACTTTTAGGACAGAGGAGAAATGACCTTTCCCAACTCCTGCAAGTTGGGTAGATTTTATTTCTAAAATGTGATCAGAAACTATGCATTGAAAACTAAAGTTGAATGGGAATGGGGTTAAGAAGAAGTAAAGAGCTGTGAACAGAGACAATAAAAAATTCCTTCAGAATGTTTTGCTGTTTTACAGGAAGAGAAGAAGAAATGACTTAAACTCATACATAGAATGTTAAGCAAAACTATCTACAAAAGAATGCCTGCTATGTTTGTGTTTTTCTTTTAAAAAGGGTAAAATGAGGCTTGTGATAAGGAAGGCATGAGCAATAAGTTGCAAGGCAGGAGCAGTGTTCCCTGTCCTGAGAGATGATTAGCAGGCTATTTGCCTTGTGTTATGATTTCTTGTATTGCTTGTCAACCAATATGTGTATTTGACATACCTCTCTCCACATGTGTTATAGTTCAAAGTGATGAAACTGTGTAGGGATAGACAAGATCCCTTATGCTAAAAGACAACAGATGAAATTTACTATGGAATCATGAAAAGTGTTCGAGAAGGAATACTCTGAATTATAAGCAGATCAAACTGGAAGAGAAACTCCAAAAGGCTCCACATACTAAGTCTGGCTGGTAGGTGAATATTTGTGCCTTTCTAGTTTAATTAAAATCGGAATGTGTAAATCACATGAAAGCTTAAGAATCAGACGAGACCATAAGCCTTTTTTCTCTCTTTGAACTCCACAGAACTTAGTTTTTAGTTTGTGTGTTTGGCTCTCGGAATAAAGAATGCGGTGCAGTATCTGCCAAGAGAATTCTTTTTTTATTTTTTCTGGAGATGTTTCTGTGTTATTTCCAAGACCTCCCGAAGTTACTGCACTTCACCAGCACTGGCCATCTGGTCCCATTATGTGATCTAAGTGTGAAGAGATGCCCCACGCTGCAGAAGAGGGAAAGCGCCTCTGCCACCCACAGCGACACCCCGAGCCACAGGGAGTTGACCTGGACCGTGTGCTCCCAATACGCCCACTATTTCAGCTGTTCTCCACGCAACCAGCAGCCCAGGTTCCATCACAAGCGACTTACTGGACTCTCCAGAGGAGATGGCCACCTCCTTCACCAGAGAACACAGGGCCACCACATGCCAGCACGATCAATGACATTTGCAGCCCACAAGCCAAAGGCACTAACAATCAGCTAACACATGTTCATAATCTAAAACTTCAAATCCATTCTACTCTCCCAAACTACATACCAAGGACACGTGGGTGGGAAAGACGATTTTATGATTGTAGGCCAAAGCCAACAAAAAGAGCTAGAAACACCTCAAAACTCATCCTAACTTGCACTAGATGTCAAATAATTTCAAAAATACCATCAGCAAGACATTTCAAGTAGCTACCAAAGCTCATTTATCATTCTCTGTCTGCTAAACAAGTCAAGATTTGTTTTTAATCAAAAAGGAAGCAAAGGTACACTGATACTTTACCATGATACCCCTTATCCAACTCTGTGTGTGTGTGTGTGTGTGTGTGTGTGTGGTATGAATTCCTAATCTCTGGTTTACCTGTTTAGTTAACCTCTGCTATTTTCTGGGATTCATTCCAAGACAACTGAATGTATTGCTAAAATTGGCATCTCTGCTATTGCACTTAATTTTACAAAGGCTCAGAAGTGGTCTGAAACCACTTCCTTAACATTCTGCACACAACCTTATTCTAAAAAGTAATAAACACTTTTCAAGAGCAGTAATTGACAGGAAAGATACAATTTTGTTTTCCTCCAAAACAATCTTTATTTCCTCCAAATGTACAATCCTGGAACAGAATGTATGCTATGTATGACAAAGCCTCATGTTTTTGTGGCAGTGTTGCAAATAATGGTTTGAAGAGAAGCATGATTCCTTAAGTCAGCATCGGAAGTGATCTAAATAGTCATAGGTAAAACTACACATTTCCGAGCTCTTTACAAATATTTTGCTTTCACCACAACATTTGGCTGGAAACTCCTGAAAGCATAATAAATGCACAGAAGCCAAATGCCAAGTTCAACACAGACTTTTTTGATTTCGTGAGATTAGCAATATTCGTAACAGGTTAAAGAGTTAAAGAATCGTATATTTCTCAACTGTGACACACGTTAGGTATTATTTTTAAAGGCCCGCAGAAACTATCCTAATCCAACTGGTTCACTTGAAACATGAGGAAACTGGGGCCCACGGGAGTTCAGGTAACCATAGCGACGCTGACAACGTATAGGAAATGGTACCCAAACTCAGTGTTTGTGATTCCGAGTGAGTGCACAGGTCTGAAAACACCTGCCAGAGTGAGCTCCGACCCCGCGGCGTCCCGGGAGCCTCCGGGTTACCTCTGCTCCCCAGCCTCACCCCGTCCCGGTGGGCAGGGAAATCGCACCCGGCCTCGCCTCCCCGCGGCTTCCCGGGCCCGGGCTGGGTCTGCCTCCCGCGCCACGGAACCCCCAAGTAAGCTCCGGGCTGGGCCCGGCTGGGCTCGGGAGTGCTCGGCTCGCTTTGCCGTCGCTTTGTGATTCGCCGGCGCCGAGTCCTCGCCCGCCCGGCAGGTCCCTCTCGGGGCTCACGGTTCGGGTCGCGGTCCCCGGTTCCGAGGCCCACGGTGCGATCGCGCGTCCCGGGTCGCTGGTGGCCCCGGCTGGGCGCGCCCTCCGGGCCCCGCAGGTGGCTTCGCCTCCACCCGCCCGCGACCCCGCTCCCCACGAGCCGCTCTCACCTGAGCCGGTCCGCCTGAGCCAGGTCCGCCCGGCCGGGGCAGAGTCGGGCCGATCCGATCCGATCCGGATCCCTATCCGATCCTGGCGCCGGCACCTGCGTGGCGCGCGGCTCCAGCGAACTCCTGGCCCGGAGGAGGAGCAGGGCGGCGCCGGAGGGGGGGGAGGACCCCAGCCCTCAGGGGGCGGGAGCCGGCGACGCTGAGGGGCCGCAGACACCCGCTCTGGACGCCTGTGAGCGGGGCACTCTGGGAGGCTGAAGCAGGAGCATCGCAAGTTGCAGCTCAGTCTGGGCAACTGAGCCACTCATGGAGACCCGTAGTAAGAAAGGAGGTGGGATGTACTGAGGGCAGAGGCCCCTGGTTCAATCCCGTGGACAGCCAAAAATTAATAATAATCAATAAATAAAAATGAATAGGACGACCACAGCATGGGGTCCCCCCCACCCCAGACCTCAGGCCCCTCCTGCAGCGGCGTGGGAAAGGATGAATGGGGAGGAAAGTGAGGTGGAGAGGCTCAGAAGCTGTGAGGAGAGTCTCCTGCCTTGCAGATGCTTCAGGAGGGCCTTGGCGCTCAGGGCGTCCGTCCATCCGTCCGTCCGTCCGTCCATGTGTCTGGTGCAGCTTTACTGAGGCCGACAGCTGGGCACTCTCTGTTTGGGCCCTCACTGAGCTTCTCCGCCATCTGTGGTAGCAAAGACAACCCAGAGATGCAAACCTCCAGGTTTTCCCCAACCTGAAAAGCAGAGGAAAGTCTCCATGGGGCAGAGGCAAGAATCGGAGCAGAGATTCTGGTTTGAACTAGGTACTCGTTTCCTGCTGTGTAACAGGTCGCCACGAACTTGGTGCTTAAAGCAACAGAGATGACCCCTTCCCCATCCGGAGGCTGGAAGTCGGAATCCTGGTCCTCGGGGCCCTCTGCACACTCCTCCCCTCCAATGCACCGGGATCTGAGGGATCCAGTCAGGAGCTCCGTGCAGCTCACATTCTGGGGAACAGGGCACTTCGGAGTCTCCTTCTCTCTGGCAATAAGCGTGGGGCTTGTCTTGGGCTTGCTGAAGAGCTAGAAAGGACCAATGAGTTCCAAAAGGATCGCTAAAAATCTGCTAGGTAATCACCACCACAGCGAAACACAGACAGAGGGGAAGAGTTAGAACCAGCACAGCAAAGCAGATTAACACCCTGACTCGCACAGGATTTCCTTGAATAGAGAAAAAGTATCCCTAAAAGGAAAACTTTGGTGTAAAAAAGAAATTAATGAGCTCACACTTACCTTCTCTTTGAAAGAAAAGTGAATGAATTGCCTATTTACACACGTACAGATCTCTCTGGGAAGCACCAAGCATGACTGAACTCACAATTGCTCAGAGTAGACAAAACATTTTATCCAGGTATTCTGGTTGTTGATTTAGCTATGCACTATAACAGACATCCAGAAAGGTTTGTGGTTGAATTGACTGTAGTTTTAACTAGAGTGGCACCTAACCCTGTTCATTGGCGCCCTGAATGTTTTCTGCAACATTTTTCCAATAAAATAATAATTTAAGATTATGTGTCCACCACACAAATTGGAAACATTTGCACTGCAGGCAGTGTGGAGGAGCACACGCATCTGGAGCCTGACGGCCTGAGTCTTTCTGCATACTTCCTGGGAGCCGCGAAGAAAGAACAAATCCCTTCCCCTTTGTTTCCTTTGCTTTCTTTTTTTGAAAAAGGGAGATGGTCGTAATCACCTCTAAATTATCATGAAAAGTAATTTTATATTAGAGTAGCACTAGTTATCTAGTAGTCTGTCACATCTCCTCATTCTTTACGCAGTTAGTCCTCATAACATCCCTAGAAAACCTTATGTAGCTATATTTTCACCATTTATCTTTCCCTTAATAGAAAGATCTTCAGACCATGATCACTACCAACCTTATGCCTCTTTCACTGATGCAGTGGTGAAGCAGTGCAAACTCCTACGCTCTGGTACTGTGTTCGCAGATTTTTAGGAGGAAAGCATATCAGGTATGTGGGGTGAGGCAGAGAAGGAAAAAGGCAACTTAGAGCCAGGGACGACAGTTTGCGCCAGTGCTTCTCACACTTCGCTAGGCACGTGAATCAGCATAGGAAGCTTTGAGACACAGGAATGGTGGTGCACGCTTGTAAACCCAGCACTCAGGAGGCTGAGGCAGGAGGATCGCTGTGAGTTTGAGACCAGCCTGGGCTCCACAGTGAGGTCGAGGCCAGCCTGAACTACATAGGGAGACCCTGTCTCCTGACCTGGGTGTGCAGGGGTGCGCCCTTGGAGTCTACATTTCTAACACGCTCCACAGTGATGTCAGTGCTGTGGGTCCTTCGCAGGGCTATAGACTATTTAATCAATACTGTTGCCACTTCCAGCAAAAAGAAATTTATGTTTAAGATACATGAAACTTTTTAAAGTTCTTGTAGGGGAATAGTTTTCACTTTGCAAGATGTAGCTGCTAATTGAAGAATTCTTGTCTTTAGCCAGTTATGTAGAGATAGTTCTGCCTTCATTCCTAGCATACCTCTGAGAATAAAGCCCTGTAAACCTGAGTATTAGGGGACAACACCTGTGTGGTACTGAGGAGGCAGCTTTGGGTAGTGGAGACGAGGGACAGCAAACTCTGTGGTGATTGGGTTTTGCCGTGTCCCCATGACTAGGATACAGCCCAGGTTATGCAACCATGAACCAATCTGGGAGCTAGGAGGCAGGAATATTTTAAAGATGCAACTAAAGTCCACCGCCACTTGGCTATAAATGAGAGGGGCTGTCCTCGATAATCAGGGCCGGCCTGGTTCAGTCAGGCCTCCAAGTCAGATGAAATACTTAGAAACAGCGCTGAGGCTTCCAGGAAAAAGAAGAAAAAGAACAGAATGGGGGCGGCTGGGGAGTGGCATGGAGGTGAGGGAGGAAGGAAAGAGATTTCCACATTCACACCTGCCACGACAGAGCCTGCCACTTGGTAGAACACCTGCGTCGTCACTAGTAGTGTTGGTAGAAGCATGAACATTCGAGTGGCTGCTTAGTCAGGACTCAGGAGGAACTGAGAACTGTGCTTCAGAAACTGGAGGAAAGATAGTATTTTCCATCTGGTGGCAGGAAGCTCAGCCCAATTGGGCCCTGCAGTTACAGGGAAAGCAGAACTTGTAAACAGTGTTATTGCTGAGGAGATTTCCAAACAGCGTAGAAGGTGCAGCCTGGCTTTTTGCTGCTTATCATGAAGTGTGAAAAAAGATAAATTATGAAATAATTGTTAGATTTGATTTTTTTGTAGAGTCCTCAACACATCTAGTTTCCAATAGATGCAAAATGCAAGAGATTCATTGTCAGGACAGCACATTGTAAACTGAGTGGCCAGCCAGTCTTTTCCTAATACCTCAGAAAAATTTAAAAGTCAAAGTATTCAGTCACACAAAAGGCTTTTGGAAGAGATTAAGTGGGTGATTTATAGAGCCTTCTAGCCATCCAGCAGAGGCCCCAAATAGAGATGCAATTATCTAGGGAAAAATCCATGCGTAAACCTTTTTCTCCTGAATGAATTTCTCTGACATGCGCAGAACAGCTACAGTGTTCTTCGGATATTTTTTACTGGTAGAAACACTTCCAGCTTGAAATGAAACAGATAAAATTACAGAATTAAAGGAAGCTCTCAGATACCCAAAATTCACTAGACAGGAAATAGGCTACTAAAACTGCTCAGTTTCAAACACAAATCACACCAAGAAAAAGAAAAGATTCTAAAGACCACTAAAGACCCGAGGGATACACAGCTCTGGAGATGGCTGGGCATGGTGGCACATGCTCGTAACCCCAGCTACCTGGAAGATTGTAGGTTGTCCCAGAAGATTGTAGGTTCAAAGCTAGCCGGGATAACTTAGCAAGACCTTGTCTCAAAAATATAAATAAATAAAAAAGAATAAAGACGTACTTCAGTGGTAAACCACTTGCCTAGGATATGTGAAAAAAGATATTAGGGAAATAAGACTGCATTTTAGTAACAACACCAAACAAAACTGGACAAAAGTCACTTTGGGAAGAAGTAGAATTGCTTCAAACAGTGGAAAGATGGCCAGGAAGCCACTGTGGTAACTATTCTATAACACTCCTGCACACCAAACTAACGCTGGTGACAGAAAGCAGAGGGAGCCAGATACAAATCCCAAGGACAGCTTTCCAGCTGTCATGGCCATTGAAGGTGGACTGCACTACCTGGGGAGGAAATGGGCTCTTCTCAGAGAACTGTTCATGGCCGTGCAACAGGATGTAGCGGGCAGCACCATGGCACAGGTGGGACTGGAGTAGTGATGGGTACGGCCCCACCACATCAGATAACCTATGAGCGGGGCTCCAGCTTCAGAGCAGGGACGTGAAGATGACCTGGACTACAGCGATGAGTTATCTAGTAAAAATGCTGCCTACTGTCCCGGGACAGTTGATCCACCAGCTATAGAATATGAACTGCTCTTCCTTCCAAAGGTGCTGGTTACTTCACTTGCTTTCTTTGCTTTATCTGTTCTCAATGGTATGGATAATAGATAGATAGATAGATAGATAGATAGATAGATAGATAGATAGATAGATAGATAGGCAGACAGATAGATGATATAGTGATACCTTATTTTCAAGGTGGTTGGGGTAAATTGCAAATCTGAAACAGGAAAATTAACTAATGCAGACTGTTACTTAAATACATCTACACAAGTCTTGACTTCAGCCAGCTCTGTTAAGCAAAAAGCCACTGGGTACCTTGACAACATGTGGCTGTATCTGCTCTGCTGTGACCTGCAGACTGATTGTGGGCAAATCCATGAGGTCCAGAGCACCAGTACCCTGCAGGAACTCTTAGTGCTGACAGTTCCGGGGGGACTTGGGGAAGTCTCCTTGGCTCTGACCAGCTTCGCATTCCCTATCCCATCAGTGATGTCAAAGAGATCTCGGACAAACCGGTAGAGGTGAACGGACATTACTATGAGCATCTAAAAACGGTGGGAGAGGGCCGGGATTTAGCTCAGTGGTTCCGGCGCCTGCCTCGCAAGCGCAAGGTCCCGAGTTCGATCACTGCTACCAAAAAAATAAATAAATAAAAGTGGTGGGAGATTACATAAATATTAAAATTCATGACAGTGATTTGAGACTACTTGGCTGATAAGACCCTAAAGCTTTGTGTTTGATATGATTTTGTATTGCTAACATTGCTTGGAAAAGGGGGATGGAGTAGCAAACTTTTGGTCTCTGAATAAGAAATGAGACTTTATGGAATGAATGCAAAATATTTAGAGCTAAGAATATAAAACTTTATGTGCGAATTTGTTATAGTAAAAAAATTAATCAATACAGGGCCGGGGATTTAGCTCAGTGGCTCCACCGCCTGCCTCGAAAGCGGAAGGTCCCGAGTTCGATCCCCAGTACCCACCCCCAAAAAAACTAATCAGTACAATCAACAATAAATATTCAAGTATATTCTTGGATTTGAGTAAATGTCTTCTTATATTTAATTGTACTGAATTGCATTAACTGGATAAACAATATGACTGTTTAATTAAATACTGAATTGTAAGACCAAAGTAAACATTAGGAGGGGAAACCCTTTTAGATAAAGGCGTTTTAACTCAGAAGTCACTTGACACACTGCAGATAATTAGCTGCTCACTTACTTGAGCAAAGAGGAGCTACTACCTTTCCTACACCAAGCTACATTTGACAAGAGAATGTTCAGAACAGATCATGTAAAACCCAATTTAATGAAAGCCTAAAATTAATTTTCCACATTAAGCAAAAACAGTACCCCTTCCATTTTTCAAAAGGTTTCAGCAACTCCAAGTTAAACAAAACAGTTAATATGCAATGAAAGAAGAGTACTTCAAAATTTTAGAAAGGAAACTGAAGGACAAATAAGGAAAAGCTAGGTTTCAATATTTTTAATAGACAGGATAATTGATCTCAACTAACCACATTTGATTATCTTAAGTACTAGCAATTTTTTTCTTTAAATTAATGATATTCAAAATCTTTCCCACTAAAATACTATTCCCAGGCCCAGAATTTGACCCAATTTATCCAGAAGACATAGTTCCTATTAAGCTTGTCATACAACAGTCTACTCATATAGTTGTTCCAAAAATGCTTTTTGAGTGAATGAAAGATGTTATAAAAAAAGCCAAAGAAAGAAGATAATACACAGAAAAAAATGAATACATTATTGTCAACCCATGACTTGTGAAAAACAAATACTAATGACAAGGAAGTTTAGAAAGTAAAATACCAAGAAATTCGTGTGTTCTTCTCTGAAGTTCTAACCTCGGGGTACAAAAAGTGTGTATCTACCTGTAATTTATACTTTTGAAATAAGATGTTTATAAAACAGTCACAGGAACACACCTCTGCTCCCAGAGGGCCATGCCATCCCTCCTAGGAGTCCCAGGTCTAAGGTCCCGGGTAATATTCCTTCTTGTATGTTTTGCTTTGTTTTGTGGCACTGAGGCTGAAACCCAGGGCCTCACACATGCTGGGTGACCTCTGCATCCCCTGAGCCACACCCCAAACTCCCATGCAGTATTCCTGGGGTTCAGCCTGGATTACTTTACGCCCTTGCTTAAAAGTATCTGCGGTTAGGGCCGGGGATTTAGCTCAGTGGTTTCGCCACCTGCCTGGCAAGCTCAAGGTCCCAAGTTCGATCCCCAGTACCAAAAAAACAGTATCTGCGGTGTGCATTGCCTGAAGAAAGTTTAAACAGTCTGGGTTCAAATTCACGCTCTGTGTGTCGTCAGCCCGTTAACCAGTGCTCTTCCCTGGCAGGAGACAGCTCACAGTTGGCTAAACACATCTTTGCCCTTTTTCATTTTTCCTCTTCCTGATTTGGTTCATATTGTTCCAATCTTGAAGTTCTCCATCTATTCCATGGCAGCCCTGTCTCCACCATTACCCATCTCCTGCTTGAAATTCTAGCCAATTTCCCAAGATCCAAATAACCATCCTTCCATGCCATCTTCAAAATTGCAACTATGCTATCTGTGACCTGCGATCATTTGGAAATTTATTTTGTTTTCTTTTTATTGTGAAAGACTACCTGATTCATCTAGTACTTAGTTATGTGTGTATCTATGTAAATGGGTGGAAGGTGAAGGTTGAATCTTATTAATGTTGTTGTTTGTTTCTTTATGCCCTAAAATATTTATGACAGTATCTTAGGTATAGAAATTGCTCAGTTAATAGGCAGCGGACTAAAC
Organism: Heterocephalus glaber; assembly: GCF_000247695.1. The sequence goes on from NW_004624742.1 coordinate 29,320,083, forward strand.
TATAAAAGGCAAATATTGTAGTTTCCATCTGTATAATTAAAAAGAACAAAAACAACAAAAATGCTTTATTTTACACAGTTATTTCTCAGTGATTATATACTTACAGTACTACTTAAAATTCACATACTGAAAAGAGATTTATTCTAAGTTTCTATAGAACATATATTATAGGAAATACATATATAATCTGAACAGATTATTAAAATATATATGCACAGGGAAAAAAGAAAGGTACCAACATGAAAACAAGGTAGCCAATGGATTATAGAATAATGGCTGAGATGGCTTTGTTATTCATTTTTACCTTTTTGAGTTATCTGCAATGTTTACATGTTACTTTTATAGTCGAGGAAAAAAAGAAATATGAAAACATCTGTGTATATGTGTCCTTAAGAAGTTCGTCCTTGGAAGTAGAGCCATTTAGATGCTGCCCAAAGCCTCGAGCAGCCTGGTTACCATCAGGTGCTGCTCTGGCTGGTGTGGGACCCCAGCCTGCGGGAACACCCACCCTCACCCTCAGGTGCTGCTGGGAAGGATGCAGGAGAATCCCATCGCCTTGACGGCCAGACATCTGTGCCACAACACTCACAGTTTATGCTGTGATCTAAAGCTGTCTAAAGTTGAAAGACCAGTTAGTCAGATAGTTTGTCTACAATTGTGTGGCAAGAACAAAACTTATTTAACCTCAAAGTTAAAATTAGTACCAGAACTACTCTTTCTGATGGCTCAGTGGAGAAAGCAGTTCTGAGCAGGAAAAAAAAAATTAGTACCAGAACTAAAATATTGCTTTTCCTCACGGAATTCTGACTAACATTTTTTCAGTACTTCATGATATGCCCTTATATTTATTATCTATTTGCATATTTGTCAGAACTGGGCAGAAGGGTGTAAAAAGAGATACAAAATCCTCTAAATTTTACATATTAACCAAATCAACTATTTTCTTGCACCTGAAAGAATATACTGGGAATTAAAGTTAAGAGGGTAAATATGCGAAAATTACTCCTAGAATATTGCCTGAATAGGCTGCTGTGAATAAATGGTTGGTTAGAATAAAATCATTTCAGAATTACACAACTAAACGAAGTTTTCATAGAAATGCTCTTCAGATTCAGGCTCCTTCCAGGGAGGTAGCCAGCGTTTCTGATGCTCCATGAGTGCGCACATGCGCGCGTGCACACACACACACACACTGCAAACCGATTTGCACACAGCACGCGCACCTTGTTCTCCGCAGGAACATAATGGGATTTCAGAGCAAAGCCCACCAGGCCTCCACAGCTGCTGCAGAGCTCATATGAGGGGAAAGCCATCTCCAGCGCTCAAGGTCCTGCTCTGAACCCATAGGTCAAGAAAGACAAGGTGTCTTCTTAACTGTGTTAGTCTCTTGCCTCGACCATAGGGACATGCCCCAGCAGGGGCTCTCATTGGCCTGGTCAGGGCAGAGACTGCCCCATTCAAACCTTTTATCAGCCAGTTCCCCTTCCCCCTGTCCTCTGGCAAAGTGTTTCCTTTTGGTAGAGAAACTGGTTCCCCCAGACTCCAAGCACATGGATCGGGTTGGGCTGCCAGGTAGGTGTCCTGAGGGCAGAGGTCACACAGTGATCATGCAGCACGTGGTCCCCAACTGTGGTGGAGGAACCAACAGTCAGCTTGGAGCCCAGCTGAACTGAGTCAGCCAGGTTGGGTGTGGAAGACCCACCTGCGGACTGTTGCCAGTAGCCATAAAAACAGGACTGGAGGGGAAGATTGTAGGCTGTTAAATTTCTAGGAGAAGCTTGCTGCGGCTGGTTTTCCTGATAGGAACTGGCTGTTCTTGTCCGAACTTGACTGTTCTCTTCCGAGGAGGAGCTCAGGGCTGGGAGTGGCTGCTGTTCTCCTCAGGGGAGCTCTGATCTTCACCATAAGCATCACTTGCTGGCTCCAGTGTGGATCCCTCAGCCTAGTGGCACAAATCCTTCACCCCACAGGCACAGGGTTTCTGGCTTCCAGCACTGGTCTTTGGGCCTTCCAGGTGCAGATCCTCGATACAGACAAGCATGAGACACTGCCATGGGCTCCAGGCCACTGGTGGCACTGGTGGAGGACATTGCCTTGGACCCTAGGCTGTTAGGTGGACTTGTGTGGGACACTGCTGTGGGGTCCAGGCCCTCAGCTGGATCCTTTGGGCCTCTAGTGTCGGCTAATCTCTTGCGCTCCTCTGTATTTTACTTTTGCTATAGATATCAGAAAATAATCCTATGAACTATGTGTCCTGTATTAAATGTATTCCCTTGCCAGAACCCTAACTGCAACAGGGATGGGCCTGGCTCTATCACTGGGGGGAGCAGGAAGCATAACAGAGAAAGGCTGCTAAAGATCATTCTCCAAGCAAGATCTGAGAGGAGGGACCAGGGCGAGAGGGCACAGGAATGAAGAGCTGATTCCTCCGAGACAAGGACCAGACCCAGTGAACAGCTGTGGAGGACAATGATTCCGTGCACGCTGACCACATGCAAGCGTTTTTCTTGTCATCATCCTCTAAACACTACAGTAAAATAGCTCTTTACATGGTATTAGGTACTGTAATTGATACCTATTATAATATTATAATTTAGAGGCCGCTCAGTCTCGAGGAGATGTACACAGGTCCTATGCAAATACTGTTCCTTTTTCCACAAAACCTTGAGCATTGGCATCCATGGATGTTGACGGAGAACCGGAGCCAGTCTCTCATGGGCCACATGAGGCTCCCGGGGAGCGTCCAGGCTCCGCAGTCCAGGACAGAGCTGTCTCCTGCTTGCAGTCCTGGCCCGGGCTGCGCCAGCTCAGGCCCCACCCCACTCTGGGCCTCCCTCTTCCACTCACATGGGACGGCTGCAGCCTTGGTCTTCACAGCATGCGCTCGCAGCAGGCCTGTGTCCCTGAGACACCCCACAACAGTGTGCTCCCATCTCTCTGGTGGCAATGGGACAGAATTGCTAAGGAGCCAAAGAGGGTGGCAGGATAAACACAAGAACATGCTGGCCCAAACATACAGGATAATAGAATATGCTTCCACAGAGGACACCAAGACCAGACGGAAGGAGCAGAGGCCATAAGTGAGCCCTGAACACCTGCCCTAGGCTCTGAGGGGCCCCAGAGGGCCTGCGTCTGCCTGCCTGATGTGCAGGATCTGTGAGCCACCTCAGCAACTGTCCTCAGTCCCCTCATGGAACCCTGATCTTCTCCACATTTCTACCCCTTGCACCTTGGGGAATCCTGCCCAGCATACGAGCTTAGTTAAAAAGGAATAATTTTCATTTCACGGAAGAAAGAACAGACCGGAGCCCTACAGCCACCAGTAGCCTTCTCTACCTCCGACCGCAGCTTCTTGGTGTATGTTTCACTCCTCTCCATCAACATGTTTCTCCACACAGTGGAAAACATCGTGACCATTCTCAGGTTTCCCACAGATGTTTCCACCGCCAGATCAGGAAGAAATAAATCAGGGTTTAAAGTTTCCGTTACCTGGTTTGAGTAGCAGAAAAAGAAAGGAAATTCACTAATTCTTTCACGCTATATGGACAACAGCTTGGGTGTTTGGGTGATGACTATAAAAAGTCCCCTCTCTTTTTAAAGTATAGAGGGAAAGAATATGTTTTAAAAACATTGCTTTGTAAGCGAAACATAGAGAAAAAAAGTAATGAGAATGAAAACAAGGAAATGTTTCCAAACCAGTGAAAACTAAAAAAAAAAAGTGTTACTGCCTTTGCAGTCAAAATTAAACATGAGAGGACCCTACAAAGAAAGACACCACCATCCCAACATGGAAGAGGTGTAAAGTCAAGGGGGCCAAACTATTGGATACACGCCTATGTTCTCCTGGGCCGGGCCAGCAGAGGCTGCCTCAGTTTTTGTTTCAGTCGCAGACCGGCTGAACTTCAAGTCAGGAGATGCACTCCACTCACAACACCCAAAAACACCAATGCCCAAGGTGTGCTGCTTAGCGATGCGGTCGTCTGTGACTGACTTCCTGTCACTGAGCATCGTGGAAAGGTTTTGGAATTGTGCAGAGGTGAACATGTCTGGAGCTGTGAATGTGGAATTTCTGTCCCTGGCACCAAATAGCCACACTTCGCTGAGGAGTCCTTCTAACTTCTTGCTGAAAGCCCAGATGAACTCTTAGCCCCCTCCCTTGTCCCTCCCCATCAGTTCTCCAGTGAAATGCAACACAAAATGTTGTAACATCTCCCGCGGCGACAGATACAGGAAATAACCACACTGATTTTTATAATTCCTTCTATTTTCCCCAAGTACTATTTCCTCTTTACCACAAGTGGGACAATAAGTTATGCAAACCGTGGAACCCAAACTTGAGCGCCATTGGCAACTTTCACCAGATTCCTAAGATCCTTGTGGTAAAATGAATTACAGCCCTATCCGTGAATGGTGCAAAGCTGAGCCCTTGTCCAGATCAATGGTTTCCAGACTCCATATTTCAAAAATGAAATTTCAAAGATGTGGGAAGAACCAGTAGAGGTTTTGCCAACTCTTTCTTTTGCCAAATAAGAATTCAGGAAAAATAATGTTTACTCTCAGCATCATTTCACACACACACACACACACACACAAACATGGACATTTTTAAGGCCCCAAAAGTACACAAAACATCATCTTAACCCAAAAGGGAGGTGAGGTGTGATTGCCATAATTCCCAAGAACAGAAATTTGACAGCTACATAATAGTCATGGCTGTCAGAATTCAGGCCGGAACCAGGCGGCATTCTGAGAGGGTTAAACTAAAAATGACTCAGTAAGAAGACAATTTACATGGCATGGAGAAAGTTTAAAGAATGCCTCCAATAAGAGACAGTGAGCTGAGGCCCGGGATTTAGCTCAGTGGTTTCGCCACCTGCTGTGCAAGCACAAGGACCAGAGTTCCATCCCTGGTACCAAAAAACAAGAGACAGTGAGCTACTCAGAGACTAACAGCAGCAGGAAACCTTATTTCTCCTCACCACGGGGTCAAAGCTTAGAGCCAAATGAGAGCCAGAGGTGACAGGAGCTATAGCAATGCAGCCCTGCCAAGACCATGATGAGGGACAGGAAGAGGAGGCTGAGCACAGTACCCATTGCTGCCGTCCTGCGTAAACCCCACTGGAAACCAGAGGGCAGGTCAGCTGGAGGACCGCAGTCCTAGTGCCACCCTCCTGGGGCCCCGAGCAGCCATGTGGGGTGAAAAGGGGCACTGTACCGAGGGCCAGTGCAGCCCCTAACAGACCAGTGATGGGCCAGAGGAAGAGCTGTACTTGCACACGTCCTTTTTAATTTTCATTTTGATTGCAGGAAAGTTACAAGAGAAATGTTAAGATACAATATTGCTTGTAATTACATGCTTGGTACATTTGTCAATTAGTGGCTCGAGATCCACTAGTGTGACATCAAGTGGTGCTGAAGTGGGCAACTTGTTCCAGGGCTCTATTTTTACCCTGCTCATTATTAAAAATTCAACTTCACATAGGTATAAAACAGAAACACTCCGAGCTTCCACTGAGAGCCGAACCCTGTGCATGAATAAGGGGGGTCACAATGCCATGGCTCTGCACCCCGCTCTGCCTCCCCACGGGCCCCAGCCTGCTGCGCTGGAACTTGCATCAGGATTTCTTTCAATAAACTTTTATTTTAGAAATTTTAGACTGATGGGGAAAAGGTCGAGTGTAGTCTTCCTGTATCCCTAATCCCAGTTCCCCCTCCTGTTTACACCCTACACCGGCGTGGTGTGTTGGTCACAAGCAAGAGGCCAGTCCTTACCCTGAGTGTCGACTGAAGTTGATTCCAACTTCTCAGTTCTCCCTGCAGAGTTCTTTTTGCCCCGAGATCTCGAGGACTCTGTGTGACAGTAGCCAGCATTGCAATCCTTAGGCTGCTCTGAGCTCCTCCGACCTTTCTTATCTTGTTGGCCTGGGCGGCGGGAGGCTGCTGGTCACGCTTTGATAGCGTCTCCCCCCGATCAGCCGTGGCTCTGTGTTGGGGCAGTGGGGACCACAGTGGTGAAGTCCACCTGCCTCACCCAGGCCAGGGCACAGGCCGTCTGCGTGACTCACTGGAGTCGACACTGACCTGGAACAGCTGCTGGGCTGGCTCACCAGGTTCAGCCCTCAGTTGCCCTTTTCCTCCTGTCCCTACTGAGCTCTGGGGGAAAATGCACTCTGTGCGGCCCAGCTTACAGAGAGAGGATGTCTGCTCTGCCCCCTCGGGGAAGGAGCTGCCCTGCGGACTATTTAAAACCATCTTGGCACAGGAAGTCTATGTTGGCACCATTCATTTTCTTGCTCAATCATTTACTTACATCAGTGGAATGCAGAGATTTATTTTAAATTCTAGATTATCATCCAATCCACCTTTATTTTCTTGCTCAAACTGTTCCACCCTTGGCCATGAGCCACTCCTAGCATTGGCTTTTGGCTCTCTGACACGTTGTCCCACCACCATGGGTATTTTCTTCAAGTCTTCCTTTGCTTTATGGCACTACAACCTGATTTAGACTTATCTTGGGTATTTCTTGATAAAGCAGTCATTTCTCCAAAGATCTCCACTTCCTTTTATTGGAACAAATTGTACTAGAAAAAAGAATCTGGGTGGGGGGGTAGGTGAGTCTGCTTTGAGACACGATTGACAGGAGAAAAAACTGTGCGTGCACAGGCGTGTGTGCGTGTGGCTGACTCCTGAGTATGCACATGCCTATGCATATTTCTGTCTGGTGACAGCGGGGCCGTGAGGGGATCCAGATGTCTCCAGCTGCACACCATGTCACGTGGCTCCTCGGCCTCTTCCTTACCTGTGAGTCCTCACTCCAGCAGGAGGAACCCTGGCTCCCACCTCTGAATCCCGTTTACTTAGCGGTCGAGCCCCAGGCCCGGGGTCGGTGGTCTAAGGATTGTTTGCCCACCCGCCTGTGGGGAGCTGTACCGACTTCCGTGCAATTCCTTTCCCCATTACTCTTGCAGTCTCTACTCCTTTCCAGAGTTCCGTAGAGCAGCAGCTTTTCCCCCAGGCCCTTCAGTGAGGATTTTTATAACATAGAAAATATAGTTGAATTATTTAGGGTCCCCCAACCTTCTCAGTGATTTTTTTCCACTTTAATACGTTAAGGCTCATTCTGTGCTATAAAGCTCCATGGGTTTTGACACATGGCTGAGCCTGGCTGGCTACCCACCAGGACTGAACCATGCAAAATTATTCTGTCCCTGATTCTGTCTCTTTTCATCTCTCTCCTTTCCTCCTACATCCACCCCCTCATCGGTCTACTCCTCGGCTCCTTTCTGAATTAACTCCCTCCTGGTGGCCGGCTTCCTCTGCAAGTTCGTCCCCGGTGGCAGTATCTCTCTCACACATTACTCCCCCTCCCTGAGCTCCACACACTTCAGCCCCTGTGGCTTCCTACTGTCACCCTGGAGCACGTCAGAGCGCCCCACCCCCGGGACTTTGCACTTGTCACCTCCTCTACCTGCGTCCTGTGCCCAGGGATCTGTGTCCCTCTTCCGTCTTCCTCGCATGTTTGCTAAAACATTACCCTCACAGTGAGGCCCTTGTAACCACAAAATGCAGCCTGGCATAGGACAATCACCCTCGCTTATTCTCCTCTGTGTCCCTTAATCCTGCCTGAGGTATGCTTTCCTTATTTATTGCTGTTGCCTTTTCCTCTCACGAGAATATTGACTGCAGGAAGAAACAATCCCCAGCACCCAGAATAATGCGGAGACTCTACCAGTGACTGGGCAGTCAGATAACTTTTAAAATGACTGCATCCTGACAGTAGTTCTAGAGGTTAGAATTCCAACGTATCCACAGGTTTGGTCTCTCCTTTGGCTTTTTTTTTTTTTTTTTTTTTTTTTTGTACTGAGGATTAAACCGAGAAGCTTTGCCCTGAGCTACATCCTCAGCATTTATTTTAGATATCGTCTGGCTAAGTTGCCCAGGCGAGGCTCAATTTGGGATCCTCCTGCCTCAGCCTCCCAGAGAGCTGGGATTACAGACGTGCCCCACCACCTCTGCTTCAGCCGTCTCCTTAGCTTCCACATGGCGCCCTCCATGCCCCACCTCGTTCGCTGCTTCTGTTGTGTCTGAGGTCAGGCCTTCTCTCGTCGCAGACAGCAGTCTCCCTGGAGAAGGCCGGCCTCCGGGCTGGCCTCGAGATGACCCATGTGCCTCCTCCAGGCCTCTCCCCGCCCCTCTAGCCTCACTCAGCAGCTGCTCCTCTGAGGGCCAGCGTTTCTGTGCCCTACAAGAAGGAGCAAAGGGGAGGCCCCTGTGTGCTCTCGCCTCATATAACCTGTGTGGTCAGTGCTCATCACTACATACTTGTTACTTTTTCAAAAGTAACAGTCGTCCAACTTTTTAAAGAACCCTTCAGCTCAAACATGGCTTTAGAGGAAAAGCTAAAGGAAACCAGCCATACTCCAGGAAAGCATATGGGAAGGATGCACCTTGGATACCCTGCTTAGGTCCCTGCATTGTACCTGACTTGTGGAATCATTGCGCTCGTCAGTGCCAACTTGTTTGGGTCCTTTTTTTCATTAAATGAACACTGAGGGAACAAACCCAAGGAAATCACTGTGAAGAACCCTAATATAGAAGGGAGAACAAAGAAATCGGAACCCCACTACTATGGGTTAAATGAGATTTCCCCAGAGAGATATTTAAACCCTAAACCCTGAAACTAGGAAGATGAGCTTGTTTGAGAATAGGGTCTATGCAGATGTAATCAGATTAAGATAGTTGACTGATTAGGGTGGGCCCTTCCCATATGACCCGGGACTGAATAAGAGAAATGGGCACAGGGGACCGTCCCAGGTGGGAAGCAAGTAGCCACAGGATGGCAGAGACTGGAGCAATGGCTGGGACCCCAGAGGCTGGGAGAGGCAGGGAGGGACCACGGCTCGCCCCCATGTTGTATCCGACCCTCCGGAGCTGGGAGCTGAGTTCATGCTGCTGGAAGCCACTCAGTGGGCAGCACTTTTCTAAGGTAGGCCGAGGCAGTGACTGCACCCAAGAAGAGCCCAAGGCAGAGCCTTTCCAAGGCCAGAGGAGGACTGTGGGGGGAGTGGGCATCATCAGCTGCTCCAGAGAGGTTTGGTGTCAGCCAGAGGAAGTGTGTCCACAGATTGACCATTGTGCAAATGGACAGGGGTTTAGTGTCTGCGTGCAAGGAATTATCAGGCAGCTTCAGAAGGGGAGGGATCACTTTCTGCCTAAAAGATTAAGGAAAACTTTATGCAGAGCATAACACTGAAGCTGGGATGTAAAGAATAAGAAAGACTTCAATATGAAAAAGGGGAAATGATAGAGGGGGAAAAAGAGGGAAATTATGGAGGGAAAAAATTCAGGACACGTTGAGGAAAGGACCAAGAGAACACAGGGTCTTTATAAGGAGACGTCACCTGGGGACAGAGCCCTCTCCTAAAACGCATCGTGTTGCTGTCCTAAGCATTTAATAGCTTTCCTTTCCCTCAGCGTCAGTGGCCAAGCACTGTCTCGGAACAGTCCAAGATGCGAGCCAGCTACTCAAGTGCACCCTGGCTCGCCCTTCAGGCCGGGCCCATCAGTCCCCTCTGTGAGAGGCTCGCCGGTGAGTGCTTCTCTCTCAAGGCGGACATCAATGAGCCAGAGGTTTTCTAATGACTGAATCAGGGGGTGGGGCTCTGCCTCGATTCCTACTTCTAAGTTTATTGATTGAAAGAAAGATATAAACTTTGGAAGAGGACATTCTTTCATGTTGGACAAAAGAGGACTTGAGCTCTTCTTCAAGGAGCTTTTAGAGTTGTCCTTGATTTATTAATAATAAGTTATCATAGATTCGGGTGTGTGCCTGCATGACGGGCATTTAGAGAAGCGACTGATGTCATTGCCAGGTGACTGGCTGCCAACCTTTGAGCCTCTAAACTGAGAACAGGAGAGCCTGAGGGTTGGGAAAGAAAAGAATAGTGACCAAATAAATGCTTTGCCTTCTTCTGTTTATATAATACATGCACTTACTGTTGCCATGGCGAGGAGCCAGCCCGGTTTCCCCATTCCTCTGTCTCTGCCCATTATTACATCCAATGCCAGAAAATGTCACGCTCAGTCATCCTCGTTCTTGGATCATTATGCTTAGCCATCTACTCTGCATGCACTGCTCTCCTCCGCCATCTTCTTCCCAGCGATGCTCAGAGCAAAGGGACCGCAGGGGAGGGAAGTGCCCACCGCCACAGCCGAGGAGGAAGGCAGGAGAGAAGGAGGCTGGAGAAGCAGGGGGGAAGCAGAGGCGACCTCAGCACTTCCTGAGCCGGGACAGTCCTCCTAATCTTGGGAAGGCCCTCAGATCTCAAGGAAAACATTCTGAAAAGGTCAAAGGAAGCAAATTCCTAGTTGCTAAGCTAAATGCACTTTGTAGAGGTCTTTTGTGGCCTTCTAAACACAGCCAGTCGTCATGATGGGGCTTATATTCTCTGTCACAATTGGGCTGAGCTCATCAAGACAGATCTAAACCAGGGGACCTAACTGCCCCACTCCTCTATAATAGCGCTCACAGCCTAGGAAATACGTGGCCCAATTCGTGATGCCACGGTTACTGGGGACAGGAACACACTGTCGTGTTTTCGAAAGGTGGCAACCAAGATCTTGCAACCACACCAGCTCCATAACTCACTTTTGCACTCAAAAAGCGTTTACTAAGTACACATGCCCTGCTGAGTACTAATTCAACTAGAAATGTTTAAGAAGTAGAATTTCGGGCTGGGGATTTAGCTCAGTGGTTTCACCGCCTGCTGTGCAAGCACAAGGACCAGAGTTCAATCCTCGGTACCAAAAAAAAAAAAAAAGAAGTAGAATTTCAGCCTTTCTCTCCAAGTTTACATTCCAATCCTGTCAGGCTGCTCCACTGAGTGAACAGTGTGCTTTGTTTACCAAACAGAAGAGCAAGTTTAAAGAGCTGTCCCTGAGAGGGTAGGAAAGTTAGGAAAATGCCACAAGCTGTGGAAAATGGACTCCAGGGGTGAGACCAGGGGCGTCCTGCTGTCTGTCCCCTGCGGCCTCTAACTCGCCTTCTGTTCCCATCCCATCCACCTCGAGGGCAGCAAGGTGCCACAGCTGCTGCTCCTCTCAGAAGCCCTGCACTGCCGACCCTGATGGCTGCGTTCAAACAATGCTTCAGAGCACAGGTGCTGCAGAACAGGGACGAGGGACAAGGGGCTCCCAGCCTGGAACGATCCTGGAAAAGTTCAGCCAAGGAAAAATTTGGATTCTGCCTTCAGACATTTGAACAGCTGTGGTGTGCAACAAGAAACCTCAGAGCACACCTTGCCGATTCTAATGGGCATCAGAATCACCAGGGACCCCGTTAAACGTGCCTTCTGCCTCATGTCTGCATGGAGGCCTGAGAGTATTCAGATGCTGCAGGTCCTAGAACTGCCTCTGTGCTCACACCAAACCAGAGTAACCTTGAAAGGGACTCAGCAGGACACAGTTCCATGCCAGGTGCTGGAAGCATTTGCCCACATGCTAGGAACGGCAGTATTTGCCAGGTTTGTGACAGACAGGATTTCTGCTCTGCACAGGGTGCATCATGGGCTCGGTGTTTCCTTTTAAATCAAATGATTTGATTCAATGCTTTTATAACAGAATTGATTTTCCACACAATTGCTTCTTTTAAATATTAAAATACTTTCATGTCAATAGTGACAAAACTAAGCCAAGACTTTCCATCCCACTTCATCAGATGTGGGAAACAAAGATCTTAGACATGAAGTGGCCAGCCCAAAGTTGGCTCCATCGTTCAATACAGTTGTTGAGCACCTGTTCCAAGCCGCGACTGACACAGGGCTGGACGCTCAGCGGCGATAAGACAGGCGCCTGAGACACGGGAGCCCGGCCGCACAGCACACCCTTCTGACGCATCTCGCCCGCTGCGGGCACGCCAAACTGTTGAAGAAACAAGGGTCGCAGGAACTGCTGAGGGCAGTGAGATGGCAGGGAAGAGAATCCATCATGTCGGGCGCCGAGAGGACACCAAGCATCGCCAGGGAACAGCCCTGACATCCCTGCAGCTCCGGCTCGGTCAGGCACACAGCGGGACCCTAGCCCAGTGACAGACCCACTTGCCCCACTCCGAGAAACCACATCCCCCCGACTACTACAGGTGAAACGGGAACTCTGGACACCCGACCTACTCAGCGCCCCACCCTGCAGCACCCACTTTGCCAGATGGAACAGAAAATCTATCTACCAGGCTCTCTCCTGTCCTCTGTGTTGCAAAAGTGGGCACAGCGAGATTTCGGGGACACAGGAACCTAGCAAGACTCTGTGGGCTATGAGCACTGCTGTTCAGCACGGTACAAATCTGGGCATTTCTTTCCTTTTTCAATAATCTGCTCCATACAGCATGGCGTTGTTACTCGCTTTTCAGTTCCCTAAATAACGCCCTGAATGACCTCCATAATATTATAAGTTTCCAGGACCAGGCTCATGATGCCTCAATGCCCCTAACTTCCATCTGTCATTTAACTGCAAGGTTCCAGTCATTTACTTGTTTACCTGAATCATATCTAATCTCTACTACTCTTCCCACATAAGCTTTGAGAAGAGATCTGCTGTATCTTTATACATGCGCAGGCCCCTTCTGTGTATCAAAGATTGGTTTACCCAGAAAACAGGCTCTAAGAGGGAGCTTTGCAAGCAGGTGGTCTGTTGGAGAGTTACCTGTGGAGTACCACAGGGGCAAGGGAGCCAGACGGCACAGCCAGAAGAGAGAAGGGGTCATACAGCTGCCAAAGCCAATTCCACAAGGAGCCCTAACTGCAGCAAGCAGAGACCTCTGAGCCCTGTGAAAGGAGCAGTCCTAAGCTGAGCTGCCCTAGCCGGAAGTGCAATTTGGGATGAGTCAGTTCCCTCAGTACTCTTCAGGACTGGCATGACCACCAAAAATCAAGATCTCACAGCTAGAACTCTAAGGAGACAAGACAACTAAATGCAATGGGCTACCCTGATTGGGGTCCTCAACAGTAAAGGAACATTAGGAAAAAATTAAAGAAATTTGGAAAAAGAATGGACTTGAGTTAGCAATCATGTATCAGTATTGATTCATTGGGCACAATGATCCACACTATACAAGATGCTAATAGGAAAGGAAGTGGGTATAAGGCACATGAGAACTCTTTGGACTGTCTTTGTAATTTTTCTTTAAATCTAGAACCATGCAAAATAAAACAGTTTTGAAAACTAAATTCTCCTTAAGGACATACTTATCTTTGCAGTGAAGAAAGGGAGTGTGACATTATGATCATGGAATAATAGTCCCAGTCCACAGAAGAGACTAGAACAAGAGAAGTACAGCTGGAAGGACTGTGAGAGACCAAGGACTGGGGAGGGGAAGGGAATTAGGAGACACGCGATGGATGGGAAATGGAGAAGATGACAGGAAGAGGAGAGAAACTGGTGACATGGCAAGAGACCCTCAAAACGGAAGAGAGAAGTCAGCTCTCAAAATATCTCTGGGGGCTAAGGAAGTTCAAGAACAGTGCAGCTCATATCCAATTCCTATTGTTCTGCACCACAGCAATGGGAACAAGAGAAGCATCTAAGAGATATAAGCCCTGAAGACCTTTAGAATATGGGCGGGGTGGGGAGGGTCCTCTTTGGCTGCAGGATTTGGCTCAGTAAAGCACAAGGCTATTCGGTAAAAGGACACACTGCTCTGATGATACTGCATGTCCCACTAACTCAATGCAGGAACCATGAAAGTACCCTCTACACTCAATTTTAGGAATATAAAACGTTAAACTCCAGTTCACGTCAACCACTTCAAACAAAAGGAAGTTCCGGTTTATTTATTGCCATCTTACTTGGAAAAACCCTACACCAGCAGAGTAACTTCCTTTCAATTATGTGTTCCTGGCCTGCTGCCTTCTGAAAACAAATAAAGCAGCTCTGTCCCACCTTCCAGAACAAAAACAACAGCACCATGTCGCAGTGAAGCCAAAAAGCAAAACTTCCAAAGCAGACACAACCGGCCCCTTGTGCCAATTTCTGATTCTGCTGACCTTCTCTCCCTTGCTTATGTAAGTGGAAATATTTTCAAGATGCATGTTCTTTTATTGCTAACAGAAGCCAGGTCTATTAGCAGAAAAAGTCCCTGGAGATGGCCCATTAGATTAGGACAAAACAAGTCAACTTCTTGAAACAATTATTGATTACATCAGACACTTTGAGAAGGGATACCAAACCTCAGGAAATTTTTCATCTAAGAGGCAAGATAGATCAAGCAAATAAATGGCTGTTTAAAACTGTAAAGAAAGATCACAAAAAGGAAAGAGTTCTGGAGAAATACCACGTGAATGTATTTCACACTGCTGAAGAGCGCACTCAAAATGGTTATGATGGTACATTTTGCAGTATGTGAATCTTAGTGCAATTAAAGTTTTTAAATTTAAAAATGGAAAAAATAAACCAAGATCATTGATCAACTATCAAGTAGGAGAAAAGAGAAGGAAAGGCTGGCCTTGACCTGCCCCCAGGCAACACTGGGTTCTGGGGACTAGAGATCAAAATCCCAAAACCCACTATAATCAAATGTCTAGAAAACAGGCAGAAATATTCAGAAGCAGAAGTGGCATGAAAGGCCTGAATGTAAAGGGAGCAAACATCAAGGACTCCCTGAAAGGGAGGAGGGAGGTAGAAAAGTTGCATGGGAAAAGTGACCCTTACAGTGAGCTTTCACACACAGGGATTCTGGACGTAGGAGGTGGTGACAAGCACACTACCAATGATAAGAACAAGGCAACCATTGCAACTAGGGAGGGCCAGGAGCCATGGCGATGATTATCCAGCAGATGCACAGGTCTAAAATATAGAGAAATTAAGAGACCAATGTGAGATGACCCCGGAAAGAAACTAGGACCACACCAGGAGGTCTCTCCAGCCAGAATGAAGCACTAAATAAAATGAACATGGTGATGGTATTTTTAGTGCACTGGAATAGGGACAGAGACTATATCAAATACATACTTACAGTCTTTTCCAGAGGCTTGGGTAAGAAGACTGCACTCAATCTTAACAGCTGCTGGTATTTGCAGCTACTAATACCTAGTGCCTAGCAGGTGAATAGTAAATTTTGGTTGATTAATAAATTAATGTATTATAAAGAAATATTTAATACATGAAATAAAAGGGCCTGAGCTAAGGTAATGGCAATAATAATGGGAAATGAGGAACAACCGGTGAAAATATTCTTGAGACAAAATCAGTGTGATTAATATTAAATCAGAAGGGGAAAGGGGTACATGGTTGTGTAGTCTGAAGCTCAGGAGAGTTTGAGGTGGGGCCAGGAAGATCTGGAGTCCTCCACCTCCCTGTGCGGGTTTGGTAATCACTCTACACAGACGCGAACTCAGTAAGCAGATTATAATTGACGTGAAGTTACGTATACATATGACCTAGCTGTACTTGTCAGAATAGCTAGAAACAGTGTTCTTAACTAATTTAAAAGGGTTCTAAGCAACATGGATCCAACGAATGGATAGCTTAGGCTTCACTCAGTTTTTCTCAGTACCAAATAAAAAACAAACCAAAAAGAAAACCTAATTAAACAGAAAAGCTGCCCTATAGCTCATCTGGCAATTTTAGAACCAATCCATTTTACCTTAAGTACTCCTAACAGATACCTTCTAAAAGGCAGGGATACTGGTAAAAGCAAAACTCAATGTTCCCAGCTCACAATGTTTCCATCTCTGCCCTGATGGACAGAGATAAAATAATGAAGATGATCTACATACTCCTTACCACAATATCCAGCTATTTGTAAAAAAGGTTTGCTTTTTACACCAAAACTATCTTGCAGTTCCACTAGGCAGAAAAACCATAGGAGGAAGGGCTCTCATCAAAGACAAAAATCTTTACAGTGAATCATGTTGATAAATCTGATCATAATTCTGTTAGAAATCTTAAACTAAAGCACAGGTAAAAGATGAGATAGCAAGCTTAATATTCACTTAGCAACAGTGAGTTACACAGTGAGATATTAACTAAGAAATCATCTTTCTTGCTTCAGGGTAACATGAGCTCTTTTGAGTTTTCTGAAGTTTTACAACCTAAACCCAAGCAGACACAGACCTGGTACCGGTCCCCAGGGGACATTCTGTGTATATAGGAAACTGACTGTCTGTGACATGTACCCTAAAGGGGTTTTAAGTACATGACAAACAGCAAACACTTCACATTGGAACTAGCAAAACATGTGCCTAAGACCAGGCTGCTCTCCCTGGCTGCAAGGACTCAGGGCGGGTATGATCAGGGAATAGATGCACACTACACAGCCACACACACAGCTGCACATCGCTCAGTCTACTGTCTTCATCTTGGAGTTGTGACCGTGTGGTCCAGACCCAGTACAAGCTGTACCCAAATCATGTTCCCCTGTGCTTCACGCTCCACAGCATCCATATGCCTCAGCTCCCCTGTGAGCTTGACTGATGTCCCACGAGCAGGATAAACTATTTACACTTATGAAATCACATACCCGTGGTCCTTGCTCATTCTTAGTCCAAATCTGAGTTCCAATCCTCAGTAAGGAGCTTGGAAGCACCTCCACAAGTTGCCTGAGATGGTCCACCAAATGCAAGGACTTCACAGCCACATCACCCAGCGAGGAAGGACTTTTCCCTTAACTCCAAGGATAAACAATCCACAGAATAAGCCATTTTTCACAGAATGATTAATAGAGATGAAAAATTATTGTAGAATTACCTGGGGTCTTAAAACACCAAGTCTACCTTAAAGAGATGCTGTTTCTCATGTCTCTTTCCTCTAAATACTGTTCCAGGCCAGATTGAAACAACAACAGAGGTTGAAGAGGGAAAAGTTCAATATCCAGAAAACCTGCAGTGAGGTAGGGAAAATAGACTCTACACCAAGAAAACAAAAACTTTAGAACCACAAGGGAATTTGCTCTCATAGTAAAAGAAGCCTGGGAGAGTCTGCACAGGAAAACTCACATTGTCCCAGGACAGAGCTAAATAAATCATATTACCACAAATTCTTAATGTTTTAAAACCAACATCAGAAGGGCCAGAAAATGTACAACACCCTTTTTAAATGCTTCCTTTAATCCTCAGTTTTGCAAATTGCTTCTACATTTCTTTCTGGGGACATGGGCAGCAGAATTCCTCAGTAATTCCAACAGGGCTAGGAGATATCCTCTACGGAGTACTTAGTAAGTACCAAGGTCTGTGCAAAGTGTTACAGACATGAAGTCTTTTGACCCGCTCAGCATTTCTTGTAAACTTACAGTATTTATAGCCTATAGAATAGAAACTTTTAGAATGAGGAAAGTGGCTCTCAAAGAAATTATGAGAACTGCTGAAAGATTGTATTCAGAAAAGGTATCAGGGCCAGGATCCAAAGCCCTGTTCTTAGCCCTGTCTTGCTTCTATTGCTAATGAAAATGGATTTGCACCAGTATAAACTCAGTGTATTGTGCTGGCATTTGGCTACGGAAGAAAAGTGCCTCTTTGTTGTGTTCCCCCTCATCCCCTGGGGTCTAATACAGAGGACCTTCAAGTTACGATTGGCCGGACATACAAACAATTTGGGTTATGACTGGAATTTTAGTTTTAACTTACAACCAAAGTCTTGAGTTATGACCTAAATGCTGGCCTCCTGTGCTTCCAAATGGCCTCAGATATAGACTGAACCTTTAAAGAGTTCTGGAAGGAACATGATAGCATCCTTTCCTGTGTGGGGTTCACTGAGAAGACCTGGGCCACTGTCTGTCTGAGGACACTGAGATCTGCCTGTGTGCGGGAGAGAGACTCTGAAGGCCGTGTAGAGGAGCCAGAGCCTCCACTGACCAACCTGAGTTACAACCAGCCCTCAGGAACAGACTGAGTTCATAAGTCAAGGGTCCACTGTATTTGCTTCCTACACCTCCAGCAGCCACGAACCTAAGAAGGAAACCTCTTACCCAAAATGATGGCTCAAAACAGATATGGCAAAAATCACAGACTCAAAGTGCTGCACCAGCCCTGGGGCCACACTCAGATTGCAAATTTTCACTTTCTTTACCATTGCTCATGAACTTGATATGGGCAACCTACTTGTTTTATATTTCACTAGAAATAAGAAGCAAATAAAAAGGGAAAATTATTAAAGATGATGGTCCTCAGTAACAGGAAAACATGACAACTGACAAATGCTAAAAGTATACTTGCATACAGAGTTGCTTAATATATTGTTTTTGGATGACTGTTTAAGTGAACAAACTTTCACAAAAACATTATATACAAATGTTTTAATAGCAGTTCTTGTAAAAAAAAAAAAGCTGAGCATTTCAGTTAATTATATATAGCATATGAGTCAAGAATTAGTGTTATATGAGGGCAGAATTTCAGATAAAGAAGGTAAGATTGCAATTAGTAACCAGGAAAAGAAAAATTGCTTCAAAATTGTAAGGGAATGTGAGAAATCAATCCAGAAGCTGCTAGATGATGCAAAGAATAACATAAGATGATTGGAGTCAAGAAAGAAACAGGAGAGAGTGCAGATGACATTGAAAAACTGTTCACAGAAGTAATGGCAGAAAACTTCCCAAGCAGGGCAAAAGAACTTGACATACAGTTAAGTGAGGCATATAGAACTCCAACCAGCCTTGATCAAAAAAATCTACAGATAGGCATATAATAGTTAAGATTCCAGAAACCCAACAGAAGAACAAAATTCTACAAGCAGTTAGAGAAAAGAAACAAATCACATACAAAGGAAAGCCCATCAGAATCACAGCAGACTTCTCAATGCAAACCCTCAAGGCAAGAAGAGCTTGGAGTGATGTATTCTAAGCCCTAAAGGAAAACAACCTCCAACCCAGATTGATGTACCCTGTAAAACTCTCTTTCAAAATTGATGGAGAAATAAGATACTTTCATGAGAAAGAGCACCTCAAGAACTTCATGAATACCAAACCAGCACTCAAAAAAATTTTAAACAATATCCTAGGAAAAGACAATGAGGATCACAACCCCAGGAAGCACAGCAGAATGAATCCATTGGGAGCGACAAAAAAATTAAACACAAAGGGGGAGAATCCAACAAAAATAAAAAGTTATGACAATGATAAGACAATATGTATGTATCAATTATAACCATCAATGTTAATGGTCTCAATTCACCAATCAAAAGAAATAGACTTGCACAATGGGTCAAGAAGCAAGATCCAACAATATGCTACATGCAAGAAACACACTTAATTAAAAAAGAAACTCATAGACTGAAAGTTAAAGGGTGGAAAACAATACTCCATGTGACAGGAACCCCCAAAAAGCAAGAGTAGCTATCCTCTTTGCAGATCAAATGGATTTCAAACCCACACTGATTAAGAGAGACAAAGACGGACACTACATCCTTGTAAATGGAACAATCCAACAGGAAGAGATGACAATCATAAATATATATGTATCAAACACTAGTGCACCCAACTATATAAAACAAATACTAATGGACATGAAAAGTCAAATATGCACTAATAAAATAGTAGTGGGGAACCTCAATACCCCATTGTCACAAATAGATAGATCAACTAGAAAAAAATAAGTAATGAAATACTAGAACTCAATCGAACTCTCGAACAAATGAACTTAATAGATGTTTATAGAATGTTCCACCCTGAAAAATCAGAATACACATTCTTTTCAGCTGCACATGGGTCATTCCCCAAAATAGACCACATATTCACTCACAGAACATGTTTAAGTAAGTGCAAAGGAACTGAAGTTATCCCCTGTATATTATCAGACAATAGTGTGATGAAATTGGAGATCAACAGCTAAAGAAACTGCAAGAATTTCATAAACACATGGAAATTGAATGACACACTTCTGAATAACCAATAGGTCACAGAGGAAATTAAAGAAGAAATCAGACAGTTCCTTCAATTAAATGACACTGCCAATACAACATATCGGAATCTATGGGACACAATGAAAGCAGTCTTACGAGGAAAATTCATAGTAGTGAATACTCATATTAGGAAACCAGAGAGAGCCCAATTAAGCAACCTGATGCTGAACCTCAAGCTTCTAAAAAAGAAGAGCAGGACAAACCCAAAGCTCATACAAAGGAGGAAATTATAAAGATAAGAGCAGAAATCAATTCAGTGGAAATGAAGAGAATGATACAAAAAAATTAATGAAGCCAAGAGTTGGTTCTTAGAAAGAATAAACAAAAATGACAAGCCCCTAGCCAATCTTATCAGAAAAAGGGAAGAAAAGGCCCAAATCCATGCAATTAGGAATGAGAAGGATGAAATTACAACAGACCCGGGAGAAATCCAGAGGATTATCAATGCCTACTTACAGAACCTATACAATAATAAGATGGACAACACAGAAGAAATGGACAGATTCCCAGATACATATGAATTACCAAAGTTGAACGAAGAAGACCTAAAAATTCTAAACAGCCCAATATCAATTGATGAAATGGAAAACTTAATTAAAAACTTACCAACTAAGAAAAGCCTGGGTCCTGATGGCTTCACTGCTGAATTCTACAAGACATTTAGAGAGGAACTACTGCTACTACTGTTTAAACTCTTCAATGA
>NW_004624742.1:29343146-29385340 GCF_000247695.1 Heterocephalus glaber
GAGAAAATGAAAAAGTGGAAACAAAGTCTTTGTAAATAGGGAGGGATGGTGGGGTTGAAGGGAGGGCAGAGGAATGGGTAAAAATAAGAACCAAGAGCGATTATGTAAAGGTGCAAATTTCTAATGCTGAATGTCATTATATTGTATACCTAAAATGTACCAATAAAATAATATTTTTAAAAAAGAATTTTTGTTATATTGGTTTGATTAAACTGTTCTCTTCAGTGGTATCTTGATTTTGAGGAATAGAACTCACTTACATTACCTTCAACAAGGTGCCCAGTGCATCTGTCTGTCTGTCTGTGTGTCACGGTGGGACATTGATTGTTGTAAGGATTCAGAGTCTGACAGAAATGAAGAACAGCTGGTCCTCATGGCACCTGAACCATGGACTGGAACCACAGTGGCCCCAGCAGCCATGGGAGGTCCACTTCGTGGTCTCCCTGGTGTTCATGTGTTTCTCATCTGTGTTAGTCTTGGTTCTGTAGAAATGTCGGCCTCATGAGTCTAACTAGTCCTGTCCTCACCTTCAGCCTCCATGTCGGAATTTTCAGTTCACCTGCACAGAGACAAATTCCCAACAGAGGAATCTGATTGGCCCAAGTTAAATCAGATATTGCCACTTATTCCAACATTGCAGGCAGGTATGGTGGCATAAATTTACTACTATTACTGCTACCGCAGCCATTCAGCATGTATTCATTCCTCCACATATTTACCTGTTTACATTTAATATGTGGTCTCTCCGCATGGGGGCTCCATCTGAGAAGAGCTCATGCTCACATTTTATGCTTTAATGTCAAAGAAATAGAACAGTTTGTTTCAGTCACCTTATGAACAATGTTAGCAAACTTGACCGTGTCCATAGACAAAGAGCTGATCTATGAGAGATTTAGAAGCTGTCCAGTGTTCTAGAGTTGCTAAGTGTAAAAACCTCATTCCATAGTTCATCAAGACTTTTAATGAGTAGCTACTCTGTCGCCTACACTGTGTTGGGTGCTGTGGTTATAATGGAGCCCAAAATGAAATGCAATTCCTGCTTCATAAAGAAAATCCAATTGCTAACCGCACATTTTAAAGATCTGTCATACATTTTTAAAAATGTGTATTTACCCCATGCTGCTTTAGGAGACAGAACTCCAATCAAGAGTGTAAGTTACTGAAAGGAAGACAGAAAAATGAACCATCTATTCATGGCGTTCAGAAATGGAATGAAGAATCCTAGATATTCTAACTACAGACCCTGAGTGAGGAAAACCGCTAGGATCCTGTCCAGCTATTCCCACGGGGTGGGGGTGGGGGAACAGGGGAGCCAAGACATTTGCTTAAAGTCTCCGAACTCTAAGCTCCCACGTGGGGTTTCGGGGAACCGCGTGCAGAGCCATCGTGGCTCCCCTGGAGCTCCGGGCCATGGAGGATGGGCCGCCCAGCTGCTTGGTGCCGTCATTCCTCACTCTCCTCTCGGAGAACTCTCTGTGCAGACAGCGCTGCAGAAATGTGCGGAAACCCACCCGGCTCTGAAGAACATTTTCATCAGCGCTGGCAGCAGAAGCACTGAAGGATCCATTGTAAATAAGCTGTTTTGAAAACAATACAGAGAAATGACACCACTGCTAACCAGAAGGGAAGTGGGCTGACCTCTCTGAGTGAGTGTGTGTGTGTGTGTGTGTGTGTGCGCGCATGTGTGTGTCCGCCTGTGACGTAGGGAGGGATTCACATAAACAGCCTTGAAGGTCATCTGTACCCCACTTCACCTGCATGTGAGATGCAACATTCTCTGGCTACAGAGGAAACAACAAAGGCGAGAGGGTTTTTGTGAGATTGGCCGGGGGCGGGGCGGGGAGGGTGTCGTTGGTATTATTTTTCGGTTTTTGAGACGGGGTCTCACTGTGTAGTGCAGCCTGACCCTGAACTCACTATGCAGCCCAGGCTGGCCTTGAACTCACAGCAGTCCTCCTGCCTCACCTTCCGGAGTGCTGGGATTACAAGCGTGTGCCACCACCATGCCTGGCAAGGTGAGAGTTTTAAATGCAAATTTTGGATCTTTAGTTTTTCCTCATTTAGGGTGTGGATAAGAGCAGAACATTTATTTCACATAATAAATAAAAGATAAAATAATAGACATAAGGTATTCAGGCTAGTAGTGTGCCTGGCCCATAGTGAGCATTTAACATAGATCTGCTATAAAATTTACAAAATATGTGCATGTATTGACAGTTTTACCTGAATTTTCTCATTGCTTTCCCTATTTTATAGATGAAGAAATGTTTTGTGGTACAGGAAACTGAGACTTGGAGAAGTAAAGCGAATTGTTCAAAGTGCATTGTGAGTGGCCAAGCTGGAATTCGAACTCTAGTAGTTTGAGACCAAAAATTTAAGCTGAAGTGGCTTCTAACTCCTAAATATAGCCCTGTTTCAAGTGCTTTCTCTCTGCCTGGTATCTCCAATGTCAGACTTTGTATCAGTCACTTTCCCATCTATGGGACAAAATGCCCAACACCTGCAACTTAAAGGAGGAGAAGTTTATTTTGGCTCAAGCTTTCAGTGGGTTCAGTCCCTGGCTGGCCAGCTCCAAGGCAGAAACAGCACCGTGAAAGGGCTGGGTAGAGGAAAGCTACTCAGCCCATGGCAGCCAGGAGGCAGAGAGAAGGGAGGAGCCAGGGGCAAGAACACACCCTTCCAGGGCGCACTCCAGTGACACACTTCTTCCCACCAGACCCCACCTCCTAACAGCACACTCAGCCCCTGAACTTACCAGTGAATTAGTTCACTGTTGAACATGGTACCCCCATCGGCCAATCACCGTCCACACACATGAGACTGTGAGTGTACATTCCAGATCTAACTCATAGCAGATTCCTGTCTGCATTTTGGTCATGTGAAATGAACACAACTTTAGTTTTCTGAAAGGTGGGCCCTCTCACTGACTAGATATCAGACTTCCTTGTGAATTTATACTGATTAATTACAGAACAAAAACCATAGCAGTATCTTGGAATCATTCGTCCCATTCCTGGATCCTTCTCTTCAATGAAGCATGAAATTTTCAGATTCCAACAAACCACTATGAAGGGTGTATCTGATAACCTAATGTTTGTTCTGAGATGGATTTAAACAAATCCTCTTGATTCCATTAGTCTAGGACCAAATATGACCTCTTTGGGTGTGACTCAAACTTCCACACCCTGAGTTACTACTGAAGCCCATTTTCCATTACTATAATGAAATACCTGCAGCTGGGCAACTTTTTGATAAAAGAGGTGTATTTAGCTTGGCTGAAGGACCAAGCACCATGGCACTAGCTTCACTAAGAGTCCCCCGACTACACCACATAATGGCAGAAGGCAGCAGGTGATGAGAGATCATGTGGTGACAGGAAGCCAAGGGGCCAGGTGCTCTTCTGACAGCAGCTCACTGTCCTGAGAACTAACCAGGCTCCTGAGAACTGTCAGTTCCTTCCAAGGATGATGACCTGGCACTGGGCTCCACCCCTTAAAGTTCCAACCACCACTCACATCACACCGAGGTCCACGCTTCCTGAAAAGGGGGGAACACGTGCATGTAACAAAATGCCCAAGTCGATGTCTGTATCCTCGATTTTAGGGTCTACCATGAAGTACTTGGTCAGTGTGAAAATACTGAATAGGAGCTTGTAAAGAATTTCAGGTATTCCTTGATTACACAAATATTCCTTAAGCTTCTACTAATGAGCCAGGTATATCTGGAAACTAAAGGTCTAGAAGTGGCTGGGAAGAAACTCTAGTCTTTTGGTCGAGTACAGAAATACAAACATACAATTAAATATATATAAAGTGGTGATAAAGTTGCAAATAAAAATACAACAAGGAAGGAGACAGCGACAGGTTTGGGGTCCGTCACTCCGTAGACAACTTGGTCAGACAGAGAAGTCACCTCTGAGGGGTGACCTTCCAGCTGGCCTGGGACGGAGAGCTCCAGCCACGTGGGCATCTGGAGAAACAACGTTCAAGAAGCTGGAATAGCAACTATAAAAGAATAGGTGAAAACTTATAAGGAACAACAGTGGCAGGAGTGAGAGGGAAGTAGCAAGAGGCAAGACTAGAGAGGCGACAGAGGCCCCGGTCCTTCTGGTCCTCGAGTGGCATCGTGTGAACTCTGAAGCTACCGGAAGTGGCCTTGGTAGTCCCCGTTAGGCTGACGCCAACCAAGGCTGGGTGCATTTTGATGCCATTACGTAGTATTCCATTTTACAAGCCATAGCATCATGAGATACCATATCTTCTATTAATTACGGTATTTCATGCACTTTAATAAGTTTAATAATTTTCTCCACAAAGATCTTTGTTTTCTTTTCTAAGATTATTCCCAGAGATATGATTGCATGTGTGTGCGTGTGTAAAACTGCTACTATAAATTGCATTGTACCTTAATTTAACTGCTTCCAGGTTTTTTATTTTATGAAAATAGAATAAATGTTTGCACATGAATTTTTATCCAATTTATCAAACTTTTAAATCAATTCTAGTAATGTATATGTAGTTTATTAAAGGTTTTCTGTATAAAACATAAATTCCTACATAAATTCTTAATAACAATAATTTCCTATATTTTCCTCTAATCCTTATATTCTTCCTTTTCTTATTATTTTATTTGGGGTATTTGTGTGTTTATAATATTAGCAATTAACCTGAAAGATGAGTGTAAAGCTGTACCACTGAGCACTGTTGTCGGGGTATATAATCTTCAGAATCCTGTCTGCTATAATATACTAGCACTCTGTGGAAGCTGTAGCAACACTTCGCCTCCTATTTCCTCTGGGAATGGAAATCCTTTATGACAAGTCTGTATTAAGCAAACACTGTTCTTTCTAAACCCCACAAAGCAAACCCAGGCCTGGAGCGTTTCCGGAGTTCGGCTTGTCCTTAGCTGACTCTGATTAACGTGCAGTGTTTTTGCAGTGAGCTTCCTTCCTTCCTCTGTACCACTTCCTTATCAACTATTCTTCTCCAAACTGAGCTCCAAACTGTATCAACTGACGCACTGATTGATTATATCTTAAAATGAATGCGTTCCATTCACACTGTTTTTTGGTTTTTTTGGTTTTTTTCGTACTGGGGATCGAACTTGGGTCCTTGAGCTTGCACAGCAGGCAGCGAAACCACTGAGCTAAATCCCCGGCCCCTCCATTCACACTGTTAAATCAAAATTTTCTCATGCACTATACAACACCGGGCTTTGTTTCCATAGTAAAAGAATCTCGGGCAGCATGAAACATGTGTGAACCATATTCGGAAAGGGAAAAGGGTGAAAACAGCCCTACAAATCACACATCATGATGTCTGCTGCCAGGCCAGGGCTTTCTCCTTACCATCGCCTCAGCAGACCTGACCCCCAGGGCAGGAGTCCCCCAGGTTAGTGCAGAGCCTATCAGAGAACCCTCAGCCAGCTTCTGTCGGCCCGGCCTGCCTGCGACTACTTCTTCCTCATCTCTGCTTCAGTGCAAGTTGCTCAGCCATGTCTGATTCCTGGAATCCATTTTTCTAGCTCATTTCCCTCTGGATCACTTCTACTTTTTGTGGTTAACATATTCTTGCCACTCAATTGAGGTGTTTTTGTTTGGTTTTTTTTTTTTTTTCTTTAGTGAAGAAAATTCATTAAGTATCCAACAAATTCATTACGTACCAACTGAAACATCAGGACCGAACTGCACTGCAGACAAATAAGCATGAGAATAACTGTGCATGGCTTATAAGCTGCTTAGATATTTAGGCTGACACACAGCACGAGCTGGCTAAGCACATCCCACTGGTGTGGCGCTCCATGTAGAAGTTTGGGGAATGAGCTTTAGAAACCTTCAAACGCTCTTTTCCTCCCAACTCACCACCACACCCCAGTGCCCCACAAAACCAGGGCAGCCTTCTTGGTTGACTACAGTTATGGTTCTTATTGTGGGCTCTCGTTTTGGGAGTTCCACAAAATAGAGCTGCAACTTTGAGTGAAGAGGGCATCTAGGGAAATAGCTGACAACCAGTGGAGCAGCCAGTAGGACCCAGGTCTCCGGGATCCCACCTTTGTTGCTTTTCCTTGAAACTTTGGTCCTCATCTTAATTATTCCAAAAAGCCCTTCATGCCCTTTTGTGTACTTCCAAATTGCAAATTTGTATATTCAGATCTATGGTCTCATTAGGGAAGACATCAGGTAATTAAAAAATCACTTCAAAAGATCTCCAGCTGCAGAACAAGAGTATGGGTTGGCAGGTCTTGAGCATTAGTCCTGCCAAAATCCCTGTCATTTATGTAGCTGAGCAAAAATAGAAATCCAATGTCCTCCACCCAAAATGGCCCAAGCAATTTAAAAGCTACTCTAAAGGGCTGGAGCTCTGTGAGAAATGACTAAATGGCACTGGAAGCAGCACTCTGCTCTTTGGAAGTTCATACATTAGGTAATCTGGGTGGCCAAAGATGGGGTCTGAAAGAACCAGGACACAGCCTCAGATGGGCAACAGCATTTGTAATGCCTCCTGGTGCCAAGCTGATAGCTGGGCATGTTGAAAACACACTCCCGGAGCACCCATCTGAAGACAGGTGCTCTCTTCCTCATGGCCTTGCCCTGTGTGTGACCCTTGCTGTTGGCCACATGGCTGCCAACACAGTGGGTGCTGCTTTGGCCTGGCAAGCTCCTGACCCAATGTCCTCCATGGAAATCCCAGGAAGCCTTCCAACAATGCCCATCAGAAATACTTCCGACACTATAGGAAATAGGGAAAGGGGATGTTAGCAGAACCCCTGCAGTGGGTCCTGGTCTCCTGTGAGCCACAACAGCACAAGGCTAATTAGAGAATAAAGACAGGAAATGAGACTTAGAGAGGAGCTGGGTTCTGGTCCTGACCAGTGCTGCTCTGGGCAGCAAATACGAAGGCACCCCGAGCTTGCCACTATTATTGGGTTCATAGGGAGCAACAGATGACTCAGAGGGTGACAGTAATCATAGAATGATGAGGATCTTATTATTGGAGGAAGTATCAGATATCTCAAGGGTGGAGGTAATCCTAGGACACGAGGATCTTATGCTGATGAGGATCTTATGTTGACTGGGATGGCAAGATGAGCAAAGCTGTTCTTACAACAGTAGGTGGGATGAGTTAAGCTGATAAGGAATTTGTCCCTCCCCAGGTGAAATCTTTCTACTCAGTTCTCAAAGAACCAGGATGTCTCCAGTTGATGCAATCTTACCCTTGAGCATCACAGCATCATGGAACCATTGAGGTCTCAGCTGTGACCAGAAGCAAAATGGAGTTATGTTTCAGCATGTCATAGCCGACCTGTAGGCTAGAAGACTATGCCTAATCATAATTTAATTGTGAAATGATTTTTCCCCAGAATTATGTAGAATGGCTCCCGACATGACACAGCACTGCCTCATGCTTCTGGTACCACAGCATTTCCTTAGGGCACTCTGGCAGTTTCATTCATATTCATATTCATATTCATAATCATTCATATTCATCACTGAATCACCCAGTGCTCAGGGACTGTAGAGGCTGCAGTAAAAAAAGCAGACAGAAATGTGGCTGAAAGTCATCCTGAGGGAGAAAGATCAGAAAAGTGATTAGTAAATCGAAGGTGAAGAATGGCATGGAAACCACTGAAGCATTCCTGAAGACAGGAGATGGAGGAGATGGATAGATAAGGTGGTCAAGGGAAGAGCTCCGTGATAAGATAATGTTGATCCCAATATTGTTTAGAAGTTTATAGCTGCAGAAAGAAAACTGAATGCAAACATAGTACAGTGATCTTTGTGGTTACCTTCAGAAGACTGATTCGTCGTGTTTTGTGTGCTCTGCGTGTGTGTGTGAGTGCACACGCGTGTGCACATGTGTGCTTGTGTGATTTTTTTTTACTGAACTTTGTACTTTTTTAGTACACATTTGTCATACATATTGATCATATTCATCATAGGGAACTTGTACCTGTACAAAATATATCTTAATTCTTCTTTATTTTCCATTCCCCTCCTCTTGCTTCAACCCTCCTTCCTCTCCCCATTTATAAACTGGGTAAGTAGAGTCAAAACATAAATACCCCATACTTCATTGTGAGAAATAAGCGACAAAACCCCTATAAAGAGATTAACGTCACACTCACTGCAAGCCTAGCAATCACCCCTGTTGTGATTACTATGAAAGGCTTAATGGAGAGCACAGTTTGATCTGGACCCTGAAAGGGGAATGGGGTATGGTGAAGCACGAATACAGGGTGTTGATGACAGGCAGAGGTTGGATTTTCTAGGCTGGAGAAAGGCAAGGCCAGAGACACAGGGGATGAGCTCATCCCTGGCAAAGGCAACCTTCCTTCCCTTCAGCACCTTCTTCACAGCTACTGCAAGGTTCAAGACAGGCTCCAGAGCTCCAGCGCTGTGTCCCCTGTGTCCTCACTTTGTCCCAGCTCTCAGCATAGCCATTGCACGCAAAGAAATCAAAACATCTGTTGAAGGTTCAAAGCGTTTTGGTCCCAACTAAAAACATATTCCTTCAGATGTGTCCTCAGGAAGTTCCTGTGGCATCAGTTATTTTAATAAGCAGCTGGCAAGAGGCATGCTGGAAGAACAAGCTGCCTGGGCTGTGGTCAAGCTATAAAGATGTGTTGGGTTTATATGCAGTGACAAGTCATGTATTTGGTGTGGTTAGGGAATTAATGAATTCTTCAGTATGGAAGCATTCTTTTAATGCCAATTTCCTTCAATTATATTTTAACAAAGTTGTACGGAAACACTTTTAATTTTTCTTACAAATATCTGTGGTTTTCTAACCATTAAATGTGCAAAAAAAATGAGCTTTTTTGTTAATGAATCTGTGTCAGTTATGAATAACAAGTTGCGAGTGACCAAACAATTCCTTTGCTTAACTTAGCAAACAGGTGTTCAATCAGAATGTTTAGGGTGCTCCTCAATTGATGGAGGATTGGGCAACCAGTCCAGAAAAGGTCAGGGACACAGCTTCAGGTTTCTCTGTGAACAGGAAGAATGAGAGTGTGGATTCAGGTACCACCAAGAGGATAAGCGAGCCCGACAGCTCGACATCCACATCCCGCCAAGAAGGGGACCGACCCGGCTGGATCATAGGCTCAGCGTCAGCCAGAGAGTGAAGAACATGCTAAGTGATGTTTCTCTGGAACGAAATGCAACTTGAGGTTGTTGTTCTGAAGGAAAACAACAGCACTGCTTCCCTCAAAGAGCGCCGTGGAAGCTACATGTGCAGAAACAACTCTGGCACAAGAACTGTGATCATTTTGGGCACCAATTATAGTCCTGGGTTCGCATTCAGTCCTGTTCCTGGAGCCTCCTCAGCTGTCCAAGGCTGCTTTTGTTCTCAGTGGTCTCAGACTTCTGTAACACTTTAGTTTCTAATTTGCATAATTCTTCTGTCTCTGAGCTTGTTAAATGGCTTTTGTTCTTTGCTACTGTGAACGTGCCTACTTTTGGCAGTCTCTGTCCACTTTCTTCCCCCGCTGGTGGAGGACTAGGAAATGAAGGACCCAAGCTTATTGGATGCATACACATGCTGGTGCTGCCCCTGAGCGTGAGTGTGTGAGTGGCATGCACATGACAAATGCCCAGACTTGCTGCCGTTCAGGGACGTCTCCTACTAAATCCAGTTGTATTGCTAATGACAGAGTAACCAGCTGTGAAATGTCACCAATTTTAAGAATATTTATCTTAAAATTCATTTTCACTGTATCCTCAGAAGGAAGGAAAGGGCAAATGTTTGTTCGCCTTCACAAGTATACAAAGCTGCATAGAGCTCAAGTCACTGGGCGGGGGAGAGGCTGGTGCACAGTCCCAGGTGGGCTGGGTTCCGTTCTAGGAGCTCAGTAAGAGATTCAGCTTTGTCACTGTCGGGACATCTGCAGAATCATGAGCCCAGGCAGCTTAAAACTCAAGGAACCACTAGGGATACAACCAGTGTAGGACACACACAGAGAAGCACACAGAGACTTCCATGTGCCACTGCTGAACACACACAAGCCCAATACAGTGCCCACAGAGAGGAACAAACACTCGCTTCTCTGATTGATCGCTGTTAGCAACAATGTGAAGACATTAATAATACGTTTACCAATGTGCAGGTAACAGAAAAACCAGAAAGGATTATTAATATATATTGAAGGACAGAACCAAAATTCTGGCTGAAACTTAACTATGATGAAATTGAGTATGGATTTTTAAATTTCTTATATTTATATCTAAAATTAAAATTTATAAACACGGTATAGGGAAAGTCTGACTTGTCCCGGCCCGCGGGTAAGTCAACGGAGACCCTAGAGGGGGAGCGAGGATGAGAGGGGACAGGGGACACGAGAGATGGAGACAAGACAGGTTTCTGATCAAGTCTCGTTTATTGCAGGAGCTGCTACAACATATATACCGTAGAGCGAGAGGGGAGGAGCAAGAGGAGGGTACTGGGGCTACTTCCTTGTTGCCGGGTAGATCTGCAACAAGCCCGGGCATGTCCGTATAGGCACTTAAGAATTCCAGCGGGGGGGGGCAAGGCCCCCCACACTGACTAAACAACAGTCATACAGGTTTTTACTTATTGCAAATAAGGAGAAATGATAGTTCTTGCCATTTATTGATCCTAATATTGGGCATCGTACTAAGAACAATACATGTGTTGTGTCAGTTTTCATAGCAATGCTGAGAAGTAGGCATCACCATCATCATCCCTGTGTTATGGGTGAGAAAACTGATAATTTGAGACATTAAGGAAAGTATCCAGAGTGCGAAAGCTGAGTACCGCTGAAACCAGGGATTAAACACACCTAACTCCATTTTTAACCAAATGCTGCTATTAATATTTAAAAGTAAGTGCTACTAATGAAACCCTGGAGGGAGCCTCTCTGTGATGCTCAGATACATCATCATCAGTGTGGCACAGCCTCTGGGCATCAGGGGCTCCCTTGTGACTTCTTGGAGTCACAGTTTAATCTGAGGGCCCTAGAAAGCGCTGCCGTGTGAGAGATTAACGCAGAAGCTGGGAATCGAGGCTGAGAGGTGCACTCAAACACACAATGTGAAACAAGAACTATGCATTTTGCCAAGAAATGGGTCTTGTGTTGAAGTTCCAGACTGGACCCACCTCCCCTTGCTACTCCACCTTGCACTGGACTCCTGGCTACGCAAGACGCACACAACCGCCCTTTAGGGACACCGTGCCATGCATCACAAACAGCATTAGCTTCCTGGGGGCTGAAGGACAATGGGCCTCACCTCCAGTGGGGGAGAGCCTTCCCAATGAAGGGCAGCTGTCCCCAGAGAACTGGCTGCCAGGGAGATGGCGAACTCCACCCTGGGGCATGGAGTCAGCGTCACGTGCTCTCCAGACACAAACACTACAGTGTTTTCCTTGAGGTTTGGGGTTAGGCGCTCTCTGAGGGCCCTTTACACATAAGGCTCTGTATGGAACAGCTGTGCCTTCTCCCATCTACACAGGAGCTCAAGGAGCAGCAGGGAGCCCACGCCGAGTGCAGCAGACGGGAAGAGTGCAGGACCCTCACCCCTTCCCCATCCCCAGCCCTCCCAGAAGCTGGCGCTGTGGACAGCAGCATTTATAACCTCAGGTCAGAGCACTTCCTTCATGCATCTCAGCAGCCCTGGAGGAGAGGAGACATTGGCAACGATCATGCCCTTTAAATAGAAGAAAATACAGCGTGACTTTGACTTACAGCGACAGCTAAATGACACAAGCAATAGGGTTAGTTGAATAGGGAAAAACTGGAAAGAGGAAGATCACACTGACTTCCGTAGCTGTCTCACTTGGCACACACGCCCCTGCGGGCCAATGCTCTGTCCTGCTCGCTTTTGGAATGAATGTTTGATAGGGCTCGATGTCTTGAAGATCTGAATTGCCCTTTATCCCTTGAATTCTGTATTATAGTAGTATAGTGCACAGAGGCGGAAAGAAGATTTTACTATGTTGCTAAGCTTTGGCAATTCATCTGGGATGGTGCAAAGGAGTCCTTACAAACTGACCTCAGGCTGCGGGGAAGTGTCTCGGGCACTTTGTTTATAAACCAGAGAGATGAGCTCTGCTTCTTTGAAGCTTCGCTGTTGACACATTTCTGGCCAGACTAAAGAACAGTGATGAGATGTTCTAGAGTCATGGGACATTATGTTTCTCTTTCAGACTTTGGAAAGTTTTCACAGTGTGAAATGTATTAAAGTCAAAGTGTACTCTTCCCCAAGCAGCTCCTCCTGCCTGCAAATCTCGTTTTCCCACTGTTGTCCACTTTCTACCCATCCTTTCTTTACTTACAGGTATCATTTCTCCACAAAGCCTCCCCTGGCTGCTCTCCACTTTGCCTTAGGCCCCCGTTCCATCTTACCTACTTACTACTCTACCACTTTCTTTAGCATCTCCTCAAAATTCACAGTTCTGTAATTGCCTAAATGGTTACTTGTCTCTCTCCCCAACTATTTGTCTCTCCCCCCAACTATAAGAGATCTTACTGTCCATCACACCCAGTACTCAGCACAGTATTCAGCACGTGGTAGGTGCTTAATAAAAATCTGTTGCATGAGCAAGTGCATCCCAATTTTATATGACGATGAGTCAGAGATTAATAACTCAATGTTAAACCCCAAGGATGTTAAGTCTCCTCTGAAAGTTAGAAGTTCAACTTAGTCCCTTGCCATAGCTTTTCTTCCCCGGCTTTTGCCCTCCTTCCTTATAACATAGGATGCCGTGGGATTCTGTCTGTGAAAACAGGATCGATTCTCTGCCTGTGCACCAAAGATTCGGACAAAGGTCTTTAGGAAAAACAGATTCACCAAATCATTGTTGACCGACCACTGTTGACTGGGCAGAGGCCTTCGTGCACAAAGAGCACAGGCAACGCAAACACTGTCGAGGCACAAGCCCTGGCACAGCTTCCGACTACGTTCCACTGGGCTTCCTAGGACTGCAGTGCTGTCTCCATGATGTTTTAGGGAAAAGTAAAAATTTAACTCCAAAGGGTAAAGGGTGGGTGTATTTGGCCAATAGCAGTGGTTTGCAATCAGTCTGCCTCAAAGATTTGCTTTTTCATGTTTTCCATACCAGACCCACAACTTCTTACCACAAGTTCTAAAGGGCAGGGTCCGAATCCCCTGTGCTCCTCATCCCCCTCTAGGGCCCAGCGCCCAGCAGGTGCTTAGTTCCAGCCACTGAGTGGACACATCCCACCTCAGTCCACTTCTCCAAGCCTGGAGGAACACTGGGAACAATCAAACCAAGAATAAATAAAGAATCTGATATCAGCAAAGGAAGTTTGACTGCAAAATAAGTAGCCCTTTTGCTCCACATTACCTATCGACCCAGCACCATGAGTATTTTCTTTACTGCCCCTGACCAGAACAGCTTCCCGAGGGAGAAATACTGTCTCATTATTTTTCACTCATTCCCACTTTCCTACCCCTAAACAATTATTAGATATCTCAATCATCCACTTTATTCACTCGACTTCACTTGACTTCGAAGATCCTTGGTAAGTGATTAAAATTATCTAATGATGACAAAACATTTTGGACATTTTGGAAATAAGGGTGGGAACCTCCCCCATGCCAGTCCTTGGATAGAAAGCACTCGCTTAGATGAGGAAGATGTTCACTGCTCAACTTCCTGCTAAAGTCCAGCTCCCATCACATACATCAAGGAGTTTCCACATAAATCTGAATCATATAAATCTTAAATCCTATGTGATACCAATTTGCCAGTGCTGTATCACCACTGCTAAACTAAAAACTTTTTGCTTATTTGCGAAGAGTGTGATGGATTGGGGAGGGCCACGCCAAGGATTATATTCTTTATTTACCAAGGTCGCTAACAGTTGCTATTAACAAGCTCTCTTTTCTATGATGTTAATGAGATGAGATGCCTCTGAGCTGCCTCACAAGGTGAAATAGAACCAATGGTGGCAGCCACCCTTAGAAAATCCTACTCTCGGGTTCTACCTAACCTCTGTTCCAACTGGTTCAGAGTTTCTATTTTAATATTTAGATCTTTAATCCATTTTGATTTTAGTTTAGTGCATGGTGAGAGATACAGGTCTAGTTTTAATCTTTGGCAAGTTGAAGCCCAATTTTTCCAGCACCATTTATTAAAGAGGCTATCTTTCCTCCAGTGAGGGTGTTTGGCTCCTTTGTCGAAGATGAGATGGCTGAGTGTGTCTGGCGTTGTTTCTGCATCTTCTAATCTGTTCCACTGGTCCTCAAGCCTGTTTCTTTGCCAGTACCATGCTGTTTTTATCACAGTAGCTTTGTAGTATAGTTGCAGGTTAAGGATTGCGATACCCCCTGCCATGTCTCTGTTACCTAGAATTGCTTTTGCTATTCTGGGTCTCTTCTTGCTCCAAATGAATTTTTGGATTGTTTTCTCAAGGTCTATGAAGTATGCTTCTGGGATCTCAATTGGAATTGCATTAAATCTATATAGCAGTTTTGGAAGTATGGCCATTTTCACTATATTAATCGTTCCTACCCAGGAGCAGGGGATGTCTGTCCATTTTCTGATATCATCTTCAATCTCTCTTTTCAGAGTGCCATAGTTTTCAGAGAAGAGGTCTTTGATTTCTTTTGTTAGGATGATTCCTAGGTATTTCAGTTTTTTGGATGCTATTGTGAAAGGAATTCTTTGCCCTATTTCTCTCTCAGTGAGTCTGTTATTTGTGTAGAGGAAAGCTATTGATTTTTGTGTGTTGACCTTGTAACCAGCTACTTGACTGAATTTGGTTATTAAGTCTAGAAGACTTTTGTATACCTAAAATGTACCAATTATTGGAATGAATAATCGATAATGTAAAATAGGAATAAAATGTCCAAAGGGGTAGGGGTAGTGGGTGGCACAGGGGAAAGGAAAGAAGGGAAAGGAAAAAATGATGAGAAATGGAAAAAATGGAAATAAAGTCTTTGTAAATAGGGAAGGGTGGAGGGCATGAAGGGAGGGCTAGGAATGGGGAAAAAATAAGAACCAAGATGCATTATGTAAAGGTACAATTCCCAGTGAGAAATGTAATTGTGTTGTATACCTACAATGTACCAATAAAAGAATTTAATACAAAAAAAAAAAAAAAAAGAAAATCCTACTCTAAACATGTGAACCCACGAGGGACTCACCATGAATCCTAGAAATGGCACTTGATCTCCTTGGGGACGTGCTGATGTGGGGAGCAGTTACTGAAATACCAACATGAGCACAGTAAGGGTCTGAAATATGATGCTTTTGTTTACGGAGAAATTTGCTCCTCTAGTGACCCAGTGGAAGCGGAGCATTTCAAATAGAAATTGTGGACAAGAATTTGGGGAAAGGATGCCAAGCTGCCTAAGGGAGGGTAGGAAAGGACAGGCAAGCAGAGAGGGAAAATTTCACCCCAGAATAAACCCTTTCGATTCGGTTGGTTTTGTGCCGCGTTTGCTAGGCCTCCTCCCTGGCTCTGACCTAATCTCACATCAAACACCACTGCTGCAAGCTGTGTGCAGGCCAAGCCAGGGGTTTCATCTGTGCTGGATCAGAGCAGTAATCCTCCAGGGGCCCAGAGGCAGTGAGAGTAGTGGGTGCTGTTGAATACAGCACTTTCTTACCAGTAGAGAGCGGGGCATCCACAGGAGCAGTTCCCCATGGAGGCTCTTTATAAATAAAGAGCAAAATGAAAGATAAATAATGGGAAACAGGGAGATGGATCTTTCTCAAAGAAGAAAGGGACCAAGAGGTGGAGGAAGAAAAAGAAATGAAGATGTGTTATGTACATGTGCCAACTCCACAGGGGGAGTGCGAACATTATGACTGCAAACATGGACTAATAAAAATAAATAAATAAATAAATAGTAGAATTGCTCAAAAAATCTGAATTTCCAGCTTCTTTTGAAATATCAGGAAATGAGAAAATCTCAACTCACCTTCCTGCATAGCAAATACCAGCTGGCACCAAGTAGCAGAATTCCTTCATTTAGGGCTTGTGTCTCCCACTCGGTATAATGCCCAGCAATCCTTCTTTCTTATGTACACTTGTTTTACTATTTAGATGCCCTGGCTATGGGCACCTGAGTGTGTACAGGTGCAGTACAAACCCACACACACACAGAACCACACACACACACTGCATGAAGGAAGTGTCAGACCTCCCTCTTCGGCCACATGGCCCAATGTAGCTCTAGCGTTTCCCAAGAAGAGCCAGGAGACAGCAGAGCAGAAGCGAGCTGCACATGCTAACTCAGCTCTCACCCTTCTCCCCACCAAAAGTCGTCTCCTTCCTCCTTTCATTCTTTTTATTTTTTTTGGTGCCAGCAATCTTTGGACTTGCAAGGCAGGCGGCAGAACCACTGAGCTAAATCCCCAGCCCTCCTTTCATTCTTGACAGAAATACAGGTCTTAGTCCTTTCTGGATGTTGTTACAACTCTCTTTTTTCAAAAACTGAAGACAAAAATATTGTTGCCTTGCCATTCAATGTTCCTGTGAGCCTTTCATTTCTGAACAGCTTCAGGTCCATGGAAAAGTGGCTATAGTAGCACAGATGCTCCCATTTAACCATACCCACCTCACTTACTCTGTTTTAACATCTCACATGGTTTATCTGTGACAACTGTAAACTGATAATAAGACATGGTTATTAGCTAGCTGCCATACTTTGTCCATGTTTCCTTTTTCACGCTGTCCTATGCAGGGTACCACATTCCCTTTAGTCATCGCATCTCCTTGACCTCCTCTTGGCTGAGAGTTTCTCGGGTGCCCTTGTTTCCGTGACACTGACAGGTGTGGAGTGCTGGCCAGGCATTTCAGAGAATGCCCTCATCTGTGAGGTGCCCGACACTTTGTCATGATGACACTGGGCTTCTGGGTTTGGTGAGGAGGCCCACAGAGAGAAAAAGACGTTTCGTCACTTCATGCCAAGATCTGTTTGCTGGTGACCGAGGTCCTGGGCTGAGGTGGCGTCTGACTGGTCTCCACTGACGGCCATGTTTTCCCCTCTCTAAGGGAGGTCACCCTGCGCACCCACGCTAAGGGACTGGGGAGCTCATGCTCCGCCTCCTGGAGAACAGGGTCCCCCCCTAACTATTTGGAATTTTTCTCTATGGAACATTTATCTAGTCACTACTGTTTATTTATCCAATTATTTATTTGTATCAGTAGAAATGGTCTCATGAATACTTATGTTATACTCTGGATAATAACCCAATACTACTTTATTGATTTTGTTGCTCATTTTCTAAATATATTTTTGGCCATTACAAACTCTTTTCATTGACTCCTGTCTCCCTTTGACATATCCCTATTATTCTATTTTTTTTTTTTTAGCATTCTTTACTTCTTGTACCTCAGGCTTTATACCTTCTACCCCTGTACTAAAACAAGCCATCTCTCCTAGTCTACTTCACTGGAGAGCAGTGTTAGAAAATAAAATCTGGGTGCCTTCTTCTATTCTCTATATATTTATTTTCTCAGTGCCCAAGTTCTAATTTTCCTAAGTATTCCAAAGACAATCTTTTCTGTGAAGGTTTCCGTGACTACCGGTTCTACTTTTCTCTAAACGGGATTTAATCAGTGTGTATGAGTCTGCATCCATGCACACATGGGAGAGAGACAAATCGGTACCCTGTGAAAGAACAGATGAGGATAGAACTGCTATATTGTTTAGGTGGAACAGAGGCCAAAGCAAGACCTTGTTTATTTTAGAAAACTCACCATCCCATGTAAAGGATACACAATTCTCCAGGACTCGGGGAGCAGGACACAGAGCTATGGAGATCAGGCACTATGACTGTGGCTCTTGCCCCATGTGTCCCTGGGAAGTAACTTTTTCTCTCTGAGACTTGGCGTCTTCAGCTATAGAGCGAACGTTATTCATTCACTCAACAACTCTTTTACGATCACCTTCTGCATGGTGGGCTCATCTTGCTGCCGCTGTATAACATGAGTTAGGCGCTATCCCTTATTTAGGGTTTATATCACGTAGGCAGAGGATGAGTAAAAAGATAATCTGCTCACCAGTACTTCAAGGAAAACAGAACAGGAAAACACAGCAGGACCCAGAGGCCCCAGGCTCTGGTCATGTGGTCCGGGAAGTCCAAACCAGGAGGTGGCATGTGACAGAGACAGAAGTGCACAGACAGCGGCTCCGAGACACGAGGGGAGACGGGGGGCGGCGCAGGGCGCTCGGGCCAGATGACCGCGATGTTGAAGCGACAGAGACCGCAGCCCAAGCCGAGCAGCAGAGGCAGAAGGAGACAGGGTTGGTCGCTGCTCCGTGTGCAGTGGGTGTACTGTGTTCCTCAGGCCTAAGCTCACCCTTCTTTGCCCTAGGTGATGCCAGAGCGCTAGGTCCTGTGAACATCTCCACTTCACCGGCGGGACCCGCTCAAGCTCCATCAGCAGAGGGCGCTGGGAAGGCGCTGGCGCTGGGAAGGAAGAAGGGGCCCCTCGCAGGCTTCCCCCCACCACCCCCCCAGTGTATGCTGTGTTTGCTGTTTTCTTCGTGCCACACAGAGCTGTCGGTGGATAGCGAGTGAGACGGACAGGAACTGCCTGGCCAGAGAGCTTTGCCGACACCCAAAGGACGGCGCTGTTAAGGTCCAGAGTTAAGACCCAGGACGGACAAGGCTGCGCGCTGAGCTCCTAAGCAGACTCGAGGGAGGGCTCCCACTGAACATATGTTATCTCAGCAGCGAACCTGGTCAGCGGACTGGACGTGCAGGGAGAACGGCGAGGCTGCGGGTTCCCAACAGAAAGGCCCGAAACACGGGACTGGAGAGAAGTGCTTCAGACAGCCCAGAACTGCACTGCGAGAAGGTGCGCCCAGGGCTGAGAGCAGAACGGAGACAAATGTTTGAAGTGTTGAGAGAGAAAAGGATACACCAAGCTAGGGCTCTATGTGCAGTGCAATTACCCTCAGAAGAAAAGGAAACCTTTATCAAACGAAAACGAGAGACGTCATCATCCCCTCTGCAGTATCAATCCCAAATCACCTCAGAAAATGGGGCTGCATTCAAAGTCTGTGACTCACCTCACTCTAATGTTTAACTTTTAAAAATAAGCAACTTGCTCTCCAGTCAATCTGCATTGAAATAAATGTCAAAGGAAGTTATGAGAGAGAAGGGGAGTAAGATAGGCCAGAAACTCAGGTATGCAGAAAGATAGGAAGAATATTTTTGAAGGAATAAATGAAGGTCATACGAGGGCAACTCCGGGGACAGAGTGGGAGAAGCCTCCTGGCTGATACACACAAGGTTTTCCCTCCCCTGTCACCCGAATTTGTCGCACAGAGTGGATGCGGTGCTTTGCACACAAAATGTTGTCATGATGTGCACCAGAAGGCCTGGGCTGAGGCAGGAGGGTCTCTGAGGCCCAGAGTTTGAGGACAGCTTGGGCAACATAGCAAGACCACCATCTCTTCAACAAACAAACCAAAAATTTTAAAAAAGCTTTTACATTTCTTCATCTAAATCTAACATTTGGGGATCACAGTCGAAGCTGTCCTCAGTACTGGGGTTGCTTCAGCCAAAAACATCACTAATCCCAGTCCTGACCTCCAGGGTCAGCAGCATCTCCGTGGGGACACCTGTCTGCAGGTGCCCTGTGCCAGACTCCCGGCGCACTTCAGTTTGCCACCCGCTAAGCTGCACAGGTGCAAACCCTACAGGTGCACACAGGGCAGAGGCCACACACGTGTCCAACTCTAGAGCAGGAAGAAGCCCTGGTTCTGCAGACACAGAACTCCTGCTGCTGAGCGTCAGGCAGAGCATAAATGCACCACCAAGTGCAGCTTTGGAACCAGTGTACCAGTAGTTGTCTATATGTAAGCGTTTGAATTCTGCTGCACTGCCGGAAGTGAAAGAAAAACTGCGATATCTAAAACAGACCCAAATGAAGTTACATGGAAGTAAAAGGAAATTCTCTATTACCTAAGTTTAATCCCCTACCAAAGAAAAATCTCTAAACAGACTGGCCAAGAAAAAAGGAATACAAAAGAGAATATCACTATAGACTCTACAAACATTAAACAGATAGTAAGGGAATTCCACAAACAATTCTATGCTCGGATATTTGTCAATTTAGATGAAAGGGACAAATTCCTTGAACTTGACAAAGCTCCCTCGAGATGAAAAGACATAACTTGAAAGAATCCTCCACCTGTTAAAGAAATTAAATTTATATAATAAATAAATAATAGTTGAAACCACACAAGGAACTAAAGAAAAGGAGATAAGTTGGACTTCATCAAAATGCAACTTTTATACTTCCAAAGACACCATCAAGAAAGTAAAAAGATAATACAAACACACACAATGGGAGAAACTATTAGCAACTCATTGATCTGATAGGAAAATTGCACCTAGAATACAGAAAGAACTCTTCCAATTCCATATTAAAAAAATAAGTAACTCAACTTAAAAATGCCAATAGAAAAATAAATAAATAAAACTGGAACTACAAAATGATCAAGAAAAAAAAAAAACCCAATGGCTCTAAATAGAAACTTCCCCAAAGGTATACAAATAGCCAGTGAACACATGGGAAAAAATGCTCCACATTATTGGCCAGGCCAGGATGCACTGTTCCCAAAGATAACCTTCCCCAGAAGATGACCTCTCGGCCCCTGGAGTGTTCCGCCCGAGAGCAGTGTCTTGTTTATTAGGGCATCTCGGGCCACCCCAATAGCCCAAGTCACTGTGTGACCTACCACCAGGACGGGCGTCTGTGCTCCAAAGCGATCCATGTGGCTTCTTGGGCCAGCCGGAGAGGAGCTGAAGTCTAAGGCACCCCTGCAGGTGGTCAGACGCATCTCCGCAGCTGCCCAGATACAAGCTCTGGAATCCAAGGCTTGGCTGGGCCTGGCTGGCCACACTCTGCGTGTGTCACACGCTGTTGCTGAGAGAGGTCAGTCCCGGTTGGACACTTCCGCCGGAAGGGACAATCTGCTCTCTGCCCCTGAACTTTCCTCATCTCTGCCTCATGTGCCTTTCTTACATTGCTGATTTTAATCGATACTTATTCACTGTAATAAACCACAAACGTGACAAGTT
Organism: Heterocephalus glaber; assembly: GCF_000247695.1. The sequence continues at coordinate 29,364,176 of NW_004624742.1, forward strand.
TGCTGAGTTGTATGAGTCCTTCTAGTAGATTACTGAAGCTGAGGGTGGTCTTGGAGACTGCATAAACTCCCAATGGTCAAATTTTATTCTAAACATAAGTCAATCCCATTTGTACATACTAGCTACTAATAATTAGAACTTTAAATTTAAGACATTATGATAGCTCAAAAACATGAGATACCTGGAGATAAATATTACATGTACACATTATAAAGAAATCAAAGACCTAAGCAAAGGGAGGGGCATCATATTCATGAATTGTAAGAATCAATATGTTAAGATGTCAGCTTCTCCAAACTGATCTACAGAGTCAACGCGATGCTAGTTAAAATCTCAGCGGGATTTTTGTGAAAGCCAACATCATATCTGACTTACACGCTTATTATAGATAAGAGCTACTTAGAAAAGACAGTGTGGTATTGGACAAATGGTAGACATAATAAAAAATCACTGAAACACTTTATAGAATATAAAATAGACCTACACATAAGTTAATTTATTTATAAATACACAGAAGCAATTCAAGGAAGGAATAAAGTGTCTTCAACAGATGGTGCTGGTGCAGTCTCCAGTTCTGCATGTGAAGAGTTTGGAAGTCACCACTTCATCCCAAACAGTAAAAAGCTGAACAAACAGAAAATGAACAATCCTTTAAACCCATTTCCCCGCCACCAAGATAAACACTGGAGGCAGATAGGAAAGTATGGAGAATCTCAACACACAGAATTAGAAACTTCTGTAGGATCCAGTGCAGGACAGGAAAACCACTAATGGAACTACCATTAACGAATTGCTGGAGGCTAAGTGTAGGCAACTCTGTAGTTAAAATCTCCAGGGGACGCTCCAGTTGTAGGAGGACTTCCCTGCTTTTGAGAGTTTTACCTCTAGAAGCTTTGCCATGTTCTGACAGTAGATGTTGAAGAAAAATCCCCTCGTGTTTCCAGTGGGGGTGGAAGGAAAGAAAGGAACCACTGTGAAATACACCTGAGTGCTTTGTTCTTCTAACAAAGTCTACCTAGGGAAAACTTAATGAATCAGAGCCTGACCTGGGGCTTCAGGGAGGGAAACATCCAGCTGTATCACACTCTAGCCTTCCTGATCAACGCAAGGAGGAAAACAGACCTGGGCAACACTGTGCAGTTCCCAGGCCAGGAGCCCAGGCTCACTGAAGGACCTAATCATTCAACTGAAGATGGCTTCTCCGCCCCTGTACTTCATCCCACATTACTACAGCCCTAAACTACTTGCAACAGTTTCTTTGACCCAGCACAGCATGTCCCACTCTCAAGAAAAAATACAAGGCATACTAAAAGCTGGAACAAAATCTGAAGACAGAACCAGACAGGAAAGAATGTTAAAATAACTGACAAGGAACTCGAAACAACTCTGATTAATATGTGGAGGGCTCCCCAAGCGCGTGATATTCCTTTGGCAAAAGGAAAACCCTAGGGCTGGAGGTGAAGCTCAGAGATAGAACATTGCTTAACATGAGCTAAAGTCCTGGCTTCAGGCCCCAGCACTCAAAAAAAAGGAAACAGAAAAGTCTTTAATTTATCCCAAAATGCATTAAACACAGCTAGAAGGACCATGTATAACACCCATGGCTTGGGAATGGGCTTTCTGAGCTGTGCTGCCCATGAAAAGGGCTAACTTCTGTCCATTCTGCCCCCAGACCCAAGTAGCCACACCCTACACCTCAGCTGTGCCCAGCACAGCCTGTTTTCCCCTGTTGCACACGTCATGAATGGCACGACTTCCGCTCTCAAAGGAGTCCCAGTTAGGATGCCAATCAATAACCCATACGGCACTAAGTAGACAGTTCACTACCCCTGAAGCCACAGAGCCTGGATCTGAGGAACATCAAGTTTATTTCTCATCTAAGGCAAGTCCCGGAAGCCCCTGAGCCTCAGGGATTTCCCATGATGCTGCTGGTTTTTCACAGTGTGGCATGGGCCACACGAGGATGGAAATGAATCAGCCTCACAAACTACAAATGGTCACCTGGACTTGGTGTTAGAACAAAGCCACAAATGTCAGTAGAAACAAAACATGATGGAGTACAGAGAACTCAAAATGTTTAACAGTTCTCTGACCCAGTGCCATTCCTTAACGTTATCCATCCCTACCAAGGGATGGGGGGGAGCTGGCAGGGGAGGAGAAGGGAATAAAAAGAATTAAACTCTGTGTGTGTGTGTGTGTGTGTGTGTGTGTGTGTGTGTAGGTAGATACCTACACCCCACAGGTACATAGTCACTGTGTGCTGCCAAAGAGTGATTAACAAATAAAGTCATCCATCCCTTCCTGCTCTCCTATCTGCCCTGTATTTTCTTCCTTTCAATGTCTTTTTCATCTTTACTATGTAGCAGGACCTATTCTAAGTGCTTTCTGAAGAAAGGATAAATAAGATGCTTGTTAAGATGTGACCCTTTCCAATATGTCAATACACCATTTATTCAACATCTACTGAGTGCTTATTGCTTTATCCCTTAATATTTAAATATAACATATCTTTCAGTAAATTTAGGGCTTTTATATCAGGCAATAAATTTTTGAAATGTTTCTCCAATTAAGTATTACACGTCCTTATAAGATTTATGACTCAGACATATATGCATAGATCTATAATTCTGCATTTATGTTTATAACGTAAATGTTCTATTGAAAATTTGGAAAACTGCACCTCCTAACTGGTTGTTACTGATACAAAGGAAAGCGATTTTGTTATTGGCCTTGACTCTAGTCAGCTTGCTAAATGTCATCTCTTTCTCTGCTAGCTTATGAATTGTCATGGAGTTCCTCTGTGAGTAAGAACGGACACAGCAAGTAACTGTATCCCTTCCACGCCTTCTGCCACTTCTCTCTCACACACTGAAGGAAAGAGGGGTGAGAGATGATCACCCAGGTGGCCAGAATCGGAGCAGTGCTGTTAATCTGCACATGTCTGTCCCCGCCCTGCAGAGACTGGTGTTAAGGCCTCCCCGCTGTGGGTGACCCCAAGATCTCCCGCACCCCGGTCTCCTGTGGATGCCGGCTGCACTCGCCTCCCGCATGCAGTAACCCTCCACTCTGCATGCTCAGTGGAGCCGCGCTCATGCCTGCGGAGTTCTCCAAAGCTCCCTTGGGCTCACTTCCTTCATCAAAACCTAGGTAAGTTTTTCTCTGTTTATTTTTCAGTGAGGTGAACGTGTATACAGGAAAGTGTGCGCCTTGTATGTGTACAATGTAGGAAACCTTCCCAAACTTAAAACTGCTATGTAGCCACCACCTGATCAAGAAACAGAACGCCCCAGCTGTTTCTGTCTATATCTAGACGTCCCTCCAAAGCCACATGGCCCACGGGCAGGCGATCACCACTGTGGATTCATCCCCTGAAGAGTCAGTGGCTGCCCTGCTGTTAGGAGGTGAGACTGACTTCCAACAGCAGGGCTGGTTCTACCGTATAAATGGAGATCATGAAACTAATTTGGATCTGGTACTTCTATCCCACATTGTGTTTGTGAGATTCATTCAGATCTTTAAAAGTCAAAACAGTTGCAAAAGAGTCAAAAATGGGACTCTAATCCTAGTTCTTTGAGGTATCTCCATACTGATTTCCACAGTGATTGCACCAGTCTGCACTCCCACCAGCAGTGGAGCAGGGTTCCTCTTTCCTCATAGCCCCGCCAGCATTTGTTATTGGTTGATTTCGTGATAACAGCCATTCTTGCTGGAGTGAAGTGGAATCTCAGTGTTGTTTTCATTTGAATCTCTCGAATGACCAGTGATGTTGAACATTTTTTCATATGCTTATTTGCTATTTCTACTTCTTTGTTTGAGAAATGTCTGTTCATTTCGGAAGCCCATTTTTGGATTGGGTCTTTAAATTTGGAGGTCTCATTTTTTTCAGTTCTTTATAGATTCTAGATAGTAGACCTCTGTCCGAGGGACCGCTGGTAAAAAATTTTTCCTACACTCTGGGTTGTCTCTTCACACTGTTGGTGGTTTCTCTTCCTACGCAGAAGCTTTTTAATAAGAAGAGGTCCCATTTGACCCAGCTATTCCCCTGCTGGGTATCTTCCCAAAAGAATTAAAAGAATCATACCACAGCGATATATGTGCACCCATGTTTACAGCAGCACAGTTTGTAATAGCTAAAGCTTGGAAACAGCTCAATTGCCCATCAACTGGAGACTGGATAAAGAAAAATGTGGGTTTGTTTTTTTATATATATAAAATAGAGTACTACTCAGCCATAAAGAACAAGAAACTAGAGACATTTATAGCTAAGTGGATGCACATTGAAACAATACTCTTACGTGAAATAAATAGGACACACGTGTAAATACCAAATAGTTTCCCTCATGTGAGAAACTGAAAGGGTAAATGAGGATCAAATGTATAATAGATAATGTGAAATAGGAGGAAATGGGGCAAAGGGGAAGGGGAAGTGGGAAGGGTATGGGAAAGGAAAGAAGGGAATGGAATTAACATGAGAAAATGAAAAAATGGAAACAAAGTCTTTGTAAATAGAGAGGGATGGAGGGGTTGAAGGGAGGGCAGGGATACGAGGGGAAGAAAAGAACCAAGATAGATATGTAAAGGTGCAAATTTCCAATGATGAATGTCACCATATTGTGTACCTAAAATGTAAAACAGAGGTCAAAAAGACAGCAAAAAAATCCCAAGACCTGTAGACATGCTGTCAGGGGCAGATTCCGTAGACATCACATCAAAACGCATTTCTGAAATCCAACAAAACATTTTAAGCTTTGAGAAATGTTTGCTTGGCCAGCAGGCTTCCTGCCCCGACGGCCCAGTGGACTTCAGGATTCCTGCTCTGCAGCAAATCCAACCCTCAGTCCTGCCCTGAGCCAGTCCTGCTCTTCAGCGGCAGGAAGCCCTGATGCCCCTGCCCCGAGTGCCTGCATTCAGGCTCTGTGTGGATGTGTCTTCCCAACTTGCAAGTCGGTGTCGAACCCAAATAGAACTGCTGCTGCTTTCATTTTAAGCTCCTATGTGATTTTCCTGGTTCGCACTCTGCGTGTGTTTATAGGTCCTTCCTTCGTATTGATGAGCAGCGGTCTATCGTGTAGACGCTCCCCAGCGCCATTGGTGACGCTGTCGATGAGCTCTGGGCTCTTCCAGGACTGAGCTCTTGCATGCAGCGCTGCCATGAACTTCACTAATTATAAGCCAACACCTAGTCCTCAAAGGCACACCTCCCACATAATCATTTCTTCTGTGGCGGAGTCACAGATTCTTAAAAGTATCAACGTGCTGGGTAATAAATAATAAACCCACGTAATCGGGGGTCACTAGTCAGTGCCCGAGAGTCTACCAACATGCACCCTCGCACACACACACACAGCAGTCCTCCTCACAGCCATGTGCACGGCCTCTGGACTGGCCTGCGCCCCACTCCCCCGGGCCCATCCTAACCCTCACTGTGGCCCTCTTCAGCCCTCTCAGCCCCCTCAGCCCCAGCTCACAGCCGTGGTCTTTTCCTTCAGTGCCCAGAGCCACAAGAGGGTGTGTCCTGGGAGGCCCAGGGAAGGAGAGGTGTGGAGAAGATGGGGCTCCCCGACTGCTAGGCGTCCCTGCTTCCCAGCAGGCCTCTGGCCACCGTCCCCAAAGGGTCACCTGAGCCCCGGCCGGCCTGGACCCCTTCACTGCACATCCTGCCCCACTGGGCGCCAGGGTCCCCTCCCCCTGCTCCCTCCTCTAGCTGATCCCCTGCAGTCAAACTCGCCCCGTTTCCATGCTGGTCCTTTCTGGCCCTTGCCCTGCGCCCGGTTTCTAGTTTGCATACCCAAGTGGCTCATTTGAGTTTAAACTTTTTAAAAAGGAAAAAGTTTTCTCCGCAGAAGAATGGTGCTCCCAACGACCACTAAAATAGCGATTTTCCTCCACTCCACTAACTGAATAAAATGCGAACAGTGGCAGGGCTGACCCTCACACATCATTCCCTTACCCTCACTGGAACTTAACCGGCCTGAGCCCCAGCAAACACGCCCCGTACGACGAGGTCAGCTCCCAGGGTCCCATGCGGCAGCGCTGGTCCCAACACACCTGCTTCTCAGCCCTGTCCCTCCCCCACCCCCGTCAAGGGCCACGGGCCCTGTCGCCCAGAAGACAGCAGCCAAACGCCCGTGGTCGCTGCCAGGGAAGCGGCACATGAAGCTTCACTCCGTTAGGACAGAGTTTCAGTTCTTTTGAGTTTACGCAGCGTTCTCTGCCCACATCATTGAAAACATGTTTTCCGGAGACCTGTCTCTCTCCACCGACTGCCGGCTAAATTGGTCTCGGCAGAGTTTAGCAACATGGAGTAATTAATTAGGAACCAAGCCATTTCCTGAGTGCTCTGGACAGAACTATGACTCGGGCTCTGTGATTCACTCTCATTGCCTAGGCGGTCTGTCCCTGAACAGAGTGTGTTCATTTATGTTTTCTGTGCTTTGACGTTCTCTCTGCCTTCTCTCAAAGACATGCTGGTTTGGAAAACTGATTTTTTTTTCTCTAGAGTTTTAATTACAACACAACCAGAGCAATCCCATTAAGCCTGAATCTCGCCTTGTCAAATGCCCCCTGTGGCTTCTCATCTCCATAGAAACACCAAAGCCCTCATGCTGATTGGGACCCTGTTGGCTCTGCCCAATCCACACCACCTCTTGCTCTTGCTCTCCTTCAGTGCTCCCGGCCAGGTCCAGGCATGCTCACCCCAGGGCCTTTGCACTGGCCCACCCTTCTCTTAGGAATCAACTTAGCTTATTAGTGGAAATGCTAAGGTGAAAAGGATACCGTAGTGTGTCCAAGTATGTGTAGTTTATTCTTTGTTTCCCTACAAAAAAGTAAGCTGCATGGGGGCAAGGTTTTTGGTCTGTTTGATTCATCACCATATCTCCAATGCCAAGAATAATATCTGCCACATAGTAGGTGCCACATAGTAGATTTCTTGAAGGGATGAATAAACAAGTGTTGAATGAATAAACCTAAGAACAGTCCCCACTGTGATTGTTCCTTCTCTTCATTCACATCTCATCCTGTTGAAGTGGCTCCTCCTACAAGTTCTTATCCTGATTTATTGCTTCATGGCATTGACTACTGTTAGATTTCATTACACAAACATTTGTTATTTTAAGAAATTCTTTGTCTTGCCCTTTTACAGGTAAGCTGCATGAGGGCAAAGAATTTGTTCTGCACCTTCCATCTTTTTTAGCATTTTTTTCCTACTCAAAGATTATTTGGCCATACATGTGTGGGTCTATTTCTGGACTCGTGGTTCTGCTCACTGATTTATATAGGTGTCCTTTTGCCAGTGTCATACTATCTGAACTGATACACAGTGTTGTAATGTGTCTGAAAATTAGGTAGTATATTAATTTCTCTCCAAAAATATGCTAGCATTTTGATTGGGATTGCATTGAATCTTTAAGATTGGTTTGGGGAAAGTTGATGATATTTAGATTGTATCTGAAGATCCCGTAAGCAATGTGGACCCACGTACTATTCCCTAGGACAACCTGGGGAAGTGACAAGACCTCAAAGGGGAAGTAGCCTCATGGCTTTAAGCCTCATCAATGATCCCCTTGCACAGCTGTGTGCCCAGAAGTACAAAAGAGATCCTAAAGAGATTGTGCAGTCCGGGCCGGGATGTAGCTCAGTGGTTCCACCACCTGCCTCGCAAGCACAAGGTCCCAAGTTCGATCCCCGGTACCAAAAAAGAGAGAGAGAGACTATGCAATCTGAGGCAATGTGTATCTCAGCAGTGAGTAATGATGGATGAATTAATGACCAATGATGAGAAGGTTGAAATCCTCTCCCTGGCTTAGGGTCTGGGCTCTCTGTGCTGCCCTAGGTTTCAATGCCAAAAACCTGGAGCTGAATTTCTCCTCAGTCAAATGAGACTGGAAGCATGAAGTTGAAGTTAAGGCGACATAAGAAAAACAAGATGAGATGTTTCTGATTTCCATATATAACATAAGATGTAGTCTGCATTCTCCAGAGAAAGAGGACCAATAGGATGGATGGATGGATGGATGAATGGATGGATGGAAGGATGACAGGTAGATAAATAGATAGACAGACAGACTTATTGTAAGGCTTATATGCTTATAAATGCTGAGAAATTCCAAGATTTGCCATTGGCAAGCTAGAGGTCCAAGAGAATCAACGGTGTAGTTAAAGTCCAAAGACAGGAGAAAACCAATGCCCCAGCTCAGAAAGAGTTAGGCAGGAAGAGCAACTTTCCTTTTCTGTTCTATTTGGGTCCCTGGTGTTTGAATGAGGCTCACCTACATTGTGGTCAGAAATCTACTTTACTGGATCTAATGATTCAAATGTTATTACCATCCAGAAATGTCTCACGGACACACCCAGAATAATATTTAAGCAAACATCTGGGCACCTCATGGTCCAGTCAAGTTGACATATAAAATTAACCATCACATGAGATAATTCTTGTACCTGAGCTTCGGGACTAAGGTTTTTACTGGTGATACTAGAATCGCTTTGTTGACTTTGTTCAGGAAGGCATAAGTCCACAAGCTAACATGAACAGAAAAATGGAAAAGAAGAGAAAGAAAATAAATCATATATGCATTTCATTTTTATTTGGCAGATAAAATTGTACATTTGCCATGTACAACAGCATAAGGAAGACCACTTAACTAAATTTGTATTACCTTGCATCATTCACTTTTGTGGTGAGAACATTTTATATACACTCGGCATTTTTTAAGAAGCATTTCATTTTTTAAACAGTACTGTTAAGAAACAGTACATATAAGGGACTATGTATTCTACCAGTCATCCAATCTACCAGTTAGTTAACTTAATTCAGCTGTGAAGTTGGGCATTATTTATCCTCCTGTTGCTAACAGTTGTATCAAACCCAAACAAGATGCAAAGAAAGAATTCAAGAATTTCTCCTTGGGTTGAAAGGGGAAAATATGAAAATGAATTAAAGATACCTTTGATAAGAACCCATGTTGTTCTAAATTGCCAACAGCTAAAAAATAGATGTTAAAATATAGATCATGATCTAATCTCTTTAAACAAATCTAGTTTTATCTAGTTGTTTAATCTTACTATACACTAGGCCTTCACTAAGGCACTATCAAATTGCCATTTAATATTCTGAGCTCTTAGTGTGTTCCAACTGTATTTATCCAAATTAAAAATGCTTTTGGTCTAAAGAAAGAAATCCAAATCAGAATGAATTTACCTTGATAAAACACATGGAATTACTCTTCTAATTCCTATCACTGCCCTGCAGTACATGAGATTCACCAGTTCTCTGAAAGCTTTTGAGCACCTAAACAATCACTGGATTTATTAGCTAGCTTTCCTGTCACTGGGACATGCTACCTGATGCTCATTACATAAGGGAAAAGACGTTTAATTTGGCTCACATTTTAAGAGGATTCAGTCCATGGTCAGCTGGCTCCAGGGCAGAAACATCACGGCAGAAGGGTGTGGTGGAGCAAAGCTGCTTAGTTAATGGTGTCCGAGAAGCAGAGAAGGGGAACAGAGCTAGAGAGGATGGGGCCTGGGACCACACACAGATCCCCAGGTCACATCCCCATGACCCACCCAGACATACCCGGAAGTGTGCACCTCCGATCCCTGGGGTGGCTCCCAAGCCAATCAAGTTGACACAATCGGGTGTGACAGTCACACTGCAGTTATCTCAAATACAGTGGGGTTCATAATCTGACTGATTGGCTTAGAAAAAGACAACTGGTAGAATTGACTATTTTCAGCAATATCCAACCACATGAGGATTATTTCAGATTTAAAAACCCCAGAAGAATGAAGAAAAAGTTAACAGAAAACAGTTGCATTTCCTTACATCACCCTCACCAGTTCTCCAAATTGACAGTAGGGATGGTTCAGCCTCTCCCACCTCATCCTACCGTCATGAGGGCTGAGGGCCACACACACCCCAATATGCCCTTTCTTCTCACCTTGACCACAACCTGGTTAGTGTCCCAACTAGCACATAACTACACTTCCTAAATCAAGAGCTATTTTATTGGTACTTTTTATTTCTCAATCCATAAATATAAAACTAGTTGGATATTTTTTTAAACAAATGAAAAAGAGAAATGAGTGAAAATTTACTCTACCAAGTTTTATAGTATACAGCTAGGTATTTTTTAGAAATATAACACCAATTTGCATAAGTCAAAAGGAACAGAAGAGAAATCCAGACACAAACTAGGCAGACATAAATTTTTACTATATGGTAAAGGTGGTATTTGAAATTTAACAAGTTACTTGACCATCTTATTAACCAGCTGAGATACCTGCCTAAAGATATTGGGAAAAGTATTCTTGCCCCGTATCATTTACCAAAGTAAACTCTAGGTGAATTAAGGACAAATATATTTTTGATAGGCTCCAAGAAAATTTGTGGGGTTTTTCCTATAGTAATAGAGACGACTCTTCTAAGAATACACACAAATTCAAATTTTTTAGGTAAAATATTAATGTATTTGGCTAAATAAAACTTAGAATGATCATTAGGTAGGAAAATTACAGACAATTTAAAAATCACAGTTTTCTGGTCTGATTAAAAAATACATTTACCAGATATAAGGAGGTCAGGACTCAGAATCTTAACATTAAAGAACACTTGCAAATCAATAAAAGTGCTAAGCACCCTAAAAGAAACATACGTGATTCACAAGTGAGAATAAAACAGCAAAATAAAAACGTTTGAGGAGTAATTCAGCATCAATCTTAAACATATGCTCCATTTAAAATGATGAGGTGGGGGCGTCGCCCTGAATAAATCAGCACATCTCTTAAATATGAAATTACACTTGGAGGGGCGGGAGGCTTATTCTCAAAATCTGTTGAGCAGGAAGACAACTTGGCAGTAGGACAATGTGTGCTCTCTTCAAGTCAGCTCCGCTCATCCAAGCCCTGAGGGTGTGCATGAGGGTTGCTCTTCCTTCAGAAAGCCACACGGCGCTGCTCTGCACCTTAACTTCCAGGTCTGAAATTCACAGTGAGGTATCCAAAACCACAAAGCCCACAGGCCGCTTATCTCCTTTCCCCACTATATCTTTCCCAGTAGCAGCTGTCATGTACTTTATCTAGCTTTGATTTTTCTTTTCACACTGAGATATAAGCATTATAAGGCAAGAGTTTTTGTCTATTTTTCATCACTGCTATGGTCAGAGACAGTCCTAAATTTTGTGGGGCCTAACACTTATGTGATTTTGAGGTCTTAAGAAAATGTTTTAAAAATACATTTAAAATTTTCAAATTTAAAAATCTGAGAAATAGGCAAATATTATAAAATCTGGAAAGATGTAGGTAAATGAAAGCCACCTCGTAATTTGAATTACTTTACTGTTAGCTGGATTCCTGAAGATACTTTCTCACAAAACTTAGGATTAACTGATGTACTTTAGTAGGCCATAAAAAGTGTTAATTTACTCAATGTTTTGCAGATTTATTGAGCTATAATTCACATACCATAAAAATTCACTTATCCAAGGGGAACAATTCAATGGTTTTTATTACACCAATAGAGTTGTCCAAACATTTCCACAATCACCCATAATTTTCATCACCCATGGTAAGTTTTTAACATGTTTTATCAGTTGACAGATATTTGAATTGTTTCTACTTTTGTTGGGTTTGTTTTTTATTGAGATGAAATTCACATACTAAGTCACTGTCTTAGTTACTTCCTCATTGCTAGGACAAAATACCTGACACCCACAAGTTAAAGGAGGAAAGGTTTATTTCAGTTCACAATTTGTAGAGGTTTCAGTTCATATTTCAGCTGGCTCTAAGGGCAACATGGCAGAGGGGCATTGTAGAGGAGAAACAGCTCATGGCATGGAGGCAGGAAGCAGCAAACAGCAAGCCTCCCTTGCCCTCTTTACTCCATTCAAGCTACAAGCCTATTGGTTGGGGCCACCCACATCCAGGGTGGGGCTTCCCATCATCCACACCCACAACCATGCTAAACCAATCAGTGGACTGATCCAGTTATCACACCCTTAATCCATAATCACACACCCTAGGTCCAGCCGCCTCTGAAGAGCGCCAGATAAAAGCCGTACCAGTCACCCTTTTAAAATGTATAGGCCAATAGTTTTAATATATTCAAAGAGCTGTGCAAGCATCACTATGAATTTCAGAACATTTTCTTCACACCCAAAGAAACCCCACACCCATTAGGGGTCAGTCTCCATTTCCCTTCCCCGCCCCAGCAAGTGTGGATCTAGTCTATTTCTAAGGGTTTGCTCACATTTACTGAATATTTCACATAGAATCATCTCTGCAGCCTCTTATGACTGGTTTTTTTCACTTAGGATATTGTTTTCAAGACCTGTCCAGGCTGCGGCAGGTATCTCTACCCCATTCCTTTTATGGCTGGGAAACACTCTGTTGTGTGGACAGGCCAGATTAGCCATTCACCAGCTGGTACGCATTTGCCTCATTTCTACTTTTTGGCTGTTATGAATGATGCTGCTATGAATGTTCATGTTCACAATGTTTATATGATGCACTGTCCCTCTGAGTATGACCTAGGAGTGGGGTTGCTGGGCCATGTTGTATCTCAATATTAAAGCATTTTGAGGAACCAAGTTACTTTTCCCAAGCGGCTACACTGTTTTACATTCCCATCAATAATTTACAAGGGTTCCAGTACATCCACATCCTTGCCAACACGTGTCACCATCCTTCTAATTATTCCCATTCTAGGGGCCATGAAGTCATTTCTCATTACTTCCCTGGAGAATAATAGTGTTGGTCCTATGTATTTTTCTGTGCTTAGTGCAATGTCTACATCTTCAAGAAACACCTACTCAGATCTGTCCTGCATTTTTAACTTGGATGATAGTGAGACAGAAAGCCATCGGAGTGGTAAGTGACTCAGTATTGCAGGCTCACCAAATGCTGCACTGAAACTCATCCAAAGGAAGCCAGTGGGGGCTCTCGGGATGATCTAGATGCAGGAGTGCCTTCTTGGACTGCAGTGGCATCGCCAAAGCTCTAGTGTTTTTGCTGTGGCTACTCTTGAAACTACAAGCACAGTATTTCCTGCTGGAGTCCACGTAGGGCAGGTCTGGGACATCAAGTCCTTTGTCCTGAGACTAGAGATGGAATTGAGGCCTGATCCTGGACACGCGGAGCTGGAAGAGCACAGAGGCTTCGGCATGGAGAGGTGGTGGGCCAGCAGGGTCCACACGCACTTAGAGAAGTCTGGGCCAGAGATGAAAATGTGTGAGTCAGCCACCTACCAAAGGCAAACCCACAAGACAGCGTGACATCACCACATCAACAGTGCAGTGGGTAGGAAAGGTTTTTGTTAAACAAATGAAGTTTACTCCTTAACATCTGATACACATATAATTTCCATTACATCAATTCCAATTAGACTTGTCAGAAGTGCACTAACCCTGTACCTGCTCATGCCTCTAATCAGCCTCACAAACACGTTTTATGTGGCATCACTCACCTCTTATTTATGTGTCTCAGGTTCCCATCTTTGGACTGCCTGTGTATCTGCCTTCCCTCACAGCCTCCAGCTTCCCTTTATTAAAAAGTCAGAGACCAGTGTTGGTGCAGTGCTTCATGGGAGCCTCCGTCTCAGAGGATCTGGCTAGATGGCTTCAGGGTGCAAAATGTCCCTGCCAGGAGACACCATGGCCAGGCAAGCAAGGAGTTCACGCCTGTTCTCAGCCACAACCCGTGGGGACCAGGCTGTGGAGCATGGCATAGGGACCGCGGGGCGCTCACCACAGATCCTGACGTTGCGCCCGAATGAATGAAGGTCCCAGCAGAGCCGGGGTGTGAAGCTCGACCAACACATTCCCATCGGGGCAGGTAGATTCCAGCAGAAGCTTTGTCACAAATGGCACGGCTGCAGCCATGGCGGCTGAGTGTGCTAGAGAACTCTGGATTTGTCAGGGGAACCAGCACACAGCTTCGGGAAGAAAGCTCTAAGAATCATGAAACTTTACCGAACCCTGAAATCTTCTCAATGAAGGTATTGAGACAGCACTGGTGCGTGTACACCTTAAATCATTAAATGAGATGATTACCCAGTGAAGGCTGAATTGATGGTCTTACTGGGGGGGGGGGGTCTTATTTATTTTTGAGAAGAAAAATGCACAAGTTTGATTTAATATCTAATAATTAATTTGGAAGGATGGGTAAAAGCTCTAATACCCAATCTTTACAAAGATATATTCCGCGATGAAGTCTCCAGGTGTGGGTCCTACAAAGAGCCAATGGAATAGCGAAGACCAATTCGCCTAGGTGCCCAGGACTGACGATGGGTAACTGCTGCACAGTGGTCACCTACTAATTTTCCTGGGTACTTTTGGGGACATTTTATGGTTACACTGTCATTACCACATTCCTGTTCCTAGTAATTAACTGTACACTTCACTGAGGAACAAAAGAAATAGCCAATTCAATCTCTTTATTATCTAGTTGCCTAACCCCACGTGCACAACAGCAGATAGATCTTCCCTAACTGCGTCATACATGAGGAGCACACGCATGCGCACACACAGGCATGCACATGCACACATGCACACAGCATTCCTTAAGCAGTACCTCACATCGCTGTGTCCTTTTCTAGAGTGCCCAGGACTCTGCAGGTAAATTACTTTCCTTCTCAAATGTTAGATTTTTCTCCCCTTTCTTGTGCGGCATGTTCATGATGAACCATGCCCACCTCCCCTGGAGACTGAAGCCACCGCACAGCTGCAATCCGGCCTGGACTCCTTCTGTTCAGCACATTCCCAGCTGCTTCTCCTCAGCCACAGTAGGTTGGGCCTCCAGCCATGAGTCGCATTATTTCTATCTAAACGCTGGGAAAACAAACCCACGCGTCTCATTTCTGCATATCATGTGCCCCAAAGTATAAATTTTTTCATTTAATGGTGTACATAAAAGCCTTTGTGGAAGTGTAAATGACAAGTTTTATTTTAAAAGCAACCGTTCTCATCACACGTCTATTATGCATGTCAAAGTCTTGGGGACCTTTACACTTCGGCTGGGGTTGCCAGCGCACGGAAGCTTCAAATCAGATTCTGTGAAAGTCATGAGCTATTTATACAATGCGAGTTTTCTAAGGAGGGTGCTTCCTGAGGCAGAATGGGGAAAGGAGAATGAAAATGCACAACTTAGATTTGTCTACAAAAATGTTTTCCAGTTGTGAACTAATTACTATGCTTGAAAAATGGTAGCATCCTCAAAAATAGAGCTCGCCAAAAAACGTATACATGAGGAAAAGAAAAATGTGAGTAAATATTTTAATACTAACTTACTGAGACACTGAGATCAATGCAAGTTTCCTTTGGCCTCTACACTCACAAGAGACACTCCGGGTGGTGGCCAGGAGCTACCAGATGTCTGTTAGTTCGGCGAGCTGCTGACGCATACACATTTTTCTGGCGTACTCTATTTTAGCTCTCCTAGGGAACTGATCTGAGCTTTGCAAACTTTGAAAAGGAGCGTTTCCGTGACGTCATCTGAGCCTGTCCCTGAGGGCCCAGCAGCGTCACTGGCAAAATGAAGCGTCTCCGTGTCTCCATGAGCCTTCATCCAGCAGAGCGCCTCGGAGGAGGCAACAGAAGGGCTCCTCGGCCGGTCAAGTCCAGCCGGGAAGAGGCCCCGAGGAATGAGCCACGCCAGGCTGGCCTGGTCCCCGACGCTGTCCTTTGCTACACCTCTGGGTGTCTTCTTCGCTGTACTTGGACACGCGGGCCTCTCGCATCAGGGGTCCCGTGTCCCAGCGCGCTGTTCGAGCCCGTGACACAGGGAGCTTGAGTTTCAGAGCGGGGCGGAGTCGCTCACGGTGCTTGTTCTTGCCGCCAGGAGGCTGAGCCGAATCGCTTTTCAGCAGCACCTGGGATCCACTGCGCTTGAGAAACTAATTCTTGGGGAGGTGAGGTCCACCAAGAAGCAGCGGTTGGCAGGACAGGCGATGAAGGCAGGGCGCGGGACTGGGGGGGGGGGGGACCTGCACCGTAGGGTGGCAGTGGTGCACAAACACTGAAGTGCGAAGACCCTGCTTTCAGGAAAAGAGGTGGAAACGTCCACATCCTTCCTGCAAACACTTCTCAGCACCCTGGTCCGGACCCCAGACTCGGGCAGGTCCCTGCGGCGTCCCAGCTCAGCTGTCCAGCAGGCCCAGCCTGGGACCCACCACCAATCGTGAATGTCGCTGCCGTGGGAAAAGTGCTTCGAAGTCGCTCGAGTCAGTGTCTGGAATGGGAGAGGGAGAGCCTTCCAGAGGTGCTCACTTGTGGACAATTCTGGAAGTGTAGTCTCAGTAATCAACATGTTTCAATGTCCAAATCGATCCTGCAGTATATAGCAGTAATGGTGAACCTTTTAGAGCTTTCAACGTTACCAAACAGCTGGCTGTGGCACGTGTGCCCTAGGTTCGCCACCACTGTTACACAGGAAAAGTCACCAGCACCGCGTCACCAGCATATGGCAATGCTTGCAACTGATATTTATCATTTAAATGATACTTGGGTACCACAGAAGAAATGTCTTTTCCAGACACAGACCGAATGACTTCAAATGTCCTTTATGCAAGTATTTTATATCATCCTGAAAAAACACAACCAAGAGGTAATGCTCTAAGCCTACACATTAGGGCCATCTGGGTTCTCTGAAATATATATAAAGAACATGCTACTGCAAAAGGTAGAATAAACTGATTGTTGTTGCCATCGGAGGGAAAGAAACACTATTTCAAGCCAACCAGACATTCCCAAATAGAGTCCCTAGAGTTATGCTATGTTCTAAGGTAGGGCAGATTACCGCTCAAAACTGCCCATCACATAACGTCAAGAAATTCTCACCTTTTCATTATCTCTCAAGCAGGGCAACATCAGAATAAAGACTTCAAAGTAAACTTTTCTTTTGTGTTAAAAGTGAAATTTATTACAATACAATAATAGCCAAGTGTCATGATTAAAAATGCTGCTTAAAATTATAAAGTATCTAAATAATTTCTCTAATGTAAATATTGGGAATAACAACTTGAACAATTCTACATGTAAACAGAACCCTAAAAACATGAGATCCTGCACAGGGTCAAAACACAGCATTGCACATGATCCTCCGAGGCGCCGTGCTCCTCTGTCCTCTGTCCTCTGTCCCCGCAGCCCCAGCCCAGCCGGGGAGGGAGCGTGGGGCTCACACTTCAAGCTGGATGTGTTCCAAGCACACATCAGTGGCCGCACACCAACGTTCTAAAGTCACTGGTTGTGATCCAATCAAGTGGTTCCATTTTTCATATTTCCTTTTCTCAACAGATCTTGGATAAGAAGATAAGCTAGAAAAGCCATGATCTCAGGACTCGACATGACATGCACTGCTAATGATTCATTTACAGGTGGCTTAAAGTTTTACATGAAGGATAAGAAGTACATCAAAATGTCAGTAAAACTAAGTGATCCACCCTCTGCTCCCCCCTTGCCCTCTCATCTTTATAAGAAGTGGAAGTCAGAGCCATCAAGAGGAAAGAGCACATCGGCCCAGGCGAGGAAAGGGCGGGGTGGGGAATGACGAAGCATTGCCCATGCACTCTTCCCGGCCCGGCCTGCCTGCTGTGCCTGGCACTGTGACAGCAGCCACTGCCTCTCAGGTGTGGAGAGCACACCTGTTCCCTACTGAGAACACCTGCCACAGGTCTGACAAACAGCCCGTGTACTACAGAGTGAATCTCAGACACCGAGGGCATCTGAACCCGGGCAGGGGGCTATTTCCTTACACAGGGGCAGGTGACGCCCAGCAAGGCTAAGTGGTTGAGCCAAAGGAGGACAAGGCAGTCAGGGACGCTGCTTATTCCTCCACGCAAAGCTTCCCAAGCATGAATGTGCACACGAGTCACTCGGGAGTGGGGCCTTAGGTGCCGCATTGCTAACAAGGCCCGAGCTCCAGGGTTCTGCTGCTGCCCTTGATGTGTGGACCCTGTTTGGAGAGGCTCGGGCCTGGGACACCGGGGGCCGACGGTCTCCCTAGGCCCTGGGAGCCCTGCCCGAATGAGCAGTTGCCTACACACGGCGCTTACCCTGAGCACACTGCAGCCATGTGAAGAGCCAGACAGATGACATAATTCAACTTCTACTTGCTGGAAATAAAACTAACCTCTTACTTGCGGAGTCTTCCTTAAAAATGATCATGATAGAAAAGTATAAAAGCTCACCATATAAACACCATAGTAAAACAACGCGTGTGTGCACAAACACACATAGGACAAAGTCTAAAGAACACAGGGCTCTGTTGGAGCAAAGTGCTACCACTGCTCCCAGCTAACATCATCTCCTCTTCCAAAGACGAGGAAAAAACCTTGAATTGTCAGGAAAATGACTGCGTTGCCCGCCAGCACCAGGCCACAGGCTCCCCACTTGATCTGAAACACAAGGAGGAAGGGTTAGGTCCTTATTCTCCACTCTGCTCCCAGCAAACTCATCGTTCTCTGCATCAGAAACGGCCAGTGGAATATTACACAGAGCTGCTAAGAGGTTGAACAACCTAACGGGCAGGGACAGGGAACTACTCAGTCATCACCCTGATTGCTTCCGTGCTGCCTGTTAATTAAGTCCAGCATCATCCTGAGCACTCTCCCACCACACACACTCCTCACACTTTTGCCTGCAATGACTGCCTTGAGCGTACAAGGTCCTGAACCTTCCAGTCACAGCCCTGGGCACTGTGAATTCTGCATGCATCAACGTCCTTCATGGAAAACAGGGATTGAAGGACTATGGGTTTGTTTGTTTCTTCTCTAGGCGAGAAAACCTTTCAATAATAATCTGCTCCAGCCTGGCAGACTCTCTGGAGGCTCAGCTAGGGATCAGAGCACCCTCTAGTGAGCATTTTGCTAGCTTTCATTTAACCAATAGAATATTAATGAAATTTTCTTCTCAAACACCATGGCAGTGTTGAAAGGAAAATTATAAATATTTACAAAAAACTTCAGAAGTGATAGTCCAGGGCTCAAGAAGAGTAAGGTTATGATAATCACTTATTCAAAACCCTTCATTATAATCAAAGCTCAAACCAGCAAGGCAGTCAAGACCCTTGCTGATGAGGCCTCAGCGAACCCTGAGCCTCACTGACTGCCCTTTTAGCTCAGTTCACTGGACTGCACTGTGCTCCACAGCCTGCAGCTTCACACTCGGTGCTCTTCCAACAGCAACCCTCTCTACTTCGGGAAACCTACTGATCCTGAGAGGGCCAGGTCAGAGGCCAGTAGGACTATCCCTTGCCTGCCACTCCAGGGCGTTCCAATCCTGCTGCAGTGACCGCATGTCACTGGTCTACAGGACGCTGAGTCATCAGGACAGTTTCTGAGCTCTCTGGGAGCGGAGGGGGAATCTCACGCTTATCCATCATGTTTTACAAATGGCAGATGTTCCAAAGATATGTGAATAGTGAATGAATAACAAGATGCACACATATCTGCTCAATGCCCTAAGTAAAAGTTTCATGAAATTGAAATACAATACAGTCAGACAGAATAAAAGCAAAGAGTAGGAAAGACAGTGACCATCAAAGAACTAAACAAACTACATGCACAATGTGTGTTTTAGAGACAGAAAGAAAACTACATTGGCTGTGGACATCATCTTATTCAGTGTATCTTCTAGCGGAGGAATATACAGATATCCCTCTTTATATACTTATTATATTGAGAATTAACCCCATGATCCCATTTGCAAAGAATCTGATAAGATCTTCATTTTGTAATTAGAAAAGTATAGCTACTGTACTCTTTTGAATTGCCCGATAGTTTAAGAGGCAGGGATTTAAGAACAATCCCAGAGAACAGCTCAAAGTAGAAAATGCAAGAAATCCTGCCTAAAACAAAGAAAGCACTGTGACAACAAGGCTGAGATACCGACGGACTCATCTACGGCAAAGGAGGAAGAAACCAAAGACGCATCCGGCTCTGAGCATGGTCCACGCGTGAAAACGGCACTGAGGTTCCGGACGTGGGCCCTGGAAGTAAACCCGTGACAGCTGAGGAAAACGACAGACAACAAAACTTACCACAGCCACGCGAGCCAGAATAACAGGAAACCCAAAGGCAGAAACGACGATCCCGGTGGTGAAGAAGCAGGCCAGCTCCCGGCAGGCGCTGCTGGCCGCGTCGGAGTCATAGGTGACCCTCTTGGCGATGCAGTGGGGCAGGGGTGAGACAGCGTGGAAGACCAGCACGAACAGGGGCCAGTAGACGCTGCGGGCGGGCGGGCGGGGAAAGCCACAGTTACACTAAGACAGGCTCTCGTCTCAAAGCCATTATTTCAAATGTCTGGGTCAAAGAATTAATCAATCGTGGGTATTAAAACATAAGCTCATTCTGCCAGGTATACTCGTGATAACTCAAAAATTACTGGCTGCTAGTACGTACCCAGCTGCGGTTAAGAAACGCCCAGAGGTACGGCCTGCAGAAGTTACTGGTCCCTGAATGGCTGAGCGGCAGTTTCCTTAGGGACAGACGCGTTGAGGCACCTCAGCGCTCCCCACAGAGCACGGCAGACTGGCCGGCGTGTGCTGAGTCAATAAAGAGCTCCTGAGTGTGCCCAAGCCTGGGAGTCTTCGTGCTTTAAGACCGGGCCCAACTCCTTTGCCCTGGTCCAAAAGGCCTCACAGGGCCTCGTACTTCTGCGCTCGTTTGCACCACTTCCCCTTGTTCTCCTAACCTGTGGCCACAGCGGCCTTACTTCCCTTCCCTCCGGCAGTGAGCCGAGGCCGGCCACACCCTGCAGGCCCCGATCACGCTGGAGCGCGGAGCCCCACCGAACGCCCAGCACTGGCTCCATCCCGCTCCTCACTCATGGGAGGACAGGCTGCACCTGCCTCGGCCCGCGTCCCACATCATTATCTCCAGGCCGAGAACAGGCGCTCCGTTAATGTTTGTGAAATGGGTGGAAAAACTGAAAGGATTTTAATACGGAAGGCATAAAAATAGATTCGCTCACTGGTGAAACTTCAGACGCGCCCCAGCCTTTATTGCAATAGATCACAACAGGACTGCAGTGCAAAACAACAAAATGGCTTCCTCAGTTCCGTTATTTCACATTTACTAAATCTGTCATTGACTCACTGAGAGAGAAATAGGGCAAAGAATTCCTTTCACAATAGCATCCAAAAAACTGAAATACCTAGGAATCATCCTAA
>NW_004624742.1:29387173-29455221 GCF_000247695.1 Heterocephalus glaber
GAAAGGAAAGAAGGGAAAGGAAAAAATGATGAGAAATGGAAAAAATGGAAATAAAGTCTTTGTAAATAGGGAAGGGTGGAGGGCATAAAGGGAGGGCTAGGAATGGGGAAAAAATAAGAACCAAGATGCATTATATAAAGGTACAATTCCCAATGGAAAAAAAAAAATCTGTCATCTGGACTCCAACTGCGTTTGCTCTGTCATCATCCTTGTCTCCATCAGCTGGACACTTACCATGCTTCACTCCTTGAGGAACAACCGAGTGTCCCTCGCTTCCAGGAACAATCGCCACAAAAGCGGAAGCACAGAAGGCTTTGCAGCCCCGTTACTCCTTACTCGGCACCCCCGGGGCGCAGAGGGGCGGAAGAGCGAGAAGCGAGCTCCCCCTCCCTCCAGAGGAGCTGGGCGGCCCCAGGAGGTCCGACTCCGACTGCCGGAGCTGGGCGGATTGCGTCTGCTTCCAAAGTCAGCCAACAGCACCGCTGCGTGGCCTCTTCGAGAGTCCGAGAGTCCGTGTCAAGGCCCTCATTTTCCCAGGGCGGAAACCGGCCTGGGAGAGGGAAGAGGCTCGGAACAGGCGCGGCCGTCGCTGACCCCCCACAGCCACAGCCACAGCCACAGCCACAGCCACGAGCCACGAGCGGCTCGTTCTTCCTGAACTCCAGGGAAGCTTTCCGAAGACAGCCTGACACACTGCCGGCACTCACAGCGGCCCAAGGCCCGGCAGAGCGAAACCTACACAGTAAGCCAACACTGCTCAGTGCTCAGGACGTGTGCAGCCCGCGAGTCGGCAAACGCCTGCCGGGGACCAAACACAAGAGTTCGGCTTTAAGGCCGGGGATTTAGCTCAGTGGTTTCGCCGCCTGCTGCGGAAGCGCAAGGACCCGAGTTCGATCCCCGGTACCAAAAAATAAAAAAAGCAGAGTTCGGCTTTAGAAGCACCAGGTCCGCGTCCCTCTGCGCCCTCTGCGCCCTCTGCCGCGGTGTTCAGCACAGAGCGGCAGGGGGTCGTGGTCGTGAGACACACAGTAACCTCTAGGCACCTTGGCCAGTCGGGTGTGTGACAGACCACGGCGCGGCGCAGACGTGGAGCCAGTCGTGGAATCATGCAAACCTCCGGCCGGGAAACGGAACCCGCGCCCCAGTCCGCCTCCATCCCTCCTTCCAGACGGTCTGGGACAGGGCTCGCTCTGGGCCTCCGGCTCACAGCTTGGGACGAGGTCAGCAATGATCCCATCTCCAAAGCTAGAGTAAAGCCATGGCCGGCCGAGAGAGCTCCGGACCAGCACGTGGGTCCACATCACGCGACCGTTTTTACCTGTCAACGAAGGTGGTGGTCTGGACTTCCACGTCGGGACGACTCGCTCTGAGTGGGCCCGGCGCCACACCCGGCGGTCACCCGAACTCTGCCCTGGCCGGCCGGCGGGCTGTTTTGCTTGATCCCTATGAGGCCTCAGTGCCCCTCCATGCTCCAACGGCCCTGCCTCGAGAGCGCGACCTGCCAAACTCATCCTCGGGAACTTCCTCGGCCCCCTGCCTGGGTAAGACCCAACCTCCGGCGCAGGGCACAGAGCCCTAACGGACTGGCTATATAGGTGCCCAACTATCGTGTGTGTGTGTGTGTGTGTGTGTGTGTGTGTGTGTGTGTGTGCGCGCGCGCGCGCGCACATGTGTGTGGTTGTGTACAGAGTGCACCCAGGGGCACTCTACCACTGAGTAGGATCCTCAGCCCTTTTGAGACAGGGTCTCATTAAGTTGCCCAGCCAGGCCCTGAACTTGTGATCCTCCTTCCTCAGCCCCCTGAAGTTCTGGGATGACAGGTACAGTGGACGCGCTGTGCCCACCTCCAACTCCTCCTTTGTAAGGTGTTAAATAAAGAAGCTGTGGACCATCCCCTCTCATCAGCCAGAGGAACTTACTGATCCACCAAGTCAGCCCTCGTGACTCCCCCAGGAGACCCAGATGTGCTTGGTCACTCCGACCACAGTTTCCCGCTTCTCTGAGGACAGCACTCGGGTTTCCCTCCCCAGCTGATCCATAGCAGAAGCTTAACAAGTGCTTAAAATGAAATGAACATATTGATTTTAAAAAGAGATTTTCAGGCCGGAGATTTAGCTCAGTGGTTTCCCCACCTGCTGCACAAGTGCAAAGACCCGAGTTCGATCCCCGGTACCAAAAAATAAAATAAAATAAAATAAAAAATAAAAAGAGGTTTTCCCTGAGGGGCTGGATTCCTAATCCGAGCCTCCTAACACACTGATTACCACTGGTGCTGCTGGACTGAGCCAGCTCTCTAACACCTGAAGACACACAGAAGACATAGTGACTTACCCATAGTCCTCCAGGGCACATCCCAGCATTAGAAAGGTCAGGCCGATCGCCCCACTGAAGGACAGCACCACCAGAGCTGTGTGGAACATGACAGGGTGAGGGTCCCGGAGCAGGGCTCCCCGAGGCTGGAGGGGTGCAGGGAATGGGATGACCACTAATGGGAACAAAGCGGCTACAGGGTGACGGATTCCGTGGGATTAGATGGCACTGACGGTCACAGAGCCTTGTAAATATACTACAAACTGGAATTTTACATGAAAAAGATCAATTTTTACAGCATATGAATATACCTCAATAAACAATTTTACTTAGATGAGAATGAAAGGTCCCAAATTAAAGCACATGTAGCATCTTACTAACTGATGTCATATTTAAGAGACTGCGCTTGCATACCCTGCAGACTCATGCACTGAAGCCCTAACTGCGTGGGAAGCATTAGGGGCAGCTCTGGGGAAGGGGTAGGTTTAGACCTCCACGTGCACTCAGTTCCCTGGTGAGAAAGAGCGCCCTCCCTCGTTCCCTTCTCTCTCCCCTCTCCCCTCTGCAGTCGGACCTCCCCACCTGCCCACCCCGGAAGCAGGCCCTCATCAGACTCTCTGATCCCGGACTTTCCAGCCTCCACACCTGCGAGAAATGGATGACTAAGCCAGCCTGTCTGATTACAACTGACTGTGACCTCACTGTTGATTTTTGTGGCACTGAGCCCTTGGCACTGAGCTGCATCCCCAGCCTTTTTTTTTAATTGTTTTATTTTGAGACAGAGTCTCACTAAGTTGCTAAGTTGCCCAGGCTGGGCTCAACCTTGCCATCCTCCTGCTTCAGCCTTCCAGGGTACTGGGATTACACGTGAGCACCACCGTGCCTAGCTCTGTCCACCACTTTAAAATCAAAACTGGAGAAAAGACTCGAGCAACTGCAGCACCTTACCCTACCTGCTGTATGACTCCCTCCATCTGCCACCAGAGGCAAGCAGGGCAACATGTGCGACTCCAGGAGAGGGAGCCTCCCTCCTGTGAAATCTGTGATGCGCTTGACTGAAGCAGGCACTCAGCAAACACTGACTGGTGCAGGTACCTGCTGACTTTCTGCAATGTTCTTTGGTAACAAGCAGAAATCAAAAGGATCAAAAGTACCAAACACTACACAATCCAGGTTCTCTCCTGAAAAAACCCATACCATACCATAATCCTCATAATCACCCACTGATTAAGCTAATGATCTTTCTCACTGCTTTTTTTTTTTAACTTTAAGAGGAGACTTAAGGAGAAAATGCCATGTTTTCAGAGAACACCTGGAAGTACAGGGATGTTAGGGAACAAAGAAGAGCTGTCCACTTTAACTTGTGTCCTTTTACACTCAGTGCATCCACCTTTCAGTGTGAGACGGGGGTCTCTGTGTACTTGGGCTGGCCTCCAACTCAGAATGCTCCTGCCTCGGCTTCCCGAGCGCTGTGGTTATGGGCCACTGTTCCGTGCGAGGAGAAAGTAACTTTTCACACAGTATTTCACTAGAGGACCTTCTCCTCGCTGGCTCTGCTCCCTGCTCTGGGCCTGACCACCGACAGCACTTCTTCCCTGAGAGCTGGCTCAGAACTCTGTACTTCTTTCTGTCCTGACCCCACCTCTCAAAGATCACGACTATATTTCTGCCTGATAGTTTTTAGCCCTTTTTTTATTCTTTTCAGGATCTGCAGCCTCTGCAATCTTGCAGTTGACCGAAAATCCAACCCCACTTCAGCTGCTGAGAATTTGCCAACCCAAACTCCTGGTAAAGGGCCCAGCCCACAGTGGGTCCTGATCAGGACTTCTCTGCCTGCACAGCCAACACCCAGCGAGGACCTCAAACTGCAGTGTAAGGCAGAGCCACACTCCTACCCACTCCTCTCAGCAGTGCTGCAGTCTTCCCTGGGGTCCTGTCTTACAGGACTGACATCAGCTGCGGGCTACCTTCCAGCAAAGCACAAGTGAAGGTGGCCCCGGGATCCGACTTCATTCAGTCCACTCTCTTCTCCTGAACTCTCAGCCACTGCCTAAGCAGGGTCCTTAGCATCTCTTGCCTGCTGCCCACTGTGACTCTTTCAATGCATCCCCAACACAGACAGAGACACACACTGGCTGGTGTCCCCACTTTGCGACTGCTTGCACAGCTGACAAGCCGTTCTGGCACCCGAGGCTCACAGTCTGACCCCGAACTGCTCTCTCAGCTTTAGCCCTCCCCACTCTCGAAGCTCCTTCCAAGAACACGGCTGCCCTTCCCTGCCCTGGCCCCCCATAGCATGGCACTCTCTCCACTGGGATCACATCCCACCTCCGCCGATCCCTTAGAAAGAGAAGCCAGACGGGTCCCTTTACACTGCACTCAGGCCTTGCCTCTCCTGTGGAAACAGTCCCCTTCCTCCCAAGCAGGCTGAAGTAAGCCCATTTCTATCTGCTTCCCAGGGCTGTGGTCACAAAGTGCCACTGACTGCTGACGAGGAACAACAGAAACAGTCTTTTAGCATCCTACAGGTGAGACTTCCTAAACCAAGGTCTTGGCAAGGCCAGGCTCCCTCTGCAGGCTGCAAGAACAAGCTTGCTCACCCTTCCTAACAGGTCTCAGGTGTTCTTCCTGCTGCTGTATCACTCCAATGTCCTCTCTCATCTTCACATGATACGTGTGCTCCCTGTATGCATCCATGTCTAAATTTCCCTTTCCTAGAAGGATACGGCTCCTTGGATTACTGCCCACCCCAAGTCAGTATGACACCCAGCAGTGTAATGATTCCCACCTCTCACTCAACGTTAACTCATAGCTCTCACTATCATTTACCCCCAGTATCCAACACACATACAGTAGCTCCTCAATAAAAGCTGACCTAGCTGCAAAATGCTTCCTTCTCTTAGTCGTTTTCCCTTTCAAACCCCGTTTCCTTTTTCCTATGTCTCAAGTTGTAACACACTGCACACAACACTGTAACTCTGTGGTAGTCCAGGGTCGTGACTACACACTGTCCTACCGAGACCCCTGGCATCTGGTTCCTGCAGTGGCTTCCACAGATGTTTTACACGATGGACACTGTCCAAGTAAACCAGGCTCACTCAGCTGATACTGAAAGTGAAAATGCCCAGAGAGGATAAGAAGTGTCTGCTGCTATCAGACACACGCCCGTGCAGCCTCACCTACTCCACACCGGCTGTCGGCAGACGCCGATTACTCCGGAGGGGCCACCTCTGCACAAACGCCAAGCTTCAAGAACTCCCGCCCAGCAAGAAGTTATGCTGCTCTTAACCCAAATTACAGGCAGCCTCGCAATCGCCTCTTCCCGGGCTCCACCCTGAACCGGGAAGGCCCAGACGTGTCGTTCCGGGCCTCTGCAGCCCCTGCCGAATTCACAGACCCGGCAGTGACGCTGAGCCCAGCCGGCCGGGCTGAGTTCGAGGACGTCCTGCCAGCGCCCTCCACCACACCCGCCCACAGCCCACTCGGCCTTTTGGGACTCGGCTTCCCGAGCGCCCTCCACCACACCCGCCCACAGCCCACTCGGCCTTTTGGGACTCGGCTTCCCGACACCTGGCCCTGGCCTGCTGCAGACAAAGCGGAGGTGCGGGGTGGGCGGCGCTGGGGCGGGAGGTGGAAGCCGGGACCAGGACGAGGCGACGCTCCGGGCCCGCGGGGTCCCGAGAAGGCTCTGCCGCGGGTCCGGGACGCCAGGGCCTGGGGAGGAGCCCGAGGAGCAGGCACGGTCCTCCGCCGCTCCGGGTCAGGGGCCGGGCGTCGGGGCGCAGAGGTACCTTTGACACCCGCCATGGCTCCTGACGGCCGCGGCTGCTTCCGGCTTCCCCTTGGCTCGGCCCGCCCGTCCTGCCGCTGAGCCCCGCCCCCGCCACTCAGAGCCCGCCCTGCCCCCAACCCCCCCCCCCCCCCCGCCTCCGCCACTCAGAGCCCGCCCTGCCGGCAAAGAAGGAGCCCGGTTTCCCAGAACTCCGCCCCTGCCAATCCTGATCCTCGTACACCGAGGCCCGCCTCCGCAGTGCAGAGCACCGCCCCCGGGGCCTTGGCACCGCCCCCCCACCACACACACACACCCTGCAGCCCTGCGCCCCATACTCAGAGTACTGCCCTACTGGTCG
Organism: Heterocephalus glaber; assembly: GCF_000247695.1. The sequence continues at coordinate 29,393,614 of NW_004624742.1, forward strand.
TGACCCCTGCCACTCAGAAATACGTCACGGTTTCCCCAGCCCCGCCCCTGTCAGCCCTGATCCCGCCCCCTCCATGCTGACCCCGCCCCTACTGCCTAGAACACTGCCCCCTTTCTGTGGAGCCTGGTCCCTGCCACCTGCCATTCCGCCACGCGGACCCTGCCGCCCCCCCACCACCACGGCGTCTAACCCGCGGAGCTTTGCCCATGCCCTACTGGTCCTCAGCCCTGCCACTCAGAGCCCCGCCCCTGCTGGCGTAGAGCCCTGTCCCAGTCAACTCCTGGGACTGGGCCTCAGCCCCGCGGACTCCCGCCCCCGCCAGCCTGCGGCCCGTCCCCAGCCCACAGCGTGCCGCACCCAACAGCCCATAACTCCGCCCCCGACCCGCAGAGCCCACCCACCGGCCTACAACCCCGCCCCTGGCTCGCAGAGCTCCGCCCCCGCACCCATAACCCCGCCACTGGATCCGAGTCCCGCCCCCGCCAGCCTACAACCCCTCCCCCGCCCGTAAAGCCCCGCCCCTGCTGCACTAACCCTGCCCCGTTCTCAGAGCCCCGCCCCGGACCTACCGGGGTACCGGGAAGGCCACGGTAGCCCCGCCCCGTCCGCCCGCGCATGCCCGCCCCCAGCCCAAGTGCTCCTCCCGCGCCGGCGTCTCCGTGGCGTGGCGTTCGCTGCGCGCTGCTGTGGAGCTCGCGCCTCCCGCGGGGAAGCGTGTAGTCCGTGGGCGAGGGCGGGCTGGACTCGCGCTCACCGCTCCGAGGGCGCCGGAAGCGAAGCGAGCCGGGAGAAGCCACCTGCCGGGACGGCGACTCCGCCGGAGCACCGGGCCGACACGCTCGGCAGCCCGAACCTGCCCTGAGCCTCCCCGCGCGGCTCCAACGACGTCTCCCGGGCCTCGGGCCTGCTCGGCCGGGCCATCCGGACTCGGGAACCTGCGATCTGCGGCACCGCTGGGCCCGCCTGAGACCCGCAGTGAAGCCGGAGGACAGGAACGCCCGCCCGGGTCAGGCCTGGAATCCGAAACCCCGCGTTTGCCTGCAGACTGCCCGCCCCGGAGGCTCACGGCTGCTTGGCCTTTGCCAGATTGCACACCCGGAAAGCGGTGCTTCCCTCTCTCGTGCCACGTCTCCTGGGGAATGAAATTCTTACAAATCCTGCCTTCCAGAATTTTTTGTGAATTAAATGAGAAAGTGCACACACACACACACACACACACACACATGTCGAGCAGTGGCAGCAAGACAGATGCCACATGTCACATCTGTACTGCGGCAGACTCTCAGGTGCTGCAGAAATGAAATGCATTTAGGATCCAACACTAACTGAAAACAGAAGGGTTGGGTTTCCTTCTGAACTCTGGCCCAGCACTTGATCTGCACAGCCGTGGCTGTCCCAGCTGCGCAGGTGCAAGCCCCTGCCACGTCATGCACACGGAACTGTCAGCGAGTCACTTTCGGCCCCCTCCCCAGTTCCTGTGTCCATCCCTGCACCTGCCGGTCCTTGCAATTCCAGCCCCAGAACCCACCTGCAGTGATAAAACGTATCAGTCAGTGTCTAACAACAGTCACTGTGTAGTGAATGTCCACCCGACAAGAATTTGCACACACAGTCTCGAGACTGAGAGTTTAAGAAACTTGTCCAATCTAACAGTCTATAATTGGAAAATTCAAGATTCAAACCCAGTCTTTTAGTCTCAAAGCAACGTACAAGGGGTGATCAGAACATATGGTAAATGTTTAAACTGTTTAAAAAAAGTATTACAGTAAAAGACACGCTGCATGAAGAGACAATCCACAATGTGGGAAAAAATCTTCACCTGCTCTTCCTCAGACAAAGGTCTACTATCTCGAATCTATAAAGAACTTAAAAAGATCAGACCTCCCAAATTTAAAGACCCAATCCAAAAATGGGCATCTGAAATGAACAGACATTTCTCACACAAAGAAGTAGAAATAGCAAATAAATACATGAAAAAATGTTCAACATCACTGGTCATTCGAGAGATGCAAATGAAAACAACGCTGAGATTCCACTTCACTCCAGAAAGAATGGCTGCTATCATGAAATCAACCAATAACAAATGCTGGCGGGGCTATGGGGAAAGAGGAACCCTGCTCCACTGCTAGTGGTAGTGTAGACTGGTGCAAGCACTGTGGAAATCAGTATGGAGATACCTCAAAGAACTAGGACTGGAAGTCCCATTTGACCCCGCTATTCCACTGCTGGGGATCTTCCCCAAAGAATTAAAAGAGTCATACCACAGTGATATATGCACCCATGTTCATAGCAGCACAGTTTGTAATAGCTAAAACTTGGAAACAGCCCAAATGCCCATCAACTGGAGACTGGATAAAGAAAATGTGGGTTTTTTATAAAATGGAGTACTACTCAGCCATCAAAAATGAGAAATTAGAGACATTTATAGCTAAGTGGATGCACATTGAGGCGATACTCTTAAGTGAAATAAATAGGACACAGATGTGTAAATACCGAATAGTTTCTCTGGTGTGAGAAACTGAAAGTGTAAATAAGGACTAAATGTATAATAGGTCATGTGAAATAGGAAGAAAAGGGGCAAAGGGGAAGGAAGTGGGAGGGCTAAGGGAAAGGATAGAAGGGAATGGGATTAATATGAGAAAATGGAAAAATAGGAACAAAATCTTTGTAAATAGGGAGGACTGGAGGGGTTGAAGGGAGGGCTGGGCAAGGGTGAAAAACAAGAACCAAGAGAGACTATGTAAAGGTGCAAATTTCCAATGATGAATGTCATTATATTGTATACCTAAAATGTACCAATGATTAGAATGAATAATCGATAATGTTAAATAGGAATAAAAGGTCCAAAGGGGTAGGGGTAGTGGGAGGCGCAGGGGAAAGGAAAGAAGGGAAAGGAAAAAATGATGAGAAATGGAAAAAATGGAAATAAAGTCTTTGTAAATAGGGAAGGGTGGAGGGCATGAAGGGAGGGCTAGGAATGGGGAAAAAATAAGAACCAAGATGCATTATATAAAGGTACAATTCCCAATGAGAAATGTAATTGTGTTGTATACCTACAATGTACCAATAAAAGAATTTAATAACAACAACAACAAAAAAGACACACTGCATGAATCACCCTCAAAATCCTCCCTTCACTTTGAACACTCATCTCATCCTTCTTGCCACTTTCTGCAGTAGCTCTGGAAGTTGTCTCTGTATGAGGCATGATCAAAAATATAGTGAATGCTACCAAGCTCTCATAAAAACATGATGCTGTGTCCTCATCCATCTTATTCACTACATCTGGCATCGTGTGACTTGCAGCTCTTCTCCAAAGTCAAAATGAACATGAAAGGAAAATGTCTTGAATCAATTCGGGACATCAAGGCAGCCAGGATAGTGCAGCTAAAGACCCTCAGGAGAGAGGCCTCCAGAGCTGCTGCAGGAAGCGGCTAGGATGGTGGGATGGGTGTGTTTGAAGCAAGGGGGAGTCTGAGGGGAATTAATGACAATGTGCCTTACTGTACACTAGTACTCCCAAACACCACTTTTATCTTTAGAACAATCAAAACCTGTTCACATGACCTACATTCCATGGTGAGTGTTTCCTTCCAGCTTGGAAACTGACCCATTGCTGTGGTAACTTTCCGGAATTCAGCTTCTGTGCTTGCTCCTCGGTGGGGTTTCTTCAGTGGCATCAGGACCAACCGGAGTGCTCCTCCAGATGTGCACAGTGCCGAGGAGGTCCAAATGCTCCCTCCGTAGCATAGGTTTGCAAATGAATGTGCTGCTCTTGTCCTCAGAGAACTACAATATTGGAGAGTTTGGTTTCCTTTGAAAAAGTCCCAGACGCCAGGATCAGTCCTTCTGCCTCAGCATTTTTGGAAATCCATGTTCAGTAAGAGACCTATGGGATTCTGTGCTGGTTCTTTTTCAACCATAATACTCATGATCAAGATGTATGTGTGAAGCTCAGTGGTTCCGCCCCCGAAGGACATGAGTTCAATCCCCGGAACCACAAAAAAAGATGTGTGTGTTGTGTGTCAGGGGTGCTTAAGTATAAACCCAGAAATCCTGTCTGATTACGTTCTGGTGCAAATACATTACATGCTTTTCATATTCTTCCCCCAAAACTTGCCTTGCAGGTGAATCATCTCAGAATTCAGATTTGTCTCTGTGTTCCTACAAGTGCAAAAAATAACAGGTTCCTGAAAATATTTTTGAGCCTTTTAATATACATTACAAATATTTTAGACCAATCACATTTTGTTGTGTATAACATATTTACAAAACAAAAAATATATTACAATAAATATGAATGAAACAGTGAATCTGATCAACACCAAGTTCTGTCACAACCAGGTAAGTAAAAGGAATGCAAAAAAACCTGTTGGCCTGCATAAGTTAAGAGTCTTAAGATAAATAAGGTTCCAGAATGACAATGTATCTGGAAAAGAGTAGAGGGAAACCCCCAAATTTAAGTTAAGTAAGATTTTTTCTCATTGCTAATTACAGAGGGTTTAATGCTTTTTTAAATTGTGAACATTAATGAATTATTCAAACATGATACGAAGCTAATAGAGATCTATTGTTTCAAAATGTACATGACATCCACGTAGTGCCTTTTAATTATCATTATATACTGTAGTTCACACGGTATCTACAAATGGGAATGGGAAAAGAAACAATGGGTCACAGCCACATGTCTCACATTCCAGTTTTAAATAAGACAAGCACACACTGAGTCAAACATTATTTTATAATACGTTAATAAATAACACCTAGTTTGTTCTGGTTACCTTGAACAGTTTCGGCTGTATATTTAAAAAGAGAACATTTTCTGCAACTTTCACATTGTCAGTAAAATATAAAATAAATAATGAACCTTTGTAGCCAAAAAAAAAGAAAGAGATCTCTATATAGAACCTAAAATATTTTTGACATGCCGCCTTTTCTACAATTTGCTGCAAGAAAATTAAAGCAAACAAAAAGTGATTGTCTTTTAAAAACAACTTTTGAAAGCTTTTCACAAATTGAGTATGAACCTTTAAAGATCAGCATGAAAATCTCCTGCCCATCTGCTCTGTGCATATATATAATATATAATATATATTATCCACACTGAGCATGTGCTCACTAACAGATCGACTATGGAAGAATGAACTGCTTTTCTCGAAATGAGAACCAGCCAAAACATGGAACTAAAATCCAACCAGGCTGAGGTCTGGAAAAGTTTCATGCTTACTTCGCTTTCACAAAGGTCCCTGTGTAAATGTCATTCATGTGGGCCTCCAACTCCCTTTAAAACAGTAAAGCCCACTGCAAAAATCCAGGGGTGCAAATTCACAGGGGCAGGGGGACCTGGTCCCTTAAAGCAAATACTGACAGAGCCACTGAGTCCATCCGAAGGTGGGCAGCGCGCCCGGGCACAACCCCTTCTGAGCAGCTCTCCATCGCCTTGTGCCACAGCTGCTCATTAAACCTACAGAACACCAAGTCTGCACCAGCCTTGGGTCCTGATGCATTGCAACTGGGCCCCCTGCTTCTGCAACCTACTCCCAGCTAAGGGCATTTTCTTGGCAAAGCAAAAGAGCATTAAGCGTTATGGCAAAATTCGAAGTGTCATTCAAATTGGGTTTGAAGTTGTTCTGGTAGTAAGACTTCTTCTTTCCTCAACCACAGTTTTCTAAGGGGAAAGGAAGGCAGCAGCCCAACATCTTGCCCACAAGTAATTTCTACACTTCGGAGTTCCTATGTTCTCAGCCAGCATCTGCACTAAGGGACAGTTTATCCGGGAAGAACTGGTGGCAGCCTAATCCCTCCTGACACTCCAGTTTCGCTCACTGGTGCTCTTGACCAAGAAACATATACAGTATTGTGGTACAGGCCATAGGGATTAAAAAAAATACTTGGTGGTTGTGTTCCTAGGATCTGTGCAAAGCCTTCGCTCAAATTATATCTTACCAAGGAAAATGAAAACCCATCCTTTAAAACCATCAGACAGTCGTATTATCAGGACTTGGGCTCCTTAACGTCATTCACCAACAATGAGATGGGTGACTCCCCTTCATCTTTGGTGGCCTCAATTTTCCATCTCCTGCAGGTAACACGCTGGGCAGGCTCCCCAGAGGGCAGGCGGGAATCTTGGCCTCTGCAAGGTCACTCTGCAAAAGTTCCTCTCACACTTTGGCTCTTTTATGGCTGGAAGGAACCTCAAGAAACCAAACATCCACACTCCTTACCATGAGAAATTAATCCATGAGTAACTTAACAGTTTAGTACTGGAACTACATTACTGGAGTTTTTGGTTCGTCTGTGAAAACCTCGGAATTGTGATACATACTAAGCATTAGCACAGGTCTGCAGCTGAGATAGAAAAGCTCACACGTTAATACAAGGGCTTTTGTCCTTGGTTTTCAAATTCAGACCAGGCATCATTGAGCTCCATAAAAATCATCTTTGCATATTGTTCATAGGGTTGCCCGGTCGCCTAGAGGAGAAAACGGAAACACACATTAGATCTCACAGGCCAAATCTGTATTCATATTAAATTCACTGCTAATGTGGGTTCTAAGTAATTCAAAGGCATTTCTGTCAAGATATTTCTTTTTTTATAGTCTAGTCCAGGGATGGAGAACCTTTTAGAACTTTCAATAACAAACAGCCCACACAGCACATGTGCCCTAGGTTTGCCACCCCTGGCATAGTCTATGTGATTTAATTACTTTGGCCTCCCTCTAATGCCATCCACCTGGAAATGCAATAGGATGATAGTACTCCATCAGTAAGTGGACAGCAGAGAGCTTACTGGGTCCCAAAGATCATCTCCATCCCTCAAAGTTTCTACCAAAAAACAAAGCCTACTGACAGCCCATCTCCCATTGATTATATTTTTAAACATCCATTTTCCAATTTCTAGAAAAAGATAAGCTCTTTGAGAGTCATAACAGGGACATACAGTTGGTGGATTTTTCTGGGTTCCTGTTTCTCTTCCAAGTGATCAAAATTTGAGAAAGTTGTTTCTCATTAAATCTTCTATTCAAAGTTGTCACTTAAAAAATGTGGAGAGATGGAAATCAAATACATGAAATCCAAGAGTGTTAGCAAGAGGTCCTTCCATTGTCACTTCACATCACATGACTGGGCCAGTTCATGTGACATCAGGACTTGCTTCTGGCTACAACACATTATGAATTATGATGATTTCAACTAGGCCGTGGGGTAAAGGAAGTTTCAACAATGTCATGCACTTATGTGCATATATACATTGATGAAAACGTAAGCTGACACAATCAAAGTAATCATGGGTTTAGTTTTCTTTTTAAAATTTTTGTTGATGACCACCAATTTTGTCAACTACATTCTAAAGCTTTTATGCTACAAACCTGGCTAAAGGTACTGTTGGATCTTCCAAGGGGAAAGTTTTCCTTTGTGTAGCTCTCAGCCCCATCTTACTCTTGTAGGTCAGGATTACATCGGAACCCTAAAAAGGAGTCAGGCTCTCCTATATTAGTGGATGTTACACTTCTGCAAATGAAGTTCCCCTCCCATTCTTGGTGGTATACAGCTTGGTTTCTTTTTGCCCACTTCATGAAGTGTATTTGTTTACATACTTGATTTTAACCCACAGACTTAGTTTTAATAAATGACCTAATAAGCCAGCAAATGCAAACTGTAATGTTTTAGTACACATTCATAAAATAACAAAGAGAGCTGGTGGTGGAGCACACCTGTAATCCCAGCACTCAAAAGGCTGAGGCAGGAGGATCGCTGCAAGTTTAAGACCAGTCTGGGCTACATAGTGAGTTCAGGGCCAGCCTGCATTACATAGGGAGACTGTGGATCAAGAAACAAAAAAATAAAATAAAATAATGCATGAGGAGCAGGGCAGGGCTGGGCAGCAGAGGCCATGCTCACCTTGTCCGGGTGCACCACCAGCACGGCCTTCCGATACACCTTCTTCACCTGCTCTGGTGTCACCAGATCCGCCATGCCCACGGGTTTCCACTTTGTCTCCCCGGCCCACAGCACTGTGTGCATCGTGGAGAGAAGGGCTCTGATATTCCTCTCCTTACCTTCTATCCATTCCAGGATCTAGAAAGGAGGAGGGGATTAAGAAGTGGAAATGCTTTCTGCTCCAGAGGGGTCTACCAGGACTCTGGGAACTCATCCTGCTCCAGTGGTGCCAGATGTGGGGCTACCCTGCTGCCTCCCCACTGTTGCTCTACCTGGAGTGCTGTGCACCTTCACCGCCTGCCCTCTTTCTGATCTTCATCACCCATCACAAGCCTGCTCAGGAGTCACACAGTTCTCCCTGGGAGCCTGAGTCCCTTCTTCTTTGGTCCCTACAGTTCATAATATGCTCCAAAGAATAAACTCCATGAGGTCACAGATGCACCTGTTTTGCTCCCTGAACTGAACAGATATCCTCTTTAAAAAGGCTCAGCTTGCTGTGGCTGCTCCAACGTAAGGCTCTGTCATGGTAAGGGCCACACCTTCATGTCATTGTTTGGGGGACCTGACAAGGGGTGAATGGTTAAACTGCAGGAGAAAAGCACACGGGCTCTGTGAGGAGTGAATGGATAAACTGACAAGAAGAAGTTTAGACTAGTGAAGCAAGTTGTGTCTGACCATTGCCCTTCCCTTTCCCCAAGACAAACTGCCTAGCCTTGAGACAGCTCCTTGCCCAAACTGCTTTTCTCCTGCTTTTTTCTCTTATGCTGATACTCTAAATAAAAGCCAGAGAGTTCTCAGCTTCAGGGCCTTTTTCTCCAGGGAGTCTCCCTAATGCTGGACACTCTCTGTTGAAATAGCCCCTCTGGGCCTCTCAATGACTGAACTGAGTCTTGTCTCCGAGTAATCATTCATCCTCTACGCTGCCCATGGTCACACACTGCGACATTAGACATTAGCATGTGCACGTCTGTTTGAGGCAGAGCTGTTTGAGGAAAGGTACTGAGACAAAGCACTGAGGTGAGGGCACTTCCAGGTGAAGGACACTCCCAATACAGTGATGGCTCCACCTCTGTACACAGGGCCAATCGGAAAAGTGCTATTGTGGACCAATCAGAAACTTGCTACTTCCAGTCCTTCATCTGAGCCCAGTGCTGTTCAGAGGACCAATCCGAAGGTGTTCTTTTTGATTGTTCATTTGCATCTGAGCACAACCTATCAGAAGACACTGTTTCTGATCCTTCATTTACATGTAACAAGAAGCCAAAAGAGTTTTTTGTGTTTGTTTTTTTGTACTAGGGATCAAACTCAGGACTTTGTGCTTGCGAGGCAGGCGGTGGAACCACTGAGCTAAATCCCCAGCCCCCGAATGAGTTTTTTGATAGGACAGTTTGTACACGGTATGAGGCCAAGTGAGCGTTTGATAGGACAACTTCTGAGAAGCTTTGCTTAAGGGGAAGACAGAACCTGGGAATTGTGGGTATAAAGAGCCCTCTCCCCCGTACTCTGTGAGGGCCACTGTGAGCATCTGCACTGGCTGCTCTCGCTCTGCAGAGTGAACTTCTTTTCTGCCTTCAGAAATGTGCACTTTCACTGCCTCCTCCATGCGTCTTGTCCAACTCTTTCTTCAGGACACTAAGAACCAGGAAAGAAGCCCCAAGAAAACCTCCACCCGGTAATGATGCTGGTCTATGTCAGCACCCAAACAAGGCATCTAGCACAGAGCAGAGCTCAAAACAGCTGTTGAGCGAATTGATACACTCAGTCATACATTCAAATTATGAACATTCATAGTTTGAATCTCCATGGTTTGAACAAATGAGGTGACTAAGTTCAAAGAATCACACACACAAAAAAAATCCAGCCTTTATGGATTAGCTGTGGTGGGTGAGAATCTGGCTGGCCCTCACCTTGGTTCTGGCTTTGCAAGGTGGCTCAGGGAGAAGTCCTTGTACCCGGGGGCTACCCGAGCTCCATGGGACAACTGCTCTGCTTGGGGAGTCCTGACATTTTTTTTAGCCCCAAGAGGAGTTCTGCTAGCATCTGCCGTTGGATAGGGAACAGTTCAGTCGCAGTTGATTGTGCTGCTCTCTTCCACATTAAATATCCTGTACCGATCAAATAACCAAGCATGATTTTTTTTAAAAAACAACTTTCTCTTATGGAGACCTGTCAGATTTTGCCTAATGAACAAAGGTTATAGGGACACATCAGGAAGTGTTCGGAAGGAGTAAACGTTCAGCCTCTGTGATGTTATGTCCTGTGAGAAGCAAATGCAAATGAAAGACCCTCCGTGATATTTTTTTAATATTAAAGAATATACATATCTACAGGCACTATCAAATCTGTCAGGAAGTGAAGGAGAAGAGCAGTGGTATTTTTTCTCAACACGTACAAGACTGATTTGCTTCGAAGTCCTGGTTTGAGAGATGCGTTAATACAGGGACAGGTTACGTTTCTGACACTGTCAGCCTATTTCGAGTCAGCACACAGCAATGCAACCTCAACATCTGTGAAGAGCGTTCCCATGCTTCCACAGCCCTACACCATTCATCAGCGTAACTGCCTTCTACCTCCAAGTACTCTGCATCTGCCTAGCCACGCAGTGTCCTTATCTAGGAAATAAGGGTGCAAACTTCTTTTTAAAAATGTAAAAGCAGGGCCAGGGATTTAGCTCAGTGGAGCCAAGCCTGCCTCATAAGCGCAAGGTCCTGAGTTTGACCTCCAGTACCAAAAAAAAAAAAAGCATTCTTCTTTTCCCCAAACCGAAACTCACCTAGACTTTCAGAGTCAAAAACAGATGAAAATAGAACTGCTTTGACTTAAAAGCTGAAAGAGGCAAGGGAGGTGGCCGAGAACACACTCCCCACAGGCTCCTCCCCACCCAGTAACCTCCGGCTCTGGGTTAGGAGTGTGATCCGGGGCACAGGAATGTGTCTCTCTCTATCCACACAGAACAGATCCTGGGGCTGCTGTCAACACAGTCTAATACAAAGCTTTCAAGGCAGAAGGATACAAACAATGCATTCTTCTCCCCACCAAGTTCTAAGGATTCATCCTCAGAATCTGAATAACAAATCACATCTTAAAGAGTGCCAGGGAAACAAAGAAATTCTATACAGTATTACCAAACCATGGGCCAAAATTTACCATGTTAAAGAAATTCAATTCACCAGCATGTGCAACTCTTCCAAAGCTACTCCACAATGAAGGGGCATAGCTGTGCTCACATTACAGAGCCAGGGACCCACTAAATATGGCAGCTGCCAGAGCATGGCCCCTTCCACATGAGCTGTGGTCGGAAGGCCTGTGTCCCCCTCAAGTTGATTTGTTGAGACCCTAATCCCCAGCTGATGAAACTAGGAGGGAGGGCCTTGGGGAGCTGAGTAGACATCAGGCTAGCCTTGTGCCACCAAAGAGGTCACCAAAGGAACAGGGACAAACTCCTGGCCCTGCACCTGACGCTCATGGAGAGCATGATTTCTGACTTCTTCGGAGGCAGTCAGGGACCTGAGGGCTTTTTCTGCTCAAGAATGGTGACTCTTCACTCTGCCCTACAGATGCTCAATTGGGAACTAGAAGCAGAACAAAGCCTGACCTTCATTCTGGGTCTGTCTCCTTTATCATCTGTAAACACTGGGCCAGACACCCACTCAGCTCCGCAGAGAGGAGGTACGGGTCTGAAAGTTGGCAAAACAAGGCTGCTGAGCTCTGAATGAACCTATGCCATCTCCCTGCAAGACTGAGGACACCAAGAGAAGAGATTTACAGGGGCATTCACGTGTCCATGAGAGCCCAGAGCCTCTGGCCATTGCCCTAAGCCAGCGGTGACCTTGGGTTACACCAGAGCCTCTGGGACAGGACTCCCCAAGTAGAGCAGTTGTCCCATGGAGCTCGGGTAGCCCCCGGGTACAAGGACTTCTCCCCGAGCCACCTTGCAAAGCCAGAACCGAGGTGAGGGCTAGCCAGATTCTCACCCACCACAGCTAATCCATAAAGGCTGGTCTCCTTCCCTCATTCCCCAGCCCGTGTACTCCTTCACAGCCATGTGCTCTTCAGCTTCTCACTGCAGCCCCTTCCCTGTTTCCTACTACTTTCCAACTCTGCCTGATCAGTCTGCCTCAGGCTCAGGCCAGCGCCTCCTGAAATGCTCTCCTGTGGTGAAGCACTGAAGCTGCATTCCACCTCCTCATCCCCACCGAGTGATAGCTCCACATACGACTGTCCCATGACCTGTCCTGTAGCATTTCCCACTGAGCTAGGGGCTCACTCACCTTCAACTTTTCCGGATCCATTTCCTTGGCCATCTCCTCCTTTCTCATCTCTGCTATTGTTCGAGGTCCCTTCTTGTCTTTGTGAGCATTGAAGCCCTGACTAGAAAGGAGGTCTTCAAAGTCAGCTGCTTTTTGTTTCCCTTCTGCAACATAATTTTTGAAAGTCACTGTAGTTTTTATTTTTAAATAGAACATCACAAACATGGTCTCACAGGGCTGAGAGTCTTCAAAGTACTTTATGAACATTAATCCCCTTAACCTTCACACTTATGCTATAAGATAAACAATTCTCATGCCCATTTTAGTCAGGGAAAATGAAGTCCAGAGAACTTAAGAGACCTGTCCAGTTCATGTGCATGGCAAGGTTAAGCCTGGAGTCTGGATCATTAAATTAAATCCAGCCCCATTTCCCCATACCTTCTTTTAGATGTAGATACTTGTGACTTCTCCATCATAACTAATTAGAGCCAGGGATGGGATGCAGGCTTGAAATGTGTGCAGGCTATGTCCTCCCTACCCACGCCAGCTGGCAGTGTGAGCTGATCCTAGTGCTCTTTCCCTACAAGTCCAGCTATGGCCTCGCAATCTTCATGGGTCTGTTCGGAGAGACACCCTAGCATGGTGGCAGGGAGCGAAGACTGGAGCCGAACCCCACAGGGCTGAGTTCCAGCTCTGCCACTTGTTAGCGGTGTGGCCTGGGGCAGGCTACTATCCATGTCCAGCATGGCCATCACATTAGGGCTGTGAAGAGGCACCTGTATCACAGGACACAGTGCCACAGTGCTCAGCAGGGGTCTGCAGCCAGGTAGTTAGGAGTTAAATCCTGGCTCCAGAACTAACAAGTTGTGTAAACTTAAGAAATTAATCCATTGGCCTGTAACACAGATTCTTCATACAATAGGGAGTTGGTTTTAAAGACTGTATAAAATAATATGAAAAAACTATATAACGTGAAAAATGCCTAGGACAGCAACTGGCATGTAGCGCTCAATATGACACCCAGCCAGCATCAGCCGCTACATAGCAGAGTGAAGAGTTGCCTTTCCACAGAGAGAGAGGCTTGTCCCTTCACCCTGCTCCCACATATTTCATTGTCAGGTCTGATCATAAAGAGACTTAATAACCAGGACACACACGCACCCCTCTCGTTGGGGCCCATGGGAAAATCCAAACCCAGTTCCAGAAAGGGACCCAACATTTTCCTCCCATGCCCTCTCCCAAAAGAGTAACAGCTTTTAAGATTCAGCCACCACTCCCCTAGAATCACTGCCTACTATATGCCAAGCACTTGTTTCTGATTATAATGGGACAAACAAAACAGTCCCTGCCTTCCATGACATTCTACTCGGGAAAGAGACAGACAAGTAAACCAGCAATGACAAAATGGTGCACATGTGTTCATCGCAATCATCAACTTGAATGGATTAAGACCGCCCAGCAGATCAGAGGAGCACAGTTCCGTGTGTGTGGATGATCAACATCCAGGCCAGCAAATGGAAGGGGGAGCCCCACCCCGGATGTGGGTGGCACCAACCAACAGGCTTCTAGCCAGGGTGGAATAAAAAGGGAAAGAAGTGTCCCCATTTCTAAAGTGCTCCAGTCTGCACACTTGTCTTTGGACATCAGTCTCCAGTTTCTTCAGTCGCTGGCAACTCTCCAGGGAGCCTCCAGGCCTTCGGCCTTGGGCAGATCCTGTGTTCTTGACCCCTCTTGTTCTGTGGCTTCCATCTTGAGCTGAGCTGCTGCTGGATCCTCCGCTTCTCCAGAGCACAGGTGGCCAGTGTGGACTCTCCCGCCTCTGATCCTGTGAGCTACCTGATAAATCCCCTGGGACAATTACACATCTCTTCTCTGTGGATTCTGTTCCTCTAGAAAATCTTAACTAATGCAACATGTCTGGGCACAGTATACCTAAGGTGCTAGGAGCACAGCACTGAGAGGAGGGGTCTCACCACCTCCACAATCACAAGGTTGCCTTGGAAACCACTGGAGTTCTTTTCTGTCCCCTTCAGACCCACACACCCAGGCAGCTGACAAGACAGGCAGGTTGCCACATGGATAGGCCCCACCTCATCATCCTTACCCAAATTAGTGGGTCCTTTCCCACGTTCGCTCTGGCTCCCGGGCACGGAGGAGAAGCTCACGTTGTAGTTGGGCCGGTTCTGGGGCGAGGAGTGTGGCATGCTGGGCTGCAGCTTAGACTGTGACTGCTGCCAGCTGTAGCCACCCCCTTGCTGCCACCCGCTGCCCATGGGCTGGGGAGATGCTTTCTGTGGTGAGCTGAGAGGTGGGAATCCTCCACCCAGGCCAGTTGGTGTGGTAGGTTTGCTAGCAAATGAAGAGCTGCCTACAGAAAAACAAGGGAGAAAAAAGATGTTATGGTTTAGATTTAAAATGTCCCCAAACTTCATGTGTTTGGAAGGTGATTGGATCATGGGTGCTATGCTCATCAGTGGATTCATCCATGGATGTATTCGTGATGAATGTGCTGTCAGGAGGTGGAGCCTGGTCAGAGGTGGCTGTTAGGGATGTAATCTGGAGGGGTGCATTCTTGTCCCTGGCTCCTTCCTTCTCTCTCTGCTCCTGGCCACCATGGATGAGCAGCTGTCCTCCACCATACCCCTCCACCTTGCTGTTTCCTCCTTGGAGCTACAGACCATGGACTGAACCCACTGGAGCCATGAGCCAAATAAACCTCTCCTCTTTTAAGTTACAGATGTCCAGTCTTTTGTGCCAGTGGTGGGAAAGTGATTAATAAAAGAGGCTTTTCTGACTAGCCTCTAACACTTGCATCTCAAGGTATCATTCACAGTAACCTTAGTGGAAACTGCCTTTACCTATAGCATAAATACCCTTCCTAATAAATAAATAAATTGCAGGAATATCTACTATTTTCTTGATCCCCACAGTGACTTTTATAGGTCTGTGTTCACAGCCTCGCATTTTTATCAGATGAACAAACAGCCACTCAGAGTACTTAAGCAATTTTCTCAGTCACACAGCCAGCACATGGCAGCACCAGGATGTGAATCCAGACCTCTGACTCCACACCAGATGAGCTGGGGCTCTTCCCACTGTGCTAACCCTCTCAACCCCTTACTAGAGTAAAAACTACCAAATGATGAGGGCAGGGACTAAAACCAAGTTCCCTTATGTAGGTGCTATGTAAACTCCAGGGATGAGGATTAGTCATTGCTTTTTGTAAGAGGCTCAGAAAGGCTACTGACAGGGTCAGGAGCGCACAGCGAGTTCTCGGAGCTTAACGTGACCACAAGCTGCCTACCTCACTGTCTCCATCTGAAACCCTGTTTCCTCCCCGAAGCTCGGAGCCTTTCCTACAACTCATCTTCAGGGTCTCTCTTCTCTACCGCTTTTCCCCTCTGCTCTGATTCTTGGACGCCGCTTCCCTTCCCCGTCAGGAAGGCTGTATTTGGGCTACTGGACTTGAGCCAACCTGTGTTGGAGCCTCAGCTCTCGCACTCATTCACCACACATTCTTGGACCACGCATTCTTTCATGCACCGGGATTTGTGAAGATGAACCATGTTCTGGGCCCCGGGAATCTGCATAAAATATTCTTTCAAAACTGGGCGAGAACTTCACCCCGTTGAGCCTCAGTTTCCTCGTCTGTGAAATGAAATCTACTTCCATGTCACAACTGTATTGTAAAGACACAATAACTGTGACAGTGCTACACAGCTCCCAAACTAAGTGACCCAGGAGGCGAGCCATGTTTCACAAGAGGGCACAGCCGGCCAGCACACGCTGGAACATCAGAAGGGCTCAGGAATGGCATGGAACCAGCAAGGATGATGGCACCTGTGCTCGCGCATCCCACTGTCCCATCATTGGGACACACAGCAGAAAGCCCTCTCCAGTCCCGGCACAAAATCCTACACGCAAAGCCGGACGTTCATTCTGCACTGGGGTCGCCATTTATTCTTTGAGGAAGCTCACTTTATTCTAAATATGTCTGTTCATTATTCCACACGTTGGTGAAAATGGGAAAACCTAGATAACTGAAAAGAGCCATATTTCACATTCCCCTGTGCTTTTTGAATTACTGGGTCAGGCACTGTCTACCTGCTGGGCTGCGGGGGCCCTGCTGTAGGGGGCCATCCATATGGCGTGACTTTCTCGCGTTACATTCCAGGGTATTTTCTGCCCATGCTTACCAATTCTAATGAATGCTACTGAAGCCGTGACCACATAGGAATAAAAGGCAGCCACCAGCCAGAGGCCACTGCCAGCCTCAAGCTCACCTGTGTGCCAGAATTCCCCGCAGTGCTTTTTATCTTATTTTAAGTTCCGATCTTGTGTAGCGCTGGCCCTATTGGGTGTTTCGCCTTTCATGATGATTTCTCTCTCCCAGCTTATTGTGAGCTCCAACAAGCAGGAATGTGATCTGCCTTGATTTTTATAACCGGAATGCTTAGCGGGGAGAAATCAAACTGGCTATGGACTGAGAGTGTTAGTGCCATTGTGTGGATGAGCTGAAACAATCTCTCTCCCTCACTCAGCTTCACCCCCTTCAAACCTGTTTTTGGTTGGTTGATTAGTTGTTCTTTTGAGACAGGGTCCCGCTAGGCAGTCCAGGCATGCCTTGAACTCACTATGTGGCCCAGGCTGGCCTCAAATTCATAGCAGGCTCACAGCAAACACACAGGAGGCTGCCTCAGTTTCCCTAGTGCTGGGATGACATGCGTGTGCCACCACACCCAGCTTCCAAACCTCTCTGCTTCAGAGTTTCTAAAACTTCTTAGCAAGTATGTAAAGGATAAAAATTCCTCTCACCTTCAATTTCCTTTCAATCCATTAACGATCTCTGCTGATTTCCTCTCGTCACCCTCAGGTGGTTCTGTCCCCATTACTGAGTCCAGACATCGCCTTATCAGCCCCTGCGGCCATGGGCAGCTGGCCCTTCCACTCCCACCTCCTGCCCATTCTCACGGGTTCTCTGTGATCAATCCAGAGCCAACTTTCTAAAATGCAAAGCTGACTGTTGCTTCAATTTGCACTCAGACTGAACAAGCCCGTTCTGAACTCCCTCCCGAGTTGGGGCCTCTCTTCCCCGATCCACATCCTAACCCGGTCACAGGTTTTGACTTGAAAACCACCTCTTTGCCCTTCTCTGTCCCCAGACTCCGGCTCCAGTGACCTCAGAACCCGGGGACTGTCTTCAACCCTCCAACTCCTTTCTGGTAGACGCAGTTGCTAGGCAACAGAGGAGGTTTCCCTGGGCGCTGCTGACCCAGGCGCCTGCAGACCAGTTAGATCTGAATATGCCTGGGAGGAACCTGGGCACTGATTTTATAGCAGAATTAGTTCACATAAAAACACAGTAAGGAGGACCCTGCCCTTGGTCTTTTCTGAATTGCAGCCCTATAATTTGAAAGTTTAAGTTTTACTCTTCGAGAACTTGCCCAGGAATAAAAAATTCTGGCTTATAGCTCTCACTTGTACACCTGTTCATTGTGTGACTTTAGGAAAGTCATTTAATTTTTCCAAACTATGCATTTAAAAAGTGGAGAAATTTAGGAGAACTGTTTCCTCAGAAGGAACTTGTAAGAGTTACTCCATTTCCAAAAGATAAGAACTCTCCCGCTGCTTGTGTTAGCCAGCTTTCTGTCACTTGGCAAAATAGCTGATATAACAACCAGAGGAAGAAAGGGGGTTTTTTGACTGCTGGTTTCAGAGTTTCAGCCTGAGCTCAGCTACTCCATTGCTTTGGGCCTGAAGTGAGGAGGAGCAATGCAGCGGCTGGGGCTGGGCTCGGAGCAAAGAGAGGGGGAGGGGAGAGCAGGAGGGAGCAGGAGGGAGCAGGAGGGAGCAGGAGGGAGCAGGAGGGAGCAGGAGGGAGCAGGAGGGAGCAGGAGGGAGAGGCACTTCCCCTTTCTTCTGCTTTCACTCCACACGGGCCCCCAGCCTACTGGATAATGCTGCGCACACTCAGGGCCGGCCTCCAGCTGCAGTTTGCTGTCCCACATGCCAATCATCTCTTTACTGATGCCCTAGGTGTCTCTCCATGCTAGCCAGATGCCCATCCAGATCAACCCTCACACTGCTCAAGTAGATTTGTTGTTTGCAGCACAGGAGTGTGGCTACTCTGAAACTATAAAGGTTCCTGGGGAACAGAAGGAACCACGTGGAATAAGAAGCTGTGGGGAGAACCGTGCTGGGAGCCTTAGCCACAGTGACTCCACGTGCAGGGCACGAGCCGCCCTGCGGCACAATGGCACCGGCACATGGCCGCCAGTGCTCACTGACCCGCAGAGTCCTGGCAGGACGGGATGGGCACAAAGATACATGGCTGCTCCTGAGGACTCTTGGCATCTTTGGTCTGCTCTTCGCTGTGTTAGAGCCATCTAACACCAGTAGCTCCTCGAAGTTCGGTCATGCTGTGTGAGACCCTACATTTCCCCTCCAGCCTGGGTTTGTCCGGGCCACTCTTTAAACTGCTGGCTCCCTCTCAGTTCAGAAGCAAAGGGTTGGGTTTGGTTTGGTTTTTGTTTGTTGTTGCTCTTGTGTTTAGTTGCATTTATAATGAATCAACTCCCAGCTCTGTCTCCTGGAAGGCAGAACAGTAACGCTCCAGTAGCAATGAACCGACTTCGCTCTTGGCTCCCACATGCCCTTCATTCCCCAGAGAAAGGGACGTGGGCTCCTCGGAGAGCCCGGGCTCTGTGCCTGGGGGGACATGGTGGAGATGAGCCTGGAACGGCTCCTTAGGCCATAAAGAAAGGTCTCAGAAATGATGAAACGAGAGAAAAGGACACAGGAACCAGCATGGGGCTTTCAGAAACCAAATCAAGGATGAGAAGAACAACAGAATAAGGACAGCGATGAGTGATAAGCCACTGAACCAAAACATTCTATTAGTTTTGTTCTGATGATAGAGATAGATGATGAAGAAGATGGACAGATGGACGGATGGACGGATGGACGATGGATGGACGGAGGATGGACGAATGGACAGATGGATGGACAGATGGATGGACAGATGGATGGACAGATGGACGGACAGATGGATGGATGGACAGATGGATGGACAGATGGATGGATGGACAGATGGACGGACAGATGGATGGACGGATGGATGGATGGACAGATGGATAAATGGACAGATGGATGGACGGATGGACAGATGGATGGACGGATGGATGGACATATGGATGGACGGATGGATGGATGGATGGACATATGGATGGACGGATGGATGGATGGACAGATGGACGGATGGACAGATGGACAGATGGATGGATGGATGGATGGACAGATGGATGGACGGATGGACAGATGGATGGACAGATGGTCTTCCTCACAGTAAAATGCCCACTAATACATATATAGAAAGATTAACAGAATTAGAGAATCACAATATTCAGACATAATTACTTCTGGCAAGAATCATTAAAGAATGCTAAAACCATCGAGTAAAAGTGCAACGGAAAAACTGGATATTTTTCAATAGGATTGCCTCCAAATGTCTCTCCCAGATTATTTACGAGTTACAAAGGGAAGTTGGTAACTGACACTGCCTTAACCAAGCAGTCAAAGTTGAGATCAAACCCAACTGAGACCGTCGAGGCTGGCTGAGCCCTTCAAATACCAACCTCCTGCAAGACGGATGGAGAGGCAGAGGAAAGTTTCTAGGCTACAGAGTCTGAAAGACACTGAATGCAAGGTGCAATGCTGCGTTTTTACAAAGCTCTTCCTCCTAACCACCCGTCTAAAATAACACCTTAGCTCAAACATCATCCGCCACCCTTTCCTTTCCTTGATTTTCCTGTTTTGTTTTCATAGCACGCAGCACTGGGTTACACACATGAGCTCCAGAGCTGCACTCCTGGTGTTGAAACCCTGTCACTTGGGTGTGCCACTTCACCTTTTGTGTTCCATTTCCACAAAAATGAAGACTGTAATAGTCCTTACCGCAAAAGAGTACAAGAAAGACTGTATGAAATGCTATGAAAAACACTTAAAATAGTGCCCTGCACATAGTAAAGCTCTCAACAAACATTAACTGTCATTATTATTTTTATGATTTGAAATTATATTATGTATTTATTCATTTATTGTCTCTTTTCACTTCTAGGGTTTAACCTTTAAGATGACAGGAGTTTTGTTTTTGTTTGGTTGCTTTTTATTAAAAGAGTGCTGAAATACAGAAAACAGTAAATATTTGTTGGATAAATAAATGTATAAAACTGAACAGTAAGTAAGATTTTAAGCAGAAGTTCACCTGATATAATTACTTTAAAATTTGAAATTTGCATTAAGGTACAATGCGGAATAAGGAAGAAGATAACTGTGTAAAATAATTTGGGGAGTTTTGTTTTGTTTTGTTGGGATACTAGGGGTTGAACTTAGGGCCTTCACACTAAGCTACATTCCCAGCCCCTTTTAAAATTTTTATTTATATATTTATTTATTTATTGCATGAGAGTCCTGCTAAATTGCTAAGTTGTCCAGGCTAGACTCACACTTGTGATCTCCTGCCTCTGCCTCCCAGAGTCCCGGGATTACAAGTGTGCACCACCATGCCTGGATGAAAGATCTTTAAAGAAAAAAAAGTCTAGGGCCAGGGATTTAGCTCAGTGGATTCTCTGCCTGCTGTGCAACTGCAAGGACCTGAGTTCAATCCCTGGTACCAAAAAACAAAACTCTAGAGTACAGAATGGAGTCAAGGCTCTGCCACAGTTCCTGGCAAAAATGGCGCTGTGCTCACATTCCCTGGGCACGGGGGCCTTCGGAGGACTCTGAAAACACCGACTATCAACATGGCTCGCACGCCCTCCTGTCCACCTCCCCGGCCTTACCTAACAATCTGCACTGCCCAAGAGAGAAGGTGGAAGAGGAAGAGGGGATGTGGAACTCGGAGCCCCGTGAACCCTGGGTGTCCTATCCCTGTCAAAGGGCGTCACCACGAGCCCTGATCAGATTATCAAAAGTTGTTTTTTTAAGGGAAGAGACTTAACTTTATTTCAAAACTTCACCATCAGATCATTTCCCTCATCATATATGAAGATCATTCCCTCTGATGACGCTCGGTCACATGACGTGACTCCTCCGTCCCTGTCATCACCACTTTATCCTCTGTGCTCTGCCAGGAGCACAGAAGGTTTGCAGCAATCAAAATCCACCGAGCCCAGTGAATCCCAGACTCGCTGGCACAAGGAACCCTGCTCCTGTAATCACTACTAACCTACCGATGAGGACACGCAAAGCCTACTTCCCTTGCGGAATTCTACAAAGTGACCAGACTGCAGCGAACAGGGGAAGAAGACGAACTGGGCTGGCGTGGGTGGCACAGGGCTCTCTGAGCGGCACACCTCACGTGTCGCCCTACACTTTGGCTTTGGGACAAACCTCACCCTCACACGCTCCTGAAGCTCTAAGTTTATTCCTGCTGCCAATCCAAAATCAGGCACTGGAGGAACAAACGAGTAGACATTATTCCCAACCCAACATGCAATGCCATACAGCTTAAGAAAATGCACACACTAGGTCCCGGGCAGCCCCACCAATCTGGGACAACAAGGTTTAGATTTGAGGCACTGCCACCCAGACAGTTATTTATTCTTAGCCTGCCGAGTCTGTACCTAGTGTCCCGAGGTCGGCAAAAGGGTCCAGCGTCTGGGGCTTGCTCTGATGGGTCGGGGTGCCATGTGAGGAGCCTGTCGGGCTGGTGGCTGCTGATTTGCTTCCCATTCCAAAACCTCCTGAAAACCAAAAAGGTCGTGGGAAATTAGTGAGTTGTCCAGGGCCGGGTTCTGACATAATGGATTTCGTGAGCTATTACTCCCAGTGTTTCCCCTCTCCGGGTACGTTCTTCCTTGTAGGATCTGGAGTCAGCCCTCACCCTGAATTCTGGCTCTGTCACTTCCTGAGTTACCCTGGGAATCTTGCTTAATGTCTTTGAGCTTCAATACTGTATCGTTGTTTTTTAAAGCATATCATACAAAACCAAACTCACAAGCAATAAAAGCAAAAAGTAGACAAATGGGACTACATCAAACTTAAAAACTTCTTCCCAGCAAGGGAAACAGTCAACAGGGTGAAAAGACAAACTATGAAATGGGAGAAAATATTTGCCAGGCATATCTAATATGCCATTAACATTTAGAACACGTTAAGAGCTCCTATGACTTAATAACAAATAAACCTGATTTAAAAAGAGCCAAAGCCCCGAACAGACATCAAATGACCGTAAGATTCTCACCATCACTAATTATTACAAAAATGTAAATCAGAACAACATCACCCTACACCTGTCAAGATGACCATTATTTTTTAAAAAGTGGGGCCAGGGATTTAGCTCAGTGGTTCCGCTGCCTGCCTCGCAAGCAGGACCCGAGTCTGATCCCTGGTACCAAAAAAAAAAAGAAAAAAGAAACAAAAAGCCAGGTGTGGTGGCACACGCCTGCAATCCTAGCTGAGGCAGGAGGATCGCTGCCAGTCCAAGGGCAGCCTGAACTGCACAGCCAGACCCTGTCTCTAAAAACCAAAACCAAAGAACAAACAAACAAAAACAGAAAATAACAAGTGTTGGTGAGGATGTGAGGAAACTGGAACCTTGGTTCAGTCCTGGTGGGAAGGTAAAATGGTGCAACCCATTTTAGTGGATATGATGGCTCCATGAAAGTTCGAAGTAGAGCTACCAGATGGCCCAGCAACCTCTTCTGAGTGCACATCCAAGGGACTGAGAGCAGGAACACACACACACCCCTGTTCGTACGGCATTATTCACAACAAGCAAGAGGCAGACCAAACTAAACATCTGTCAGCAGAGCAGAGGTAGAGAAACTTGCAGGTGTGTGCAACAGGACATTACTCAGCCTTTCAAAGAAAAAGTCTGTCATGTGCTTCAACATGGGTGAACCTTGGGACACAGCCACAAGAAGACAGATACTGAGAGGTTCTGCCTATGCAAAGTGTCTCAAATTGTCAGAGAGGCAGAAGCAGAAGGCAACGTGGTGGTTAAGGGAGGGGCTGGGAGAGAGGAGGTGGAGGTCAGCACCAGTGGGCGGAGGCTCAGGCCTGCGACGGGGGCAGCCGGGGCTGGGGTCTGTCGGTCAGCAGTGTGTGTCCCACTAACAGTCTGTACTGTGTGCCTGGAAACCGTGGGAAGGGTAAATTTGATGTTGTAGTTTCCCTTTCTCTAACCAATAAAATCAAAAGGAGGCAGCAACTGCTGCAGGAAGTTGTGATAAGTATATCCTGTGTGTGTGTGTGAATCTGCATGAGTAACAACAGGAGCACAATTACACAAGACAGCTCTCAATAAATGTCACGTAGCCATGGAAGGAGAACTTCTCTATTACCAAGAAATCCAACCCCAAAACAAGTGCTTTGTGAAGAAAGAACAATATCCGTATTCAGCATCTACTCTATGCCAGAAACTACTGCCCAAGCCATTAAGCTTACAAAACTGTATGGAATAGAAATTAGTATCCCTGCTTTGTAGAAAAGAATAGTGCAGCTCAGACTCATCGAAACACCCAAGTGTTTCTAGGTGCTAGAGTTAGACAGACATCGGATCTGTCTGATTTTATCCTCAAGACAGATATTCTGCTGACGAGACTCAGGAAAGTGAAATAACACACTAAGTAGTTACATAACACACTACCGTGTCACTGCATGCACAGGAAAGCGCTGTTTGGGGAAAATCAACGTGCATCACCACCTAGGCGGTCCCAATACTCTGGCTGTTCCCAGCTCTTGCTGGGTGAAGGATTCCGCTTTGACAACTGGTTAAGGGCGTATGAAACCAAGCCTGCTGCCTTTACCTGGTTTAGCGTGCCAGTCCCAGCCTCCCAAAACATCTGGCTGAATGCTCACAGCAGGGGTGCTAGACGCTGCACATGGTGGGAAGGAAAAGAATAAAATCGAGAGTTCAGAGCCCAGCTTTCTGAGGTCACACGGGATAGCGCCATCCCCTCCTGGGCCAGCGTGGCCTTTTGGGGTCCCCAGGTAGCCCGCCCTCCTCCTGAGCTTTCCCCACACCCTGCAACACTGGGCATGTCTGCCCTCACCCATGGCTCCCTACATAAGGCTGGGTAAAAGCCAGGTGTAACGTGAATCTCTCCCTTCTCTGGCTCACCTTCGCTTTCCCCCACATTCACACAATTGGAATTGGAATTGTGCATGTGTCTGTCTTCATTAAGTCAGGAGTTCCTGGAAGGAGAACTGTCTTATTCATCTTTGTGTTCCCTAACTCTGTACTTATCACAGTGGGAAATGAGAAAAAGGGGAAAATCCTTCCATTCGCCTTAGCATTAACAAGAGCACCGGAGCATGATCCACTTAGCACCGAAATTGTGTCTTCTCTTCTGCTGGACATGAGTTGAGATCGCTGAGTCATTCACGACAGGTACAGGGCAGTGACTATGTACCACCCTGGATGCGGGTGACAGGGATGTGCCTACTGGCACCCAAAAGAAGCCCATCCCAGCCTCAGAATAGATCACTCTGACCCCGCTCAAACTTACAAACCTAGAATTTGAAAATGTTCTGCTATAAGAAGGAATTTCTTTCTAAGGCACCTCCAGGTTTTACTGGTAAAATCTGGGAGCAAAATGCAAATATTAAACCAACATTGCAACTGGGACTGAAAAGACACACAGGAGAATCATCTGAGAACGATTCAGACACCAGGATCAGCACTCAGGACTCACTTGGACCTGAGTTGTTTACTTCATACCAACCAAGACGTCCTGAGCCTTCCCTCCCTGGGTAACAAAGGACGGGCTATTCTCGGTGTGGCTCTTCCCTGCCTACTCCTGCTTTCTCCTCCTTTCCACAGCAATCCATGAAAACAGAGGTGAAACGCAGACAATTTTGCTAACATTTTCTGTCCAATTTCCTTTCAACTTGGATCTTGGTTCCCTGTCCACTTGGATGGAAAGTGAGGCACCAGAGCTTCAACCTTATTACCGGTGAGTCGAGTCCACAATCCCTTAAGAGTTCCTTCCACATGCAAAGCACCATACCAGCGAGCACAGACCTAAAGATGCGTCACCTAGCCCCAGGAAATACAGAAGCTGTCACAAATATGTGAATATATGAAAAAGTAATACCTGAACACATAATGAACATGGAAATAATGAAATGAATTAACAGATGAATGTGTTCCTACTCATACATGAGAAGGAATGTTTAGTGAGTACTTAACACGTAAGCCTCTATTCTGCCTTTTCCTATGGTTGTTGGGTTACTTTTGCTTCCATCACCACCACCCAGGGGGTGGCTCTTTCAAAACAGGTGTTCGGTGAGTGCTTGCGGAACTCAAAAGTGGTAAGTCTTGATTGTGTGATGATGACGGCTTTCCGTGCAGCCTAAATCTCTATCATGGAACCACAATGTGGCCACATGTGTCATTTTTCAGAAGGGCCTGGGGATGCTTCTAGGACCCTGAGGGGCACCCAAGGGTTGGAGGTGGGCAAGCTGTCCTCCCACACAGACCAGTGAGTCTTGTGTGCTATCCAGCATGGAGAGGACACAACCGCCTCACCCACAGAGGGAGGGTCACCACTCTCCCGGAAAGGACAGTGAGAAATTCTCCTCGCTCACAGGCATGGCACAGACCAGAATGATGAACGAGGCTACAAACAAAGGGGGGCTGGTCTACACTGGGTGGAAAACAACGTGCTCTAACCAGCTGACAAGAAACAGAGCGCTGGAGCAGGCTGCAGTACGAACACCCATGTCCATGGGACTGCCAATGCAGCACTGTTCCCACAACAATGACTTCCGAGTATTCAGACGGGAAAAGGTGTGACCCTATGGACACTCACAGAAACTCTGATAGGAAGAAACTGAGTTAACTTCATTTAACAGTTACATACTAGAAAGAAAGCTAATACTCCCTAAGGTATGCAGGAATTCTCCCAGACATTAGGAACGCATTAATGAACAAAACAAACAAAAATCACCCCCTTTGTGGAATTCATGATCTAGTGAGGAAAGAACAAAAAATAAATATAATATACTGTTGGGAGCAAGGCTGCATAATTTTAGGGAAAAATCATTTGATTAGGCCTAGTTCTCCTGCCTACAGGCCAGCTATGGCATTCCAGACATAATTCCATTTGGCCTCCAACTGAGATCTCAGGGATCCCGGGATGCTGTGATTATCTAGGGCAAGACCACACCTGCGGGAGAGGAGATGCCAGGGAGGAACCAAATCTTCATCTGCTTAGCTCCTCATTGTTCTTGGATTTCCACTGCCCCCAGCCTTTTGTTACACCTTGTTTATCCCACTGTGAAGTACTGAACTCTGCATTTCACTTGTTACATTTGTTTCTCCCCATGTACTGAATGAAAGGTGCTGCAAGCTAGGGGCCTTTGTCTTTGCTGCCCAGAGCAGCACTGATCAGACCCAAAGCTCAGCTTCTTCTCAGTCTCATTTTTCTACCTTTCCTGTCATTCGCCCTGTGCTGCCGTAGCTCGCAGGAGACCAGGACTCACTGCAGAGGTTCTGGTAACGTCCCCTTTCCTTGTTCCCTTCAATATACCAGGACAGGACTGCATGTGTTGGAAGTTAGTAGGTCCAATGGGAAGGAAAGCACAGAGCAGGGCAGATGATGAGCTGGGGTTTGACATGGAGCAGCGTGGGCCCCACCTGGAGTAGCACAGGGCAAAGACTCAAAGGAGGCGGCCTTGCAGATGTCCAGGGAAAAGCTCAGAGCAGAGAAAGTGGACGGCCAGCACGAGAGGCCAACAGGGCTGGGAGGAAGGGAGCAAGGGGAGAAATGGAAAGGGGTCACAGGCAGGGCCTACACAGGCCACTGCTCCTTCCAGCTCATTCTCCGGCCCACTTCAAATAGCTTGAGATTAAGGACCAGCTGGAAATCACAAACCACAGCGTTGGCTCCTGGAACGATTTCTCCTTTTCGGCCAATTTATGGTTGACTAGTGTTGCACAGCTCAACTTCCTTTTGCATTTGCAGGGCTCTGAAGTCAAGCTATGACCCGGCTGCTTTCTCCAGGTAAGCTCAGGTACCTTCTGCAACAAGTCACCTCCAGGCTGAGGCCAACAACGTTCAACATTAGAAGGAGCCCAACGCGGCTAAAAGCCATCTGCCCTTCACCACTTGTTATGGCTGCGTCTAGATGTCTCCAAAGCCTCATGTGGTCAAAGGTGGGGCTTTCCAGAGGTGGCTGGATCTAGGGTGTGTGATGCTGGGATCAAGGGTGTGTGGTTACTACATTAGTCCTCTGATTGGTTTGACAGTTCTGGGTAGGATCAAGGCTGCCCCACCCTGGGTGTGAGTGCTGCCCACCCCAAGGATAGGTAGCCTGAGTAAGATACAAGGGACAGAAAGGTCGTCGCTTATTGCTTCTTGCTTGTTGTTTGCTGCTTGGAGGATTTTGATGCTTTCTGCCTCCCATAAGCTGTTTCTCCTCTGCAATTCCCCTCTGCCATGCCCCTCTGCCTTGGAGCCAGCTGATTATGGGCTGAAACTGTGAGCTAAAATAAACCTTTCCTCTAACTTCAGCTGTCAGGTATTTTGCCTCGGCAACAAGAAAACTAAGACACTGCTGAGCTCCAGGTTTAATCAGTGTAACCTGAGCAACACACTTTGCACTTACACCCTGTCATGATTACATACCAGTGTGCGTGCAACCTGAATCTCTACCGTGGAAATATAATGTGGGCCACATGTGTCACTCAAAATTCTCTAACAGCCAGGCTGTAAAATGTAAAATGGTATCAGTGCAAGTAATTTTAACAGTGTATTTTAGTTACTAATATAATGCAAATATTATTTTAATAAACTGTCAGTATAAAATACAAACAAGGTATTTTACATTGTTTTGCCATGTACTAAGTTTGAAAATCTGGCAGATGCCATGTGTGTAGAGACATCTCAAACGTCACCAGCCACAATTCCAGTGCTCTACGGCCACACGTGGTTGCCAGCTGTCACAGCTGACAGAATAGTTCTGCACCAGGGTGGTATAGGGAACACTTTGCTCCGTGGAATACTAATTTCATAGAATGCTAATATCATATTTGGTTAACTTAAGACTCATGTTTTTCCACATTTCAAAGATTTCTCCAACTGGGATGCAACTTCAAATAATTAAAAGTGGCAGTGTTGTGGGATTTTTCTTTTCTATTGGTACGTTTTAAAAAATGACACACCCTCCAAGGAATGGTGCTTTATGCTTCATGAATATAGCTCTAATACGAAAAAGAACTTCACAGTCAAATAAATTTTAGGGAAGGTGAGAAAAAAATAAGAGTTCAATGGGTTGCTTTCTTCTAATACATCCCAGAGCTTTTGATATGTTAGTGTAAATTATTAATTTCCAAAAGAAATATACATCATGTAGCCACCCAAAAAAAATCACCCACAGGATGCACTTATATCTGAGCACTTCTGACACCTTGCAGAGAACTATATTCCACTGGACACGATTGGAAATGCTTTCTTACCAAGAACAGTAGGTGAAGGACTTCTCGTGGGCTGAAGGAAGGGGTCACTGGAAGCACTGGATGTGCTTAGAAAGGAACCCAGCAAGTCTTGGCCAGATGGCTTAGCAGGGGCTCCAAATGGGTCAAAGGTGGCACCTAGAAAACAATGGGGGAAACGTATCTCTTTGTCCTATATATCCAGTCATTCTATAAATATGGAATTGTCATTATCACCTGGCCCTAGGCCAAATACTTGAAAATTCATAATAACAGCCTTCCAGGCCACTCCACAGGCCCATGATATCCTTAAAACTTCCTCCAGGGCTAACAACGGGTCCCAAAGGTTTCCGACCACACAAGAATAATCCCACTATCACAGACAATGGAGGAGTCTGGAGTTAACCATCTGTTGGATAAACTGTAAAGACTACAAATAGCGGCCCCTTTGGCCTTTAAACATCCAGGTAACATGAAACCGGTCAATCAAGGTCACAGGCTAGCTGAGAAGACAAAGGCCACAGAGCTGAAGCCCAATATCGAATCCATGCATGGACCTGAGACGTGCGGTGACTGCACCATGGATGTTCATGCTAAATAAACAAATGGACAGATACAGGGGTGGGGTGCTATTAAGACGAACAGCAGAAAACCACAACTAGGTTTTGTTTAGTTTTGCTTTTAAGTGGTCTCTGGCTCACTTGAAAGTTGCAAAGAGAATAAAAGGAAAGCAGTGAAGAAGAAGAAAAAACACTGAACTCCCATCACAGCTTATGTCTTAGGAAAGTCAAACATTTCCAAACCGCGGCCTCTCAACCACCTGCTGGAGACGAGATGCAGATTTAATGACCATGGATTAGTCTGAGCTGAGAAAACCAGGGGACTGGGGAGCTGCAGGCACCGGCAACAACACTGCAGCTAGCGCTCTCCCTCCTGGGGTTCACTCTGTCTTTCACAGGGAAGCCTCGGCTGAGCCTCAACCTCGCCCTGTCAGACGGCAGTGGCACCTTCATGCTACAGATGAGGAAACGGAGGCTCAGAAAGCAGAGGCTCTTGCCCAAAGTCAAGCAAACAATTGGGCTGGAACTGATGCTCGGGTCTCCTGAAATTCCGGGAGTTTCTGCAAAGCAGCTTGTACTTCTCACCACCATATTGAATTTGATAAAAACAGCTGAGCTACACGAAGATACTTGGCCTTAATTTCTCATGACTGAGCAAAGAATGAGAGCTCC
Source organism: Heterocephalus glaber (assembly GCF_000247695.1). The sequence goes on from NW_004624742.1 coordinate 29,423,475, forward strand.
TCTAGCTCCCTACAATAAGATGTTGCTTCCTCAGCTGTGTTCGCCTACTAGCGAGCAGCTGGCCTGTTCTAGGAACAGGAAGTGAGGACCAAACCACCTCACAAAGCAGCCCCTCTCCCACGATGCCAGAAGGCCATGGGCTCCCGCCGTGGACACTGTGACTCCAGAGCACCTGCTCTCCCGACCTCTGGGCAGCACGGGAGGCCGCAGAGCTAGGGATTGAGCCCCAGGCACCTTGCTAACAAGACAGACCCCTCATCTCGTTTAATCCCCGTGAACCCTCATCCTTGCTGAAAATTGAAAACACCAAGATTACAGGGTCACCAGAAGGCAATCCTGGGTTAATCTCTCTACATCCGGGTAGAGACCGGCCAGTGGAAAATGCTAAACGCTCAACATTACTTGGTGCACTTTTCCTATCACGTTCTGTGACAGACATTCTCTACTAACTGAAAGTGACATGCTGACCATCACAGACAAGAGCTCAAAATTTACAACAACACTAACAGGTACCATCTCTCTTTACAACTATGAACTAAGGGTTTTAATAAGACTACCCAGCGAGGTGTGTTGGTCCTGAGATTCAAACCCAGGCCTTTAGCTCTGGACCTGGTATTCTTTCTGAGCTGTAGACCCAGGTCTACCACTAATCAGCTGAGTATGCTCAGATAAAGCAGCCAGCACATGTAGTGTTGCTGTCTGTAACCTGAGACCGGAATCAGCTGAGGTCCAAGACCCCTCCCAGCTCTGCAACTGGAATACAACTGCATCGTGGGATGACACTGAAGTCACACAGGTGCTTTGCCTTGGGTCTTTTATTCGCTCTGATGAATAAGAACCAGCTACACATAAGCAAACTATAGAAGAGGCAGTGACAGACTAGGGTTCAGAGCTCCGAGGGCCAGATCCTGACGCTGCCGGTAACCGGAGCTCGTGCCTGCAGCAGGGACCCCTGGTGTGAGTGGGCCCTCAGAAGCTGCCCTGCATCTCTGCTTAGCAGCAGCAGCAGCTTGCGGAAGTCACAGAGTCGTGGGTGACCAGCAGGGGGTGGCAGGGAGCAGTGAGGAAAGAAACTACCCAGGCCACAGGAGTCCCGGCTCTGCTCCCTCAGCCACGCGCTGGCACCAACGCCCCGCACCGCGATTCCTCGGAGGACGGCTCCGGAGCCCAGCGCCAGGTTTACCAGCTGCGGGAACTTAGGCTCTTCATTTAACTCTAGGCTTCCATTTCCTCAACTATAAGATAACACCCCCCACGTATCGGGTTTTTATAAGAACTAAGTCATGTTTAGTGGTACATTTCGTATCAGGCAGATGCTAAGTATCCCACAAATATTAGCTGATATTTTTAATAATAATTCATCCATCCACATCCCCAAGCAGCGGTAACCAAAGCAGCTCACGGCTTGATATCCTGAAAACAGAAAATTAAAGGTGACCACGTGGAGCTCAAATACCCACTTACTGTCGCCTAGCAAGACAGACACCATATCCGTTTTCTCTTCCGTTCTCCATTTACGCGGAGACCTACAGGTAGGCTTCTAAGAGACACTCGGGAGACCGGCAGAGGACAGATTCCTAGGACAGCTCATTCTGCCTGCTGGGCCCCCCATTACAAGCCAGGACGTTACCTTCTCCCACGCGCAGGGTGGGCGAGGCGGAGCTGGAGGCGCTGCGGCGCGGTGTAGACTGGGCGGACGCTGCCCCGCTGGGGTGGAACGCATCCTCCACCCCCGACTGTCCGGCCGGGGCTGGGCCAGCGGCACCTGTGCCCCCGAACAGGTCCAGGTCACTGAGCAGTTCGGTGTTGGTGGGCGGGGGCGCCTGCGGGGAGAAGCTCTGGCTCACGTCGGAGCCCTCGAGGCCCAGCAGGTCCACCTCCTCTGGGGCCGGGGGCACCACGGGCTCCTGCTGCTTCTTGCTGGGCCTCTTGGGCCCGTGCTGCCGGTCACCGTTGGCGCTGCCGTGCGGACTGGACAGCGTCAGGAGCTCATCGTCCGACTGCTCGCTCTCCTGGTTCACCAGGGCTGCGTGGTCCTCCTCGCAGGACTTCTCCGGCTTCTGATCTGAGGAAGGCCAGCGGGCGGCGGGGGTGAGGGGCTGCCCGCAATGGGGCTGGGTCCTCTGCCACCAAGCGCGCAGCATCCCCCGGAGAGGGGAGGACTCGGGCCTGCAGAGACCCAGCTCCGCACCCTCCCAGGGGGAGCCCTGGGCACTCTCACTATACTCAACGCCCAGCGGCTGGGCGAGGTCTCAGCCGGGTGCAGGGTGCCATGGGGTGCAGAGAAGGAACCACCGCTCGCCGGCTGGGACCCCACACAACTCCCTGTACTCCTTGGGCCCTGGTCTCCTCAGCGAAGCAAGGGTCAGGAAGGGCACCCACTCCAGGCCACTGTCCCAAAGTGATCCTGATTACTATGGCTGATGTCCAGGCACGATGCCCCGTGCTCTGTGGGGAAAACCAAACAACTGATTCACAGCAAGGCTCTTCCCCTCGGGGAAGCAGAAGCCACTGCTCAGCCAACAAGGGAACTGAGGGCTCGGGCGGTGTTCCACCCAGCCGAGGGGAGCCACTCGACGGTAAACAGGGCCAGGACGGAGGCTGAGAGCCTGTGATGATCTCTCCACAGACCTTCCTTCCTGAGCCTCAGACAGCCCGCCTTCCAAATGGGATGCAGCCCACACCCTGCTCCCCAGGTGTGAAATGCTGAGAAGCGGAAGACTCTTCCGCGTGCGCGTGCGCGTGCGCGAGCTGGGGGGGCGGGGGCGTGATCAGGAGGGACAGAAGTACAGCCAGCCTGCTCAAGGTTCCATCCCCCTGCAGAAACAGTGAGATTCTTCAGTAGAAGGGGCCATCCCGGGTGCCGATGGGACGCTGAGCGATCAAGGCTACACCCCACAGTGCCCTTCTAACACCAGCACCGCTAGCGAAGTTCAGACTGGAGCCCACAGAACTTATTTCTGCTTTACAGCTAACATGGCGAGGGAAAGGTCTTTACGGAATGCCCAGTCAGGAAGATGGAAGAGAAACCAAGAAGCCGGGGTGGTGGTGCACACCTGTAATCCCAGCCCTCTGGAGGCTGAGGCAGGAGGATCGCTGCAAGTTCGAGGCCAACCCGGGCTACATAGTGAGTTCAAGGCCGGCCTGAATTGCATAGCGAGACCCTGTCTTAAAAAAAAAAAAAGAAAGAAGAAAGATGGGCCAGGGACGTAGCTCAGTGGTTCCGGCACCTGCCTCGCAAGCACAAGGTCCCAAGTTCGATCCCCAGTATCAAAAAGAAAAAAAGGAAAACAAAGAAGAGGCTTCAAAATCTACCTGCTATCTAGAGTGAGCTAGGTTTTCCGGGTTTGAGAAGTTTTTCTTCTCATTTCTCAAAAGAGAACTCAGAAAATAAGCCTTTCACCCTCTTAACAGTTTGCCCCTCACATCACTTGGGTGGGCGTCATGTCAGCCGGTCAATTTTCGCACTGAATAAATTGGATAAAATTGTCATTTTTATATTTCCTGTTACGTTATCTCACAAAAATGAATGACAAATATGTGATTTCCGGTCATCCCACATTTTGATAATTGGGCTGAGAAGTGCGTGATTCAAAGGAATTCTACAGAAACTTGTTTCACCAAACTCTGAAGATCTCTGTAGGTAATGTGAATTGTGGAGCAGCCACACAGCACGGCAGGCAGGGAGGGGACTGGCGCTGGCCCACCCGAAGCCAGCTGTCAGCTCTCCTCACGGAAGCTCCTGATGCCCCGCTCCCCCACTGAGCCTGCGGTTCCCCCAGGACGCTGCAGAGCAGGCTGGGGACGCCAGCAGGCCAGCCTTGTGCAGTGGGTCTGAAGGTATCTCCAGCTGCAGGGGAAGAGGGCAGGCGGTGGGGCCCCATCTCTGCCAACACTTGGGAAAGCAAGCGAAGAGACAAGGCTTTGGTTTGCCTCCCAGCGAGTGGTTAAAGCTCTAGAGGAAACGCTCGACTTTACGTTTTTAGGGTATTTAACTGAAGGCAAGAAGTAGAATCCTTTGCCAATCTTGTTGTGTGGCCAGCAGCCCTCGGGTGGCCTCTCCCTCCGTGAAGCTGGAAGTGGGGAAGCCACCTGGCTTGGAAGGGTGTGTGCTAAGGAGGAGGGGACCTTCATGGCTTCGGACTGGGGCTTTCACTTCGCTCGCTTCTGGGGCCGAGATCGTCTTGTAAGAGCCACACGCTGCGCCTCCATCCCTGCACCCCACCACGGCCCGCGAAGACACACCCGTGGGTACCTTGCCAACAGAGAGATGAGAAGAAGCCGCCTTGGCCGGGGTGCCTGGGGGTGTCGGGGGGCGCGTCCACCGCAGCCTGTCCTGCAACACGGAAGGCCGTGCGGATGAGTGAGAGACAGGGCAGAAGGCACACGAGGCCTCGGCCCGCAAAACAAAGCAGAGGCGGCCCCCACCTCCCAAGGCCAGCGTGTCCTGGTGCTCCTGGTGAGAGGAGAAGAGCACGCTGGGACTGACGTCCTTTGTGCAGCAGTGCTCCCACGGCGGGGTCAGGTCCACCGCCTTGTCCTGCGGCTGGAGCTCCACATCCAGTGTGACTTGAAACAGCTGGGGATACTTCTCTGGGACATCACACGCATCTAACTCAGGCCTACACGGGGATTTGAAAGGACAAGATTAAGAATGAACAGGGACAGTAAGCCACTCCGCAGACACCACCTCAGGTACACTTTCAGGACTCGCTCCGGGAGATGCACTACTTTACTTCTCTGTGCCTGTTTCCTCCTCTAGAAAGAAAAGGAGACGAATCCCTGTTCGAAGACCACAGACACTACCGCCTGTGAAGGCATCCTGGAAAGCAGAGCTGAACCACACAGCCAGTAGGCACTGGCCTGGCCAAATCAGTTCGTAAAATGGTGCAATAAAGCCCCCCGCTGCTGTCCTGAGCCCCTGAAAGTCACCCCAGCTTCAGCCACCACGTGGCATTCCCTGGCACACCGTGACAATGCCACTAAGGGTCAGGTCCGCTGCTCGGCACTGTGCTGGGCACCTACCCTCATGGTCATCATGCAAGCAGCCCCTGGCTAAACCGCCAGAAACAAAGGGTCACAGTGATAGCCCTTTGCCTCTCCTCATTCGCTCTCCTTCCTTCCTGCAGAATTTCAGACCTGTCTAATTGAAGCCTCCGATCCACTCGCACTTCTCAGCTGAGAGTTCTGAACACACCCGGCAGCCCAGGGGTAGGGGACACTGCAGTGTGGCCCTGTAGAGGCCCGCACATCGCAGCCACAGGACTGTGACAGCCACAGACTTCCCGTCCAGGCAGGACTTACTTGGTGAACTTTAAAACTGTGGTGTCCAGGGGGATGAATCCAGAGTGAAACTGAAGCTGCAAGATCTGCGTGTTGGTCACCTAAGAAGAGAGAAGCTCATCAGCGGGTCAGCTGGGAGCCGCCCCTGTGGCTGTTTCTGCATCTGAAGCTTCGCTGACTTTGATGGCAAGCAGGCTGCTCCCGCTGGAAGCTCCGCCTCAGCCTCGCCAGGGCCCCTCCCAGCCCCAAGGCCCAGAGCCCTCACACGGCCAAGCCTGACGCCCTGACATCCTCCTTCTGGGCCACCCCACTTAGCAAACACGTGATTACCTAAAGTGGAACTACTTACACACCACCCCTAACCGCCAAGGAGTGGCTACCACCCCAGTGGCCCTCACCAGACCGGGAGATTAGCAGACTGTGGTCTGGCGGGATGACAGACTACAAGGCTGTCCACAGGAATGGAAGGCTAATATACGCTACCCACAGATAAACCGAAAAGCATTATGCCAAGTGGAAAAGGCTGTCCACAAGAGAACATATTCTGCATGGCTCCATGTATATGAAATGTCCAAAACAGGCAAATCCATGGGGACCGGAAGCAGATCCACGGCTGTCAGGAGCCAGGGAAGGGAGGTGGCACTGATGGATACGGAGTCTCTTTAGGGGTGATAAAAATGCTCTAGAGTTGATAGTTGTCACGGCTGTCCACAGTGTTAATATGTCTTAAAAACACTGCATTGTACACTATTTATTTATTTATTTGGTTTTTTTGAGACAGAGTCGCACTATGTCATTCAGGCTGGCCTTGAACTCACTATTAGCCCAGGCTGGCCTCGAACTCTAAGTGATGCTCCTGCCTCAGCCTCCCAAATGCTAGGGTCACTGGGGTGTGCCGCCACACCTAGCTACTGTACGTTTTTTAAAGGTGGCTTATACATAATGTGAATTTTATCTTAGTAAAAAAAATCCAAAATTTTAATTCCACATTCTAAAGGCTCTTTCTTACCCTAAAGCCACAAGTCACTCAAGCACAACGTGGTCTGGGGAAAGACTCATAAATACTCCCATGAGGAGCTCGGGGAGGGCTGGGGATTCGGCTCAGGGGTAGAGTATTTGCCCAGCACGCACCGGGCCCCGGGTTCTGTCCTCAACAGCAATCAACAGATCTCAAGCGGGCTGGGGCGCGTTCCTCCCGAAAGCTCACCTTAGCCTGCAGCCGGCTCCCAATGGTGGACCTCAGGTGGAACACGGACACAACCACGTCTCCCTGCACAGTGATGTTCAAGGGAATGAAGATTTTTCCATCTTGGACACGATATTCTCTGAACAGATGAAAACACACACATAAAACGCATCCGGCACGGAGCAGTCACACAGACGAGGGCGAGGTTCTGGCCGGGAACCTGTCTGCCCAGGCTGAGTCCGCCTCAGGCACACGTGAGGCCGACCCGACGCACCCCGGCCCCGCCGGGAACCAGGCCACTCCGATGCAGACCCCGCCACCCGTCTGCCATCCGTCCGGACCGCTGGGTGGTGCCACTGCCCAGCCCTCTCTGCAGAACACCTTTTGCCTTCTCCTGACCTTAACTTAATCGTGACAGCAGAGACCAAGGGAGCACAGAATCCAAGTGGGGTCAGTGTAGAAACGGAAATGTGATCCTCCTGCCTCAGGCTCCCAAGTGCCAGCAGGCCCTGCTTTTCATCTCAAATACAAATCTCCAAGCCCGCCCTATTCCCAGCTATTTCATTTCAGGTCACCACCCACTCATCCACCCGCCATGCGGCCTCCCCGTGCCCCTACTGCTGGTCACGGATCCGGCCACTTCTCTAACTACATCACCACCTCACCTAGTGGCTCACCTGGAAACCTCACCCCGCCCTGACCCACTGGCACCACCGAAGCCTGTCCTCCCGAGGGTCCTCTGTGCGCCCCCTCCTGTCTTAGCGCTCATTAGGACTCACGCTGGCCCTCGCCCTATGCACCTTCTGGAGCAGCCAGAACACAGCAACCCTTCAGTTGCACTTGTCTAAGGTTACTACTGGTGTCCAACTTTCTTGTTGTTTTTTGAGACAGGGTCTCGCTATGTCGTTCCAGCTGGCCTCGAACTCACTATGGAGCCCAGTCTGGCCTCCAACCCTCCTGCCTCAGCCTCCTGAGTGCCGGGACACCATGCCCAGCTATCTGAACTTTTCTCTTATTAGCCACTTCCCAGTGGTATAGACCTGCACAGAAAATACAATCAAGCAGTACACAGAGGCAGTGAAGATGGGGCTCCTGACTCACTTCATTCGCTCAAACTCTGTGCAGGTCGAGTATATTTTGGTTTCTCCGATCAGCACGTCGCAGTAAGGGCGACATCCAGTCCTCTGCTTGTTAAAGAAGGGGACAGGACTGACGGTGATGGACTTCATGGTGAGAGGCTTGAAGTGAGGGTGGTAGGGCTTGTCTGCCAGGAGGTCACACATGTAGCCCAGGTACCTAAAACACAGAGCGCTGTTCGGGGCCGCACACCGGAGAACGTGCCGTCCGCACTGTGAAGTCTGTTCTTGCAAATCACTAGCGTGCAACAAAAACGTGCTCCATTGATTTCTCCAACACTCTCTGCAGAAGAGTGTGAGAAAAGAAGGGAGCTTTGTCCACTGCCTTCGCGGAGCTTCCCTGAGGGCCGAGCAGGGGGAGTTTGGTAAATCAGAGGCTCAGGCGGCTTTGTGCTCACTCGACATTTCATCGCTTCTGATTGTACCTGGAGGATTATGCTCATCAGCTAAAGGCCGACTTGGAGAAAATTTTTAAATTGTATCATCAGAAGCACTACTAATCCAAAGAAGTAAAAGAGATGTGATTAAGATTTTTTGAAATGGAAAATGACAACCAGAAGGAGGAAGATAAATCAGTCATCTAAACAGGTTTCCTGTTTCGAGCTGCTTTTCAGATTATATTTTGTAATTTACTTCCTTTTGCCTATATCTGAGTCGTAAGGAAAAAGCAAGCTCTAAACTCCTCCTCTCCGTATTCCCGCCTTTCCCCTCGCCACCCCGTCCCCCACGGGGGTGAGCACACCCAGCCCTGCTCGCATTTCCATAAAGACCTAAGTGACGCCGCACAACGGGGCTGGTCTCCGGGCTGGGCCCACCGGTGTCCTGGCTATGTCTACTGGGGCGAGCGACAGCCTGTCACAGGCCATCTTTCTCACCTGTAACGTAAGGCAGGTCAACATAAGTATTCTTTGGGCTTTTGTGAGACCCAGAATTGCTATGTAATCCAGGCTGGGCTTGAACTCACCCCATGGCCGAGGTTGGCCTCGAATTTATAGTGATCCTCCTGCCTCAGCCTCCCAAGTGCTGAGATTACAGGCAAGCGCCACCATGCCCAGCTTGGCATAAGTATTCTTTAAAGTTTCTTTCTAATTTTAATATCACAGACTCTCACATGGACACTTAAAATATCGAAAACCCTTCGGGCCGGGGATTTAGCTCAGTGGTATCGCTGCCTGCTGCACAAGTGCAGGGACCACACACACACACACACACACACACACAAATTGAAAACCCAACTCCCTAATCCAATTCAGCTGTTCTCGTGGTTCAGAATAATGTCAGATAAACTAGAAGAAGGTGATGCAAGCCCCAGAAGGCAGGTTTCAAGCAGGACAGGGTCCCTAGAGCCACCCTGTGCCTGCCATACCTCCGGTGGGACGGCGACAGTCCGATTCCCGGCCTCTTTGCGTACAGCAACCGAATGGCAGGCCCAGGGGTGCAGTAGAGATTGCAGAAGATGAACATAGCACCGACCAGGATGGACGAGGCGGCCCGGCCGTCCTGTGGGAGAAGACACAGGCCCATTAGGACGGGGGGCTGGGGGAGGGAGAGGGGAAACCGAGGCAGGGCTCTGCAAGTGGAAAGGGGGCCAGGAGGGGGGTCAAAAAGAACTAATAAGTGTTCGGTGCCTGCACCGACTCCCGACACACGTCATCGTTATGCGTGGACAGCATGGACCAATGAAAATGAAAACTGAAAACTCTATAAGGAGAGCCACAGAGCATGATAAAAAGAAAGTAAATCAAAGAGAGAGAATGGGGGGAAATAAATAAATAAATAAATTTAAAATAAAAAGAGGGAACGGGGGAAATTCCCTTAGCTGGGGCACCTTTCACTTCAAAAGTGTTCATTTCATGTGAAACAGGAAGAAAATGGGCAAAGGTGAGGGGGAAGTGGGAGGGCTAGGGGAAAGGAAAGAAGGGAATGGAATTAATATGAGAAAAAGGAAAAATGGAAACAAAGTCTTTGTAAATAGGGAGGGATGGAGGGGTTGAAGGGAGGGCAGGGGAAGGGGGAAAAATAAGAACCAAGAGAGATTATGTAAAGGCGCAGATTTCCAATGATGAATGTCATTATACTGTATACCTAAAATGTACCAATAAAATAAAAATTTTTTTAAAAAGTGTTTATTTGAGAAACAAAATCTTTGCCAGCTATTTAAATCACAAAGCAGCAAGAAAACCTTTCTTAGGACAAAACTGACTACAATGACCCAAGAAACCCAGCGAAATAAATTTGACTTCTATACATTTACTGAAAAATGATCATCTTCAAAGTAACTTTGATTTGTAGTATCATAACTAGTAGTTGAAGGGTCTTGGTTTAGAACTGGAAGTAAAGAATTCATAGGTTAGGCTGGGCATGGTGATGCACACCTGTATTCCCAGCACTCAGGAGGCTGAGGCAGGAAGGATCTCTGCGAGTTTGAGGCCAGCCTGGGCTACACAGTGAGTTCAAGGTGGGTCTGAACTATATATCAAGACCCTGTCTCAAAAAAAAAAAAGAATTCATAGGTTTGAAAGTTCTGCTTGCTAAAAGAATATGTTATATATAGGGTGTGAGGAGAACAGTAAATGCTTAAATAAATTTTTAAAAATTTACTACAATAACAGACACACTGCATTAATCTTCCTCAAAACCCTCCCCCTTGCTTTGAACACACTCACCCCACCATCCCGGCCACTTCCTGCACCAACTCTACAGTCCTTTTCCTGAGGGTCTTTAGTTGCACTGTCCTGGCTGTCTCAATGTCCTGGCTCAATTCAAAACATTTTGGCAAGTTTTATCAAATAAAAACATTACAGTTTAGCCTTGTTTGCCTTAGTCACTGGATCTGGTGCTGTGTGACTTCCAGCTCTTCCCCAAAGTCAAAATGACCATGAAAGGGAAACATTTTTAATCCATTTAGGACAGCGAGGCAGCCAGGACAGCACAGCTAAAGACCCTCAGGAGAGAGGGCTCCAGAGCTGCTGTGGAAGCGGCCAGGCGATGGGATGAGTGTGTTCAAAGCAAGAGGGAGAATTTTGAACAGGATTCGTGGCAATATTTCTTTCACTGCATTAATGTTCATGACAGTTTTTTTGGTTTTGGGGGGATATTTTTGGTACCCGGGATCGAACTCGGGACCTTGTGCTTTCAAAGCAGGTGGCAGAAGCACTGACCCAAATCCCTGGCCCCTCACGGTAGTTTTTAATCAGACTTTTATGTATTTTACCCAAAGTGTGTACTTACCTTAACATAAAATTTTAAAATGTAACTTGATACAACCTCTTTGAATGCAGACACAAATGTGTCATGGTCTGAGTGTGTGTATGTGCTCCAAGTTCATGTGTCAATGCAAACGTCACACTCAGCTAAGTCAGATAGAAATATGGGTGGTCAGACAGGGTCAGGCCCTCAAAGAAGCCAGTGCAGAAGATAAGAACACATTACAACTGTGACTAGGCGGAAGCACATTTCCTGAAGGCCAGGCCTCAAGATGAAGAGGAAAGACTCTACCTACCCCAAGGGATGAACAATACTGATTGATTCTATAGGCATCGTCACCGGGGTGGGGACCAAGACCTCCCGACCCATCCCTTCCAGGAAAGGCCCTTGTCTCTTCCATGCACACTTGCTACGTGACTTGCTCCCCATTGGATCAGTGTTACCTAAGTGACTATACTTGCAATCTTATTGCTTGATGACTTTGTACCCACCTTGTGATTTTGCTCTACAAAATTTCTTTGAGATGTGGGCTCATGGGCAACTGGCTTTCCAGGCTCCCTCCTGTCCCTCTCAGGCAGGAGCTGTCTATCCCTCAATAAACATTTGCTACTCTTTTTTTTTGGTACCTGGGATCGAACTCAGGTCCTTCCGCTTGCGAGGCAGGCGGCGGAACCACTGAGCTAAATCCCCGGCCCCAACATTTCCTACTCTTAACCTTGCTGTTTGTAGAACTCATTCTTCTACTTTAGAGAACACGAACTCGGTGTATCGGACGTCTAACAGGTTGGGAGTTATAATATTGCCCTTATATTATTTGGAGGTCTGATATCATCCCCATATCATTTTGGAGGCCCCAGCAAGATAACTGGATGGAGGTAAGCGTTTGCTTTTGTTTCAGATTCTGTATTGTGACTCAGTTAGGTAATCAAAAATTGTCATCCTTGTTTGTCAATTGCTTATGTCTTGAATTTTTATGCCTTGTTCCTCTTTTATGCATTGTCTTTTGTTAAAGTGATGGTAAATTATGTTGAGCACATGGGAAGGTTATGGTGTTTCTCTGATGGGACATCGTATCCCTGCTTTGTACATGCTGTGTTTGGACTTGGCTGCTGAACTTCCTAGTGTTCCTTGTTGGGCCTATTCCACCGCTGTGGTTTATCTTCTCTTAGGCAGCAGCACTGGGGAAAAGTAATGTTTCAGTGTCCCCTAGTGGACTTTGATGTAAAATGCTGTGAAATGGGTCTTTAGGAAATCTAGTTCCTGTTTAGAAAACATACATGCCTATTAATAAATCACCTGCCCGTTAAAAGGCAACAGGCCAGCAACTGTTCTTAAGACCTGGGGAACAGGTTTCGCTGGGACAGACTGGCCCCGAGCCCCTTCTACACTCTAGGGGGAGTATGGAGCCTGTTGGGCCTCAGTTTCCTTTCTAGTCTGATCTTCGCTGGTGAGAAGGCAATCTTAGCTCTTGAGAGTCCCCCTTCTCACTTTTCCAAGCTGAGAGTGACAACTCATGAGGAAATTTTTGAAATAACTCACCATGAGCATGAGAAGAAAAGATTCTTTTTCTGATCTCATTTCTGATCTCTCCCTGCCACTTTGTACTTTCCACTGGGGGAGGGGGGACATGTAAGATTAGAGAGAAAGGAACCCTGAACTGTCCCAACATTTTCCTCCTAAGAACTTTTAAGCTGAGCCCACAGAAAATGAGCATTTGTTAATGCGCAACACAGGGACGTCATCTTAGATGAAGACAGCTCAGGCTTTTATCTGTCCCTTATAGGAAGAACTATCTGTTTTTGGTACCAGGGATCGAACTCAGGTCCTTGCGCTTGCGCAGCAGGCAGCAAAACTGAGCTACATCCCCGGCTATCTGTCCCTTATAGAATGCTAAAACAAACAGTGGTTACTCTGCCCGCTAGTTAAATGCTCTCAGAGCAGCTGCGACTCTTAAAGCAGAGGACAGATTTCTCCAGCACCTTTTGGCCAATCCCCACTGAAGCCTGTGAAGCATTGACAAGACAGGCAGCTGGATTCCTTTCGGGAGACAAATGCCTGGTTGTGTGGAACTAGTGGAAACTGAGAGGACATCTGAGGGCTCATGGCCAGGGTAACTCTCTGGAGGATCCCCAAGGTTCCTCAGTGAAACCTGGTCCCAACAGCCCAACTGGGTGACCAGCAGAAAAATCTCCACTTACCCAGAGTCCTACCTGCACCTCTGTGAGATCCCTACCAGCGATCTTCTGGTATCCTCTGTTCCAGAGTGACCAAGACAACACTGTTAGAGCCCTCTCTTAAGCCTGCAGTAAGAGCGGAGCCTCAAGTTTGGACTTTTCTCTCCACTAGTAAGTTAGAAAACTCCCCTAAATTTTTCTCCAACTTGCTGGGAGTTAACATTAGAATTCCTTAATTAGCTAAACCACCTTGTAGTTAATCCACTCCGCCCTCCAGGAAGTCAGGCTGAGGCAGCTTGCAACACCTGCTTGCCCTTCACAGGGAATAGCTATTAGCTAGCAATTTACCCTTGTGCTTTGTACATGCTAACTAGAATAAAAAAGAGATTTTAGGCAGCCTTTCTCCTCTTTCATGTGAATGCAGGAAACTGATAAAGGTGCCTATACTAATGTGTGCATTGTGGTTGCTGGTGATGGGTATAAATTTAACCTGTGAGCTTCAGAGACACAGAAATTTTAGGGTGGATTTTGAGTAAAACGTAGCCTTGTCTTGCTGGTGAGGAAGACTGCCGAGGTGATTAGGTAGATCACTTGACTCTATCTTTAGAGGTGATTTCTTTCGCAGGCTGGGAGGTGCTCCAATTACTCTCAATTTGCCATCACTCTCTTTCAAAGCATTGGAAAGCAGAGGTTTGGATTTCTTGATTATTGGTTTTGTTAGCAATGCTTCCTTCTTTAAATATGACTGTTACAGCTGGAATCAACTGCAGGTTGTGCTTTTAGAAACACCTGCTAGAGTTAGGTGTATGGATTTCTGGTGAAGGTAGAAGTGCGAGTCAGCAAAAGTGGCTAGTCTGACCAGACCTATTTGCTGGTCACTCTCCAGATACCACCTGCTCTGGAGCAGGTCACCTCTGGGGATGCCTCGAGAGAATATAGAAACCAAGTAGAGATTAAAAGGGATGCTTATATTTTTTCCTCTTGTGTTGATGGGAAACTCAATGTCAAATTCTCTTACTCCTTTGGAATGTATTTTTAAGCACTAAAAATTTTTGAACCTCACATGTTGAAAAAGAGCTGTTTAATGTTTTTGTACACCTGCATGGCTGGCCTACTCCCTAGAGGCAAAATAGAATGCAGAGGGAAGTATTGATTATAACACATTTCACAACTAGAATCGTACTGTAAAAGAGAGGGAAAAATGGTCAGAATTACCTTATGTTCAGACTTTCTTTGCATTACGAGATAACTGTTTTCAAAATGTAAACGTAAACCACAGGAAAATGAGACACCTCTGGCCCCTAAGGCACAATTAGATGTATCTTCTTTCACTGAGCCTGAGGCTACCCCTCCTCGCTCTTTGGACCCTGATGATGCAGTTTCCAAGGCAACCTTAATCAAAGCCTCATCCACTATTACTGAGCCTGTGGTTTCCCTGCCTCTCCTTCGGGTCCTAAGGGTGAGACTTCTAGGCCAGCTGTAATTGTAGCCCTTAAGACGCTACATTCATCCTTAGCTGATTTTGTTCAAGCTCCTGAAGGACAGTATCCCTTACAGGAAGTAGAGAGTTTGAAACTACTCGAGTTCATGTGTCCTTTCTCTCCATGATCTCTAACAGATCAAACAAGATCTAGGAGTTTTCAGATGACCCTGATAAGTATATTGAGGTCTTTAGAGGACTTTCTCAGACCTGTGAACTAGACGGGAAAGATGTAATGTTGCTCTTAAATCAAACACTGACCTCTAATGAGAGACAAGCAGCATCACAAGCTGCTATTACATTTGGGTATGAGTATTATCTTAAGTTTAGAAGGTCAGAAGACAGGCAACGAGGGGAACAGCCAGCTCCTCCTGGAGTCGAAGCAGTCCCTACCCAGCCGGATGGGAGACAGGAAGAGGAGACATCTTCAGGCATGTATTCTTGACAGTCTAAGAAGGATGAGAACTAAGCCCTTCTACTATTTTAAATTGTCAACTATTTATCAGGAGAAAATTGAGAAACGCTCTGCCTTCTTAGATTGTTTACAAAAGGCATCGGTAAAACTCACATCCCTAGCTCCTGATTCGCTAGGAGGACAGATTATTCTGAAGGACAAGTTGTTGCCCAGTCAGCCCAGGTATTAGGAAAAGCTACAAAAGGCGGCTTTTGCTCCAGAAAGCTCACTGGATACTTTGGTGAGAACTGCCCCTCGGTATTTTATAATGGAGACCAGGAGGAGGCCAAGGGAGATGGCAAAGGGACAAGGGAAAATGCCTGCCTTTGCAGTGGGCTTAAAAAGAAAAGACTCGAGGGCCGGAGGTTCAGCTCAGTGGTTCCGCCGCCTGCCTCGCAAGCGCAAGGTCCTGAGTTCGATCCCCGGTACCAAAAAAAAAAAATATACTGTAATACATATGCTCAGACCCAGGAAGATGCCAGTTGGTTCTCAGTGTTAGATTTAGAAGATACCTTCTTGGGCCGGGGATTTAGCTCAGTGGTTTTGCCGCCTGCTGCACAAGCGCAAGGACCCGAGTTCAATCCCCGGTACCAAATAAATAAATAAATAAATAAATAGAAGATACCTTCTTCTGTATTCCTTTACATACAGATTCTCAGTTTCTTTTTGCCTTTGAAAATCCTCATGCCCAGGCTTCTCAACTGACACGGACTGTGCTTCCTCCAGGGCTCAGAGAGTCCTCACCCACTTGGACACGTGCTTTGCCACAACTCAGCATGTTCTGAATTCTCTCAAGTCATGGTCTTGCAATACACAGATGATACACTGTTATGTGCCCCTCAGAAGAGCTCTCCACCCAAGGTACCGAGCCCTTGAATTTTCTAGCAATCGGGGCTATAAGATCTCTGGTCTAAGGCGCAGCTTTGCAGCCTTGAGGTAAATTACTTGGGCCTTATCATATCTAAGGGGATTCCCTAGGAATTACAGGCTTTTATTGCCTTTGGATAGCAAGATATGGTGAGACACCAAGACCCTTCTATTAGCTTATAAAGGAAGCCCAAAAGGCAGATACACATATTTTAACCTGGAAGCCTGAGTCCCAGGCTGCATTCCAGAAGCTCACACAAGCGCTTCTAAGTGCCCGGCACTGAGCCTGCAGAGAGGCAGGGGATGAAAGGCATGGGATGGCTTTGGGAGTGCTTATGCAGGATCAAGGACCTGCTCGACAGCCTGTAGGGTATCTGAGTCATGAATTAGAGACTGTCCCACAGGGATGGCCTGTGTGCCTTAGAGCTGTGGCTTTCAAAGCTCTCTTGGTACAGGAGACATCCAAGCTGACTTTATTTTGGGGGGGGGTTGGGGTTTTTTTGGTACTGGGGATCAAACTCGGGACCTTGCGCTGGTGAGGCAGGCGGCGGCACCACTGAGCTAAATCCCCAGCCCCCAAGCTGACTTTAGACAAAGACATCAATGGTCTAGAAGTATGTTTCACTGGTATTATTATTTGGCTTCTACCTTCATCCTTTCCCTAGTATTAGAAGATGTCATGCAACATACCCAGGCCTTGACTAACTATATTTATACTCAACGGGCCTTAAACGACACTGTCTCTCTCTCCTAAAGGAAGAAGTAAAATTAATGAGGCAAGCTGTCCTCCAAAATCAGATGGCATTAGACATTCTAACAGCAGCACAGAGGGTACTTCTACAATAGTAAAAGCTGAATGTTCTGTGTACATTCCCGATCCTCTGCTAATATCTCAATGGCTGGTCAAGATATTAAATGACAGGGCCGGGGATTTAGCTCAGTCGTTCTGTCGCCTGCATTACCAGTGAAAGGTCCTGAGTTCAATTCCCAGTACTAATGAAAAAAAAAAGATACTAAGTGACAGGTTAATGCCGTGTTGGATTCTGAAATTCCCAGGACCTTCTTCCTATCCTCTTTGCGGGAGGCTACTACTGGCTCTTTTTGTTGGTTGTATTCATAATAATCTGGTTGATCTTACTATTTGGCCCGTGCATACTAAACTGTCTCTTTGACCTTGTTTCCTCCAGACTTAAAGCTATGTGCCTACCCAAGATGGGAACACCCGGTATCTATCGAGGGAGGGTCTTTGGATAAACCATCTGTAGAGTATCTCTGACTGCCAATCACAACAACAACCCCCTTCAGCCATAAGCAATCAGAAATGTCATCGCCCTTTGCCCCTCACTGCAGGTAGGGATATCTCTTCAGAGGGGAGAGTATTATAAACAGCTAAGTTAGACAGAAATATTCTAGGCAGTCAGACAGGGTTAGGCCCTCAAAGAAGTCAGTGCAGAAGATAAGAACACATTACAACTAGGACTAGAGGTAGAGGCACATTTGTTGAAGACCAAGCCTCAAGATAAAGATGGAATAACTACGCCTACATTCTTCCCCAATGGATGAAACAATAATGACTGATATTCTAAAGAGGCATCAGTCACCTTGGGTGGGGGACCAAGAACTCCTGGCTCATCCCTTCCAAGAAAAGCCCTTGCACACTCTCCATGCACCCTTGCTACATGACTTGCTTCCCCACTGGATCAATATTACCTAAGCAACTATACTTGTAATCTTGTTGGTTGACCATAGTTTTGTCCCATCTTATGCCCACCTTGTGATTTTGTGCCCACTTCGTGATTTTGCTCTATAAAATTTCCTTGAGAAGTGGGTTCTAGGCAATCCACTTTCCAGGCTCCCTCCTGTCCCTCTCAGGCAGGAGCTGTCTAGCCCTCAATACATATTTCCTTAACCTCCGTTGTTCCTAGAACTCATTCTTTGATTTTAGAGACTAGGAACTTGGTGTATCAGACCTCTAGCAGGTTGGGAGTTACATCTATTTCCTTCCTCTGTATCATCCCTGTATCATAATGGCATCAGGAATTGGGGATTTAGGGAGGCGATCAGGTTGTGGGGGGAGCCACATGAATGAGATTAGTGACCTCGTAAGAAAAGGACCCTCTCTCACTCCCCACCTCCCCCTCCATCTGCTGGCCATCTGCTACCCGACTGCAACTGGATCTGCAGACACCCTTGCCTTGGACTTCCAGGCTCCACCGCCACGAAAACCAAATTCCTACTGTTTAAGGAATCAGCCTATGGCATGACTGCTGCAGCATCCTAGCTGACTAAGACAGATCCAGATGAGACCCAGCCTCTTCTAGTGACAGAGACCCTACTACCCGAAGGAGCCCACTCAGTTCACTAAGAGCGTCTTCATACTTCCCATGTTGGGTTAAAGTCTCTTCCTCCATAGCTGCTACTCAATGATCTTCACTGAGGAAAAGAACAAGCTGACTCCTTTTTCCCTAGCATATCTAAGAAGCCTTCCCTTCTCATCCACACTTCTCCTCCGGGTTAAAACATCCCTTCGATGCCTTCCCCTCTGATCTTCCATTCTAAAGACAGCATTGCTAAGTGTGCTCCCTCGGGACACACCCCACATTAAATGTGCTGCCCACATGTGAAACGAGTTCTGGTCGAGCTGGAGAAGAAAGAGCCGCATGCCTACCCTAAACACTGCTTGTATCAATGTAATCCCCAGCCAAACCGGTCACAGGCAGGCCAAGCTCACACTGATCTTTGTCTCCGCCCAAACCCTGGTTCTTTCTGAGATGATCCGTTAATATAATAGACAAATATGCTCAGTCTTTTAGAACCAGAATTCAAGGCTGTATGTTTATCCTGTATTTAATTTCTCATGGTTGGTTTCTGTTAAATAACTGAATTACCAGAAATTTTAAATCCAGGTGTATTATGTGACCCTCCCAATCCTAAGAAAACCACCGAGTATAATTTCCACATCTTCATCAAAGTTGCTGATTAAGAAAGCAACCATGAGGATACTGATCCTTGGAAGCAGATATTCAGCCACAACCCACCTAACTATATAACAACCTAACCCAGATTTCCCCATCTTGGCTCTAAGAAACTGGGAAATCCTATGCAGGAGTCCAGCAAACTAGCTCAATGACTCCATCAGCCTCGCTGCAAAATGTTCATTGGTTTGACAATAGTGTTCATAATGAGCCCGTGTGGACTGTTTTCTTTTCTAAGAATTTTAAATTATTTGGGCACAAATTGATTGGAATTCTGCTCTGAAGAACCAGCCGGCTCAGCAGCCTGTACCTTCCTGCGATCAGCCCCCTTGTCTTCGGAGGGACCCCCTATCTGCACTTGACCACACTTGCTTCTTGGGTGCTCTCAGTGAGCTGTCACCTAAGAGAAGCCCCGAGAGCGGGGAGCGGGCTACTGCTAAGCACTGTGCGGCTCTCTCACTGTCTGGCTAGCACCTCTGTCTTCATTACCATTGTTCCTCCCTTCTAGCTTGACATTTGCCCCCCTGAAAAAAGAAACAGACTGAACCTGTAAGAGTTATAGTGTGCCTTGTGGATTTGTGGTCCTCATTCTGAAGGCGGGGGAAAAAGACAATTCTCTCAACCTTCATTCTTTTTCACGTTTGGTCTTCTTGATGCTCCTTTAACAGCCCCGTGGCCCTGGGACATGTGTTCCTCCTTTTATCTACCATGCAGGCCTTTTTAAGTTTTATTTTTTAATAAAAGACTAGCCCACGCTTATTGTTTTAAGTAAATGTGTAATATCTAGAGGATCAAATAAAAGCACCACTTCCAGTTTCAATTCCATGTCCCAGCCTGGGCAAAGAATCCACCTCCCACAAGTGAAGCGACAGAGCACCCTGCCGGACCTTACGCTTTTGTCCGCCTCTTCTTCTTCCTCCTTCGCTGAGTTCTCGTCTGGTGTTTCATGATTCTGTCACTAGAGTGGGAGCCTCTAGTCTCCTGAGTCATTACACCGCTAACAGACCCAGGCTCTCTGGACACTCAGGAAATGTTTGAGCGAAAGTCACTCAAGCTTCTTAGACCTTAAAAGTGTTCTCTTCTACCATGTAACCTTCTGTGCCTACAACAGCAAAATCCTTTGGCCTTCAACACTAAATTCTTACAAACACCAAGTGCTTTCCTTGATTGCCAAGAGCTCAGGAACTGAAGTAGAAAGGAAAAAATTGTTATTCAGCTTGCTTCCCTGTTTTAGCCATCTGGCTCTCAAGGCAGGAAAATCATCTGGTAATATCACTGCAAAAACATACGCGCTGAGGTTTTGAGGCACAATGAATTATTCCCAGTTCTTATGCCCAGGTTCCATTTACGCATCCCTTTCTTTATGAACTCAGTCATTTATTCAAACCTTTCATGCCTGGGGCACAAGGGTTCAAGCAAAAGGCACCATTCTTTCCTGCAAGATAACAGTCTAACAGAAAAACAAAGAGAACCAAAATCAAAAAAACAAAAGAAAACAAAAAACCAAAGAGACTCAGTATGATGCCATGTATTCAAAGCCACAGAAGACATTTGCATTCATAGTGAGAATACCTGTGTTGGGGAAAAAATACTCACGTCCTGAAGATCTCACCGGAAGTTGAGTTTTAAAGGACAGGAAGGAGGCCTGAGAAGAAGGGTTGGAGCAAAGGACTCTGGGAAGCCAATGGCTAGAAAACTCCGCCGTTCCACTGGGAACTGCTCCAAAAGACAGCCTATCTGTGTCACTACTTCCAAGTCTGTGTCTTTTTCCTCTCATTTTTATCCAGACATTAATATAAGAAAAATAAATGTGCTACTACCTTTATACCAATTTTACACGAAACTCGATGCATTATTACCTGAGCACTCACAGCTCTTATTTCTACCTCTTTTTTAATACTTAGCACATTTCAGAGTTCCCACATTACACCCTGGCTTCTCCCACCAGTACTCAAGCTTTAAAAAGCCAAAAATAAGACATTTCCCCTCCTTCTCCATCCCTCAAATTACCTGACTCCTGAGGAGGCCTCAGTAGGGGGTGTGAGCTCCAGTGTCACCCGCCCGCCCGCCGCTCACCACAGAGCGTCTGTACTTCACCACCCTTCTCCCCGGAGGACATGGCCACTCACCAAGCAGTGGACCACACAGACGTTTTTGGGGTTCTGCAGCAGCCAGTTGTACATATTCCGACACACAGCGAAAAGGTTGTGCAGGCTGGGGGCCTGCCTGAGGGGCCAGCTGCACTCTGAGACCTGAGGGGACACAGCGAAAGGAAGTGAGTCCCTCCAGCAACTTCCTGCCAGCACGCAGGTCTCCCGGAAGCGACCGGGCCTGGCCTTCCCAAACAGCCAAGCCGAGCTGGGAACAGGGCCTACATGCAGAAGGAAAAGGCGTTTAATTAATATGGTGATTTTTAAATTAATCTTGTTTCCGTAAAGGTATAAAAGTACAATTAGAAAAATATTTTAAATTGAACTAGACCGTTTTTACCCCACATGTGGATTTTTTCTATCCTTACGTGACACAGAATTTAATTAAGTAAAATGTTTTACCTGCCCAGTAGATGCTTAACTCTAGGGTCATCACAGAAATCCTGCGCTGTCCCTAACTCTATCTCCGCTCTTACGATGACACGGAAAGCGCTGTAGAGGGAGCCGGGGCAGATTTAGGCACGGGTCTCATTTTGCTCTCTGAATAAAGGGGCCCAGATCTCCACAGGGGAAATCTTTTACAGCTTTACTTACTCGGCACTCTTACTCACTTGGCGTGGGAGAGCGTTCCTGCTGCGCCCCAGTAGCGCTGCTTCCCCTGCTCCGCCCGGCAGGCAGGTGAGACAGTATCAAGAGGACCCCAGGTGGAAGGCGAGGGAACCGAGTCTCAGGCCGAGCTGTCCAGAGCCACACTGCTGCCCGGGTCCGCACACAGAAATCACCGGGCCTCGGGAGCATCCGGGAGGAGGCCAACCCCTCGGTACTGGGCGGGAGCCCCAACACATAAGATACTTACTAATCTAGCTAATAAAC
The DNA here is from genome assembly GCF_000247695.1 of Heterocephalus glaber. Next base: position 29,445,260 of record NW_004624742.1, read on the forward strand.
GGAGTTGGGAAACTTCACAACACCCTTACACCCTCCTTCCTTCATAAAATGTGGCGCAGGGTGCGTGACTATGGACATTACAGGAGAATGCACTTCCAGGCTCAGCTCGGTAGCCGACACATGAAAGTGGTCAATAGCTCTGAATCACTAGTGTTGTTGTTATTATTATGTTATCAGGTAGCTGCCAGTGCGAAGCTCTGAGGTCAGTCAGATCTGTCTCTGTTTGTACAAGAAATGAACGAGCGTAGACGGAAGGGCCGCATCGCTGCAGGCCTCCTGAGAAAGGTGGGAGAAGGCTCTGGGTGGAAAGGGCTCTCAGGGCTCACCTTCCAAGGCCTCTCAGGCTCACAAAGCAGGGTGGCCGGTGGAAGGCGGGCGAGGAGCTGAAGGAAGGGATGGCAGAGGTCAGGCCACCGAGCGACGGGGTAGACATGGGTCAGGGGCTCAGGGGACCGGAGGCGGAAGACCTGTGCACGGGAGGCTCACAGGGTGGTACCCCGGATGGTAGGCGGTGGTAGGGAGGTGTGTGGACCGGGACTTGAGCGTGGAGACGGGCATTTAAGTCGGCACCCGCACTTCTGGCACGCACGGCCGGGCCTCGCGCGTCCGGAGAGGAATCTCACAAAGCGGGTTCTACAAAGGCGGTGCCACCGGGGGCGCCCGCGGCGGGAGCACCGGCAGCCTGGGTGAGCTCGGGCTCCTCGCAGGCCGGGCCTCCCCAGGCCAGGGAGAATTAACCCAAACGCTCAGGCCCGCGAGGCAGGCTCGGCTCCGCCCGGGTGCACGCGCCCACTCTGGGTTAACTATACCTTTCCTATGGCTTAGGGTGGTGGCAGAGGACTTCCCGGGTCCATGTGCCTGTGGCGGTACCGGGCGTCTATGAAATGGGGCCCCCAGGGTGACCCAGCTCTGGGCTAACTTAAGCCCCATTGATGTGTACATTCCCCGTTATGCGTTCTTCGGGAATGGAAGTCCCTTGCTGCCTGAAAAGGGGAAGATGTGTTCTGCTATCAGAATTACAAAATGTCCATCAGCACAAGCTGCTTCCTGCCAGTTGAGCAGGTTGTGATGGATTGGATGGCGGGGCGCTAACTTACACCAGTGGATTAATCCAGAGCTGAGTGGGCCCTCAGGAGCTGGGCCCCAGTGGCCAGCGATGCTGTGGTTGAGCCTTTGGAGGGTGGGGTGGGAGCTCTTCCCTGTCCTCTGAGTCCCCGCTGCCATGCACTAAGCAGCTGTGCTCCACCATGCTGTTTCTCCTAACCACGGACTGAACTTTCTGACACTGTGAGTCAAAATAAACCACTCCTTCTCTAAGTGGTGGGTGTCAGGTATCTTGTACCAGCAACAGGAAAGCTGACTCATATACCTGGCAAACTTCTACTAACCCTTCAAAACCCAAGTTCAAGTGTCCTCTTATCTCTGACGACCGTCATCTTTGTACTCATCTCTTTATCTACTTTCATCTTTCATAGCTTTTGGCCGTACAGCAACAAGCTTCAGGCCGCAGGCTGGGTTTTCACATCGGATTCATCACTTATTCCTGTACTATCTTCTCCAGGCCTTGGATCTCTTGTGCGTAAAGTACAGTGAGTATTGCAAGGTTGTGAGAATTAAGTAGTGTAGTCCAGCACGTATACAGAAGCACTGGCTTACAGTCAAGCTGTACTGAGTGGGTGGTTTCTATCTCCCTGAGTTCCATGAGAAGGGAGATAATAACTTCTTCATTCTTGGAATCTCAGGGCCCACCTGTCATGCATATGACAAGTGCTCTGCAGGTGTTTGCTGAGTGACTGAATGAGCGAAAGAATAAAGGAAGGCTGAGGCGGGAGGATCACTGCAAGTTGAAGACCAACCTGGGCTACACAGTGAGACCCTATCTCAAAAAGCAAAAAAAGAATAAAGTAATGGACCCCGTTTGGCAATCTCTTTTTACAATAAAATTTGTCTACATGTACACCATCTTAAAGAAGAAACAGGTGAATCCATTTGCTGGGGTTTTTAGATTACACCAAAGTAAATGTATAGGAAATCTGTTTTCCTAGGCAATGTTTGAAAGGTTTTAAAAACAATGTGCTACTCAGCCACCCTCCAAATGTCAGTGTCTATACTGAGTCTCAGCTAAAACTTGGCTAGATTATTCTCAGCACAATAGGCTAATAGCTCCAGAATCCTTCACTCCATCAAGTAAATAATATTAATTTAAATACTCCATAATTATATATTTAATTGATATGTAATTATGCACCATGAGGAAAACATATAATTAGAACTTTTTAAAAGTATGTGCTCTGTCAGGAGGAGGAAAAACATGAAGGCACGAACAGAGCCCCAAAGTGGCTTCGAGGAACCACTCACGCCAACTTGTTTTTGTAGGTCAACCCCTACGCTGACCTCATGAGCCACATGCCAGGAGCAGCTAAGCACCAATCGATCGGAGGCCTAGCCTAGGGGACAGCTCAGTCAGCCAGGCTGTGGTCCTGCCAGCATCTGACCTCCTCGTGCAGACCCAATCCGTACCCCTAGCCGCCCTGTAAGGACTGCGTGGACAGGACAGTCCAGGGTCTGGAGTTTTCGGCTTCCTGTGTCTCCCGGCAGTGGCTTGGAGGGTGCCTCTAAAGGGGAAAAAGACCTTGTGGTGTCTTAGCAACACAATTCCAGAGCTGGAATTCTTACCCGGCTGTGAAACTTGGCCGTCCGGTAAGACTTGGGTGACAGGTTGTAGACTGTGTAGTGGTCGAGATGTCTGGAATCCAAAAAACTTCGGATGTCGTCCACCTGATTCCTGAATCCTATGTCGACACTGTCCACGGGAAAGGACATGACTGCAAGAAAGGGAACAGGTGAGGCAGGGCTGCTGTTTCCATGAGCCGCATTTAGAAACTGGGCCAAAGAGAAGTTAATAACCACGAGAAACTTACCAATAATTCTGGAGGTAACGTAAGTGAAGTCTAAATCTCCCTTCGTGTAGCTGAAAGAGAGGCAGGCAAGGACGCTGGTTAAGATGGTCCACACCAGGACTTCCCCGCGATCTCTAGCACACCGACTCCGCAGCGAGTCTGACTTCCCTCCCTACTCTGTCCACTGGAGACACCTCAGAGCAGCCCTGAGAGAAGACAGCCACACCCAGGGCACAGCTGCCGCCTCTGGCTCCAGTAGCCTCCCGGGGCTGCTTTCTAAACAGAGGAGTCTGGGAACAGAATCTCTGCTAAGTGATTAACACTGGCTGTTCCAGCCTCTCTGCCTACATGGAAATCTCTTCCCTGAAGGGCAAGAGAAAAAACAACTGAGAACAAAACAAATGACACTTTTTCTGCCTACCAAGGTCCTGGTTAGGAATTGCAGGAAAGGGGGTAATGTTGCCTTGAAGCCAATATGAAAATGTTGGTGAACATATTGAACTTGACATTTGAATTTCTGATTCCAAGCCATATATTCAAACATAAAGTAACCCTAGAGTTCTGTCACATTATTTTTTTGCAAGAATTTGCATACAGCAGAAGAATGAAAAAGTAAAAGTAAACTTCTCCCACTAAGTAAGCCGTAAACGACCAGCAAGGTACACTAAGTGCTGTTTCGATGACAGTCCAGGGCCACTGCTCACTCAGACATGCTGTGCATTACTTCACTCAGTCCTCATGCCACACATCCACTCCTATCAGTGCCTAAAGGTAAAGCTGGAGAACTGATTAGGGCACCTGCAGCCCCATGGGAGCCAGTGCAGACCCTGCACTGGAACCCAGGACTTTGATTCTGGGCCCACGGTGACAGCAGCAGCCATCACACCAAAGTGCCAGGGAGCTGAGCTCCCCAGGCCCTGCTGCAGCCCCTCGGGACTCTCAGCTGCAGTGACAGCCCCAGCACGTCAGATGCAAGCGGCTCTAGCACGGCCGTGACACTGACCCAAGCAGGCGCCAGGCCGAGAGCCTGGCAGCATGCTCACCTGGATACAGACTGTATCACTCGGGAAGAGGTGTCCTTCAGGGTGTCTTTCAAGTTGTCCTTTAGGTTACTGAAGAGCCTCCCCGCGCCTCCCTTCACCATGTCAAAAAGGCCTCCCCCATAACTGGGCTCCATGTCGGGGGATGAGGCACCTGCGGGGAGACAGAAAGGGGGGATGCACTGGTGACAGAGACCCCATCCTGCTTGGCTCCTAGCGCTTGCAGAGTCCTGTCCGCTCTCCGGACTCATCCACTGGCAACAGCAGTGCTGCCGGCCCTCGGGAATCCAGGGGTCCCTCGAGACAGGAACAAACACCCCACAGCCACGGGTGGCCACCAGGCACCTGGAACACACGAGTCCTCCCTGAGACCCGCTGCAAGGGTAAAACACAGCAAATTCCAAGGGCTTGGTGCTGAAAGGAAGATTAAACTAGCCCGTTAATATCTTTACATGGATCACATGTTCAAATGACAGTACAGCGGACCCTTGCCTTATGAACTCAGTCCGTTCCCAAGGGCTGGTTGTAACTCAGGTTGGTCAGTGGAGGCTCAGGCTCACCTACACAGCCTTCAGAGTCTCTCTCCTGCGCACAGGCAGATCTCAGGGTCCTCAGGGAGACACTGGCCCGGGATTTCCCAGTGAGCCCCACACAGGAGATGCTGTCCTGTTCCTTCCTGACTCTTTAAGGGTTAAGTCTGCATGTGAGACCATCTGGAAGCACAAGCAGCCGGCATTCGGGTCATAACTGAAGACTTCGGTTATAAGTTAAAACTAACATTCCAGTCATAACCCAAGTTGTTCGTACGTCAGGCCAGTTGTAACTGGAAGGTCCACTGTATTTTAGATCTGTCGAATTTCAGATCTGTTGATGTATTCAATATATTGAATGATAGTATTTTGGATCTATTGACTACATGTTGAAATGAGAGATTTCAGATCTATTGAATTAAAGAAATTATACTGCTCGGAGAGCTTCATTGATCCTTTTAGTGGTTTGCTTCTTCGGGTCTTACTTGTTATTGGTGCGTGTCTGCAGTGCGTCATGGCTGCCTCCCTTGCGTGAAGCTGGCGCACGTACAGAGCACATTTTCATTCTTTTTTATCCCTATCCTCTCCCTCCCCACTCCCTCTCTCTCTCTCTTTTTTTTTTTGTACCTGGGATCAAACTCGGGACCTTGAGCTTGCGAGGCAGGCGACGGCACCACTGAGCTCCATCCCCGGCCCCCTCTCTGCATCTCTTGATCTTCCTTTTTGCAAAAGATCTGTCTCCCTATTTCCTATTGTCTATCTTTTATTTTATTCTTTATTTATACTTTGGGTTTCTTGAATCCAAATATCAGAGAAACCATGTGATGTTTAAGATCCTGTGTCTGATTTACTTCACTTAACATTATGGTCTCGAGGTGCACCCATATTCCTACAAGTGACTCAGTTTATCTTTCTTTGTGGCAGAGCAGTGGCCCCCTGTGCATAAATACCAATTTCCTTTATCCATTCATCTGTTGATGGACACACAGGCTGCTTCCAAGATTGAGCTATTGTGAGTTGTGCTGCTGTAAACGTGGGCGTGCGTGGATCCCTGCAACGTGACGTCTAACTCTTTATACTTAGAAAGGAAGAGCTGGGTGGAGTGTTATTTCTAGTTTTAGCTTTCTGGGGACTCTCCACACTGATTTCCACGGAGTTGTCCCAGTTTATACTCCCTCCCACCAACAATGTAGACAGGTTTCTCTTTCCCCGAGGCCTTGCACAGCAGAGGAAACAACCAACAGCGTGAAGAGACAACCTACAGAACGGGAAAACATTTTTACCAGCTACGCCTCGACAGAGCACTAATATTTAGGAAATGTAAAGAACTAAAAAAATTAGGCTCCCCAGAATAAAAGACCCAGTCTAAAAGTGGGCAAATGGTGCGAGCAGACACTTCTCGGGGGGAAGAAGTACAAATGGGCCTTTCGCTCTCGCAAGGTGGGAACCGGAGCTTCTGTGTGACCAGTGCGGCCTGCACCTGAGGACTCCACGCTGCTCCAGAGAGGAGCAGCCCAGCTCAGGGCCCAGGGCCTCCGTCTTTGGTGGCACTGACAGACCTGTCCCCTGGCTGGCCCTCCCAGCAACAGTTCGCATCCATCACAAGATACATTTCCGAGCGGCGGGTGGGCGCTCTGGGCCTGCGGGCGTGGGCTGCCCACGGGTGTAACTCGCCGGATCATGCAGGTTCTCTTCCCTGCAGCCTCACACTATGGTGCTTCCTGGCTCCTCACCGTGAGCTCTCGTCCAGGGACTGTCAACCTCAGCACAATTGGTATTTGAGGCCAAGTACTTCTCTGCAGGGAAAGGGGGTCCCCTGCAGCGTAGGGTGTGTGTGGTCTCCCTGGCACTGAGGGTTCAGTACTCTCTAGGGTTTCAGGCATCCACTGGGAGTCTGGGAACACACTCCCCGAAGATAAGGGGGCCTGTTACAGGCCCTTTTGTGATTCCCTGGTACTGAGGAAACGGATGCCTTTTAAATCACATTTCACACGCCTACTCAGTCCTCTGCGCCATTGGGATGCCCATCCACACGCCAGGAAGTGCACATTGCCTGCCAAGGGTTTGCATCCTGACCACTGAGCTGCTCCTCCCACGGCGGCTATGTGGGAGTGAGGCACTATGGGAAGTCCCAAAGGATGATGGGTGCGGGGGAATAATCAACATCACGATGTTTGCTGCACAGGGGCCTCTGCTCTCTGCTCCAACCACACCAGTGTTTGTTCTCCCAGCTTCATAGGTGCAGCAATGGAGGCTCGGAGAAGGGAGACACTCATCTGCCAGCTCAGCCAAGAGGCTGATCAGCCAGCCATCAAAACCCAGGTCTGCACGACCCCAAAGCTGAGGCGAATCCACCACCTCCAGCTGCACCGGGTCAGTCCCACCCTGTCCTGCCTTGTTCACAGCCACTGCTCCCTGGGCCATCCTCTCCTCCCTCTCCACTCATGCCCTTCCCCAGCTGCTCCGGGCCGAAGCTGTCCCCACAAGCAGCACCCAGCTAAGTCCCTGGTCTGTCGGGCAGCCAGGCCCACACCACCATGCAGGCAGCTGGGCCTCGGCCGCCCTCCACTCCAGCGGGATATTCCACAGCCCAGAACTCACGCTGCAAGAAGGAAAAATGTCTCTTGTCCTACTCCTCTGCGAAAGAGGGCATGGGGTCCCCTTCACACGCACCCATTAAACATCTGCTGCTCTCATTTTGAACACAGCGATCTCGGCGCAGCGTAAACACTCGTAATTCCCCCATCTGCACGCCAAGTCGCCACCTCGGCCTCTGAGGCCTCACTGCTCTGAGGGGACACAGACTGAGATCCCAGCACCCCTCAGACCCTACTGCACGCCGGGACTCAGAGGCGCCCGCCTGCGCAGGGCATGGACGTCCTTCACCATCTGGAACTCAGACTCTGCTGCACTCTGCTCCAGGCTCAGTTCTCAGGGCCTCCGGATGTGGGAACCAGCAGAACCTGCCAGGGCCCATCTGTGACCCCAGACGCCGACCTGATGTCACCTTTGCCAGGACACCAAAAGGGAAGAAGGGCACTGCAAGACTTTGCTCTGACGGTTCTTAGATGGGTGTCTGGCTTTCCCTGCTGAGCTACCAAGTGTCTAAAGCCCAGATTCTGCAAAGATTCTGAGCCTGTGCCGGCTGTGTACAGATGCCCCCAAAGCCTCATGCAGGCACGGTGTGCTCTTCAGAGAGACTGGGTCTAGAGCGCGTGGTGCTGGGAGCAAGGGTGTGTGATGACTAAATCAGTCCACTGATTGGTTGGGCACAGCTCTGGCTAGGATTAAGGCTGTGAGTGCTACATCCACCCTAGCACAGGTGGCCTGAATAAAATATAAGGGACAGAAAGAGGGCTGATGTGCTCCCACCTGCCTGCTTGCCATGGACTGTTTCTCCTCTGTGACGCCCCTCTGCCCCAGAGCCAGCCGACTACGGACTGAAACCTCTACAACTGTGAGCCAAATAAACGTCTCCTCCTTTAACTCTGGGTGTTGGGTATTTTGTCTGAGCAACTAGAAAAGTAACAAAGTCAGCACCTCAGCCTCTGCCAACTGGGAGAAAAGGCAGAGAGGCTTCAAAAACAGACTCAACAGAGGGGAAGGGAGAAAGTGACACCAGAAGGAAACAGCAACCACAGATACCAGGGTCTGACAAACTATGATGAGTGCATCCAATCCACTCCACTCCACTGCCTGCTTCTTTATAGTCTGCGAATAACAGTGGCTTTTATATTTTTGAATGATTGAAAAAGTCAAAAGAACAATGTTTCATAACATGTGATAATTAAGCTCAAGTTCAATGTCTGGAAGCAAAGGTTTATTAGGTACAGCAGTGGGGATGCGTTTGGGTTCCATAGGTTGGATCCCTGGCACTGGAAAAGGAAGAAGGGACAGAAGGAAGGGAGGGAAAGAGGGAGGAAAGAAAAGCCATACTTACGACAAAGGACAAAATGAAAAATAAACAAAATATAAAACATGCATTGTACAATCTCATTTTTGTAAAAGAAAAATATTTGCATTTAGAGAAAGAATTCAGATGCTATAGGGCTGGGGATTTAGCTCAGTGGTTCCACCGACTGCCTCACAAGCCCAAGGTCCAGAGTTCGATTCCCAGTACCCACCCAAAAAAAAGAATTCAGGTGCTATAGTAAACAGAGAACAACAATAACAACAACTCAAACCTCCTGAATGCCTCCTGCATTCTGGGCACCAATCCACTTCCTGCCCATTCAGGAACTCATCCTATCTTCACCGCTACTTTAAAGATGACACCACCGAGGTCCCCTGCAGAAAGGAGGACGGACAGCGATGACCACCTGTGACTCCCCAGGGCTGCAGCTGGGAAGCCAGGGAAACCCTCCTGCACTGGACTGGTGCTGAGAGTGACAGCTGCTTCCCCACAGCCCCGAGCTGGTGTACACGCTCAGGGCCACCCAGGACATGCAGGACAGGGCACCAGGACAGGGTTGCTGGGAACCATCTGCTTGTGGGACGACAGCCTTCTTCAGCAGCTCCTCTGGACTCCTTGGAGTTATTTCCACAGAATATCGCCCTCCTCTTTCTGAAAAGTCTGGCTAGGCCTTTCTAGTAGCCACTGACGTGCAATCAACTGCATAGCAAAATGGAAAGAGTCTACAAATTTCCACACATGCATGCACTCACTGTGTGTTTCAGTCATCCTAACCATATGTTTAATCAACAACGTGGAACTTGGCACTGCCTCAGTTACACATGTAACACACACCCTGCTCAAAGGGACCTCACACCAAGAAAATCCAGGCCTCAGCAAGAGCTGCCTGGAACAGTTTCTGTCTACTCCCAACAGTTGAATCTGGATTTTGCAAACGTGACCCAAGCAGCAGGCTCCTTTGTGATCTTTATACCTAAGCTCCACTAAAACCAAGAAAGTGTAAATAAGACACAAGAAAACAGAACACAGAAACAAACACGGTAGCTGTTGTTGACTTTATTTTTTTAAAAACAGGGTCTCCCTATGTAGCCCAGGCTGGCCTGGAACCCATGGTGATCCTCCTGCCTCAGCCTCCCGAGTGCTGGGATGATGGGTGTTCGCCACCATAACCAGCTGGCTGTGGACATTTTAGATACTGCACATCTTTGCATCCTTAGTTCTGTGTGCTCATACCAACACACACACACACACATTTTGTGTTCTGTGTCCACGTACACAAAAAATAAGATCACACCTGCCACTCCTCCCGCTGAACAATGGAGGTTAGTGTCAAGCATTATCGCTCTCTTTTCTCCTGCTGAAGAGCATTTCTGGCCAGGCTGGGAGCACAGCTGAAGGCCAAGGGAGCAACACCAAGTCTTGGGCAGACGGGAGGACAGGGAAGGTGGTCGCTGAGCACCAGGTACAGGCAGACCAGGCCACTGCTCAGCCCAGGCGGCCGGGAGGGGGCCTCTGGGCCCGGCGTGGAGGGGGAGGGGAGGGGAGAGGGAGAGAAGGGGCCCTGTGAAAGGGAAACAAG
>NW_004624742.1:29455321-29510621 GCF_000247695.1 Heterocephalus glaber
GGGCGGGGCCCTGAGGGGCCTGGTGCGCCAGGCGCTGATCAGGTGCACGCTGGAGCTGGAGCCGGAGCTCCACGCCCTCATGGCGCTGGGGGACCAGGAGGCCGGACAGGAATGGGTGGCACCAAGCGCTGCTCGCCCCCAGGAGGCCTGAAGGCCCAGCTAAGGAGCAGGAATTCTCACCAAACTCTCTGAAACCGCCCAGGATTTGGTCCTCACACTGACATAGCTGTTGACCCTAACTGTCGTTCCAGCTGCTTTCCAAGAATATTGGCAGAGCCGCTCTCTGAGGGGAGCGGATTTCCCGGGACGCCTCACGCTTTGCTGCAAGTTTGGTTTCGAATGCTAGAATCCATCCCAACGAAGCCCTTCCGCCTCTGATCACAACATCACCGCGCACCTGAGCCCCAAATGTCCCCACCCCAGGTCACCGCAGGAGCGGGCTCCCCAGGCCCGGCGGACACAGCAGGACGCATCCCAGCGCTGACTGCACGGGAACCGACACTGCATGAGGAATCCAGGGGCAAAAACGGCGGCCCAGGACCCCCAGGGAGTTCTGCAGAGTCTGCAACTCCCTCATGTGCTCGGCTCAAGGGCACCCACCGGAAACCACCTAAATCCTGGCTTCTGGACTGGGCGCGGGGAAAGGCTCAGCCGAGGCCACTGCCTCCTGCCGTGCGTACAGACTGAGCCCCGGGCGGGTCGGCCCAGCTGCACCCCAGGCCGGGCGCCACACACAGGGGGCGCGGGCTGAACCCCAAAGGCCTGGGGTTCGCTGCAGACCCACACGCATGCACATGCGCACACGCGCGCGCGCACGCGCACACACACACACACACACACACACACACACACACACACAAAGGAAACAGAACCCAGAGAAAAGTCTGCTTCTCGAGCAGATTCAGTGGAAAGACCACTTCCTTGTGTTATAACCTGAGCAGGCAGAAGGCCCGCAGTGCCTCCCCACAACCCTGACAAAGATTAACCCAGTGGGCCGCAGACCCAACCTCGGGACTCAGGAAGCTCCTGTCTGCTGGGGCTTCTCCGTGCAGATCTGAATGCCACAGCAGCCCAGAACCAGGACAGGGTCCGGGATCAGAGCCCTCACCGGGAGCCAGCTCACAGGCAAAGACCCGGGTTCCTCCCCGGGCCCCACTGTCACCCAGCTGTGCTGGCTCCTCGATTAATCATGCTCCGACCGTCCTGCAAGACAGGCTGGCTTCACTGCACATCCTGACAGTGCAAACCCTAACATAAAAGCAGGATTCCTGACGCGGCCTCCATCTCGGCATGAAGCTCCTTTAATTGGAAATCATGGCCTTAGCTGAATTCTGGACCCAGCACAGCCTGCCAGATTATTCTTCTGAGACCTGCTCCTTCGGCTGCATGAAGACAACTGGAACATGCCAGGCCCATGAGGCTGAGAATTGGGTGTGGTCAAGGAGATGCAGATGATTTCCCTGGCATGGTAGCTGCCTGGCCACATCAGGGAGCAGCGGTCACCATGGTCCAGTCACAGCCCCTGCCATAACCTGAACCTCAGCTTCGAGAGGACCCTTGTTAAGAGAACAAACATACACCCATGGCCATTACTGCGCTGGGTATGGTGCCAAATGCCTGTAATCCCAGCACTCGGGAGGCTGAAGCAGGAGGATCTCTGTGAGTTCAAGGCCAGCCTGGGCTACATGGCGAGACCCTGCCTCAATAACAACAAAAAAGTGGCCGTTAGCATTACTCCTCCCTCACCCCTCCATCATCAGCCCTTCATAGCAGGAGGCCGGGTCAGGAGAGCTGTGTGACCTCTTCCCTTCAGGCTGTGCCCTGACCGGCTACAGAGATGCTAGAGTGCGAGACTCAGAGCAGTCGGCCCCACCCTGCCCCCAGGTTAAGACAGCTTCTGGCTCCTCGTCACACTTGGCCGATGTGACTCCAGCATTTATTTTCTCCTGCTCCCTGCAGTCCATGGTGTTTCTGTCTGCCCTGGGACGAGAACTCACATGTGGAAATCCTCACTCGACCCAGAAATGGGGCTCGAGATCTCCACTTCAGAGCGGGAAGGAGGGTACTGTCCCAAGGTGGACTGCACCCTGTGTCCCTCCTGGCATGTGTAGAAAGGTGAGGCTTTTGTTGAAAACCATACGAAAGAATTAGATGCAAATGAACAAGAACAGAGTGAGAAGACAGCCCTAATGTACGCGCAGCACTTAGCAGGGCAAACCCAGAAACGGCACGGGCTGGACTGAATCCTTCCAGACAGCCAGGGCTCTGTCCCTCCACACCAGTCTCCACTGCACCTTGAAGGGCAGTAGCGTCACGTATGCCCCTGCCAGCTGCTGGCCCAGCCTGCGAGCCCAGACGTCACTTGAGGCCAACAGCAGCGCTGTCTGGGGAGCCCCAGCATCCCAGTGAGCAGAGCAGCAAGCTGAGGACCCGTCTCAGCCTGTTCTGGGGGCTCTAGCAAAATACCACGAACTCTGTGGCTTTGAAGTGACAGGGGGTGTTTCCTGCAGCTGTAGACACCAGGTCAAGGTGCTGCAGGTCCGGGCCTGGCTCACAGCTGTCTCTGCCCTGAGACCTCCCTCAGTAGAAGCCCCTCACACCAGCACATGAGGGGGAAGGTCCCACATAGCGGTGTGGGGAGGGAGAGGCACAGGCATCCTGTCCCTAGCAAGACCTGGGATGAAAATGCAGATGTGGCCAGGGCTCCTTCTCACATCTGCTCCAAGCCCTATGTCCTTTTCGTGACATTTTGCTGCATCCTGCGTATTTGTTAAAAGCTTCAAACATGAAGGGAAATGGGCAAGGCAGAAAGCCCTGCCAGAGAGTAGAAAAGCAGGCCCTGGCCTGATGTCTGCTCCGAGTAGGATCTAAGCATATTTTTAAGCCCAGACACCCAGCAGGGGGAAACTGCACAACATCGGTTGCGGGGACAAATTAGTGGCAACGACCCGCTGAGTCTTCAGCAGGCACAGGAGGGAACCTGCAGCCCAGCTGTGACAGTGGCCACTCACAGGCCCCAGATGCTCTTTGCTAAATTAGGGCCACAGGATTTGGGATCAGTAGCTGCGTAGATGCGACTCTCACGGTCACTGGCCACAAACACCCCAAGGTGACAGCTGAGCACGGACAGGGAAAAGGCAGGGGCCCAAAAAGCCAAACTGCAATGTGTTCTCCACCTTCCCCAGAACCAGTCCACGGACACTGCAGTCATTCCCGTAACCGAGCCCCCCTTGGAGCCAGGAAAACACAGCAGCACTGGCAAACCCGGGCTTGCAGCCTCTGTGACGAGAGGAACACATCTGCCACCAGAGGCAGGAGGTCTTCTCAGTGCCTGCAAGGGCCCAGGTACAGGGGTCAGCGCTGCAGGCCCTGGCCTGGGGCTGCAAAGTCAGGCACGAAAGGGCCTCACCTGCGGGCCAACAGGCAGGGACACAGGGTGTCCTCAGCCAAACTGAGAGCTGGCTCAGCAGGTGAGTTTTGAAGGTTTGCTGTTCTCTTCCAAAGGAGGAGGCGGGGTTATGCAGAACTGGGCGCATTAGCAGCCTTGGGGTCACTTGAGCCTGGGAGACCAGTCCTCCCCAAGTCCCTCAGGGCACCCATCCAATGGGGACCCAGTGACTGAGGCCGAGCAGGTCCCCAGCACAAGGCAGACGCGAAGCTCAGAGAGGCTGACAGCTGAGCAGCCTGCAGCAGAGGTGCAGCCAGGGCCGAAGGTTAACCTGGGGCCTGAGTCTACACAGCCCAGCCATTGCCTCCAAATAACCTCGGCGCCTGCTTAAAAACACAGACTTCCAGATGCCGACCTGGGGGCGCACACCTGTGATCTCAGCACTCAGTAGGCTGAGGCAGGAGGACCACTGTGAGTTTGAGGCCAGGCTGCATTACATAGCAAGCTCCGGGCCAACCTGAGCCACATAGATTATCCCGTTTCATCCTTCCGGCAGCCTGCATGGGTGAGTATCTGCAAGCCCACTGCCAGCAAAGGGAAATAATTAGATAAAGGTCACAAGCCAAACCCACATCAGGGCCAGAACAGGCTGCAGGTCTTTCTGGTTCTAGATCCCAAGCCCTTTTCTATCCCGTTTCTGTTTCTGTGCTTGGTGGGAGAAGAGATGCACCCTGGCTGCTGGGGTCCAGGGGCAGGGACGGCTGCAGCTTGCACAGGTGGGCCATTTAGTGGCTCAGGGAAACCCGGTCTCAAGATTGAAAAAGTAAAACCTGTGCTCTGTGCCACTCAGTACTGGTGAAGGCCCCAGCAGCTGAGCGCGGAGCAAAGTTTTCGCTGCCTCTAAGGACGGCGCTGTTTGGAGAACAGAAGCGTTCCAGAGCCTGACTGGTCCTGTTGTTTCCTCTGCCCAGAGCAAGGCGAGGCCTCACACAGCAGACCGGCCAGCTGCAAGGTCTCTGTCCTCCCTCCCCACGGCTGCCTGACCACTGCCCAGCTGCCCCACTGTGACCGGGGACACAGCTTCTTGCCCAAGAGCTCCCTGAAGGCGAGGCAAGTGGGTTAGAGATTGCAGGCCCAGCTGTCGTAGTAAAAGGATTCTCCAATTCTGCTCCTAAAATAACAAGCAGTAACAAAAGCCAGCTAACATCTGAACAGCGCCTGTGTCCTGGGCATTGTTCTGAATTCTTTGCCACCCTATGAGATGCCTACGTTCACTGTCCACAGGTGCGGAGGCAAAATGACCCTGGGGCCTTACGGGCGGGGCAGACCGAGTGTGCACAGCCTCCCTCAGCCCCGTGCCGCAGTCTCAGGGACACATGGGGAGCCGGGGCCGTGTGGCCCTGGCACTGCAAACCAGGGCCCAACCTGGGTCCTGCGATTCGCTGTGTCTTCAGATACGACGCTTAAGCCTGCCCAGGCCTTTCTCTTCATCTGCAGGGGGACAGCAGCATCTCCTACGCGATCATTCTGAAGATCAGAGAGAAATGCGGGTGAAAGAACCAGCGCTGTGCCCAGGCCTCATGTGTGCCTATGAGGGAAGCAGGAATTCGGCCCTGTGCTTCCTTCAGATTATGCCAGGATCCAAGCTGCGTACAGAGCTCCTGCTTATCTAAGAGAGGGCAAAGGGACACGGGGGTAGGGACAGAGACTTGCAGACACGCAGATATAGCCTCACATGTACAAAGTCAAAAGACAAGCCCAAAACGAGGGAGAGGGAGCGGGCTGTAGAAGACAGTAGTTGGATTACAGTTGTTGGATTTCTTGCTTCATCGACTGAACTACAAATCTACATTCTGTTTTACAAACATAAAATTTAAGCAAACTCCCAAAAAGTGAAAGCAAAATGAACCAAATGAACTCAACTAAGTATCAAATTGATGATATAAACATACAGAAACTATTTCAAATGACCTTAATATACAAAGATACAAAGTAATTTCTAAAATGAAATATAGCCAGTTCTCCACAACCACCCTAGTATAAATAGTACAAAGTCCCTTTTAAACTATTTTGAGCAGCGTTGATATTGTTGTTCTGTGACTGTGTATAAGAGCATAAAACAAATCAGTAATTATATTGGTGTAATTGAGAACCAGAATTTTTGGCACGGAAGAAAACGGTACCATGAATCTGTGATATATTTTATCCTTTAAAAATCTGGTTTCCAGCTGGGTGTGGTGGCATATGTCTAGAATCCCTGCACTCTGGGAACCTGAGGCCGGAGATCACAAGTCCAAACCCAGCCTCGACCACTTAACAAGACCCTGTTTCAAAATAAAGAGGACTTGAGATGTAGCTCAGTGTGAAGGCCCTGGGTTCAATTCTCAGTACCGGGAAAGAAAAAAGCTTCTAGCTCTGACCACTGAAAATTCCTACACTCTGCTACCTAGGGCAGTTAGCACCCTTCACACCATGAAAACCATTTCCCTCTAAAACAAACTGGGGTTCTTTGAAAAAGTGGCAGGTCCTAACATCAGTATGAGAAATGCACAAGATGAGCCCTGATATTGGAAAGCAAGGGAAGAATCAAAGACTACGGGGTGTGTAAACAGGAGGGAAGAGCCAGTGTAAGAGACCTCCATGGGCCAAAGACGAGTCCATTGAGCACCGGTAAAACAACAACCACAGAGGACTAAAACATAAATGCATGTTTAAAAATGACTTCATAATAATAAAGAGACAGGGGAAAAGAGAAACTGCATTAGCCACCCTTGGAGAAGGTTAGGGAACCCAAATTTAACTTCTGAAACTTTTGAAGGAAAAGAATCAAGTCTTTTTCCTGCCTTTTGCACTATAAACTGTACTTCAGGGTACCCAAATATCTGATGAGGGAGCTTTTCCTCATGAAAGAATTTCACGTGACAAAGAAGGAATGCTAGAATGTACCATTTGCAACCCCTAATAAAACAACAGAACTAGGCAATGATCATAAAAGCACTAACAATCAATCACACACTTTACGTACACAAAACACTACCTATGAAACAGTCTTGCAAAAAAGTCTTCTACATCTGATCAAATTTCTGAGTCCAACTACCAGGGACAGAGGAACAGGTTATGGCCACCAATAAGGATGCAGGCCAAAAATTCAAAGTATAGGAAGAGCGACAGTAAGAATTAGTTGTTTTTTCACCAATAAGATTGCAAGAGGTCAAAGAAGGAGAAGAAACTTTAAAAGACTTAAGAGACATGTTAACCAACATCAATGTATTTGGATCCTGGTTCAAACAAACTGTCAGAACAAAAAACTAAAAACTCTTACTGATAAAAAGGGAGAAACTTGAATGGACTGAATATTTGATACTCAACTTGAATATCTGACAGTATGAACCACTTATATTTTAAATGAGATGAGGCTATTGTGGTAATGTTTTTAAAAGAAGTCCTTATATTAAGATGTGTTATATACATGTACCAACTCCCTGTGATGAATGTAATCATTATGTACTCTAAACATGGACTAATGAAAATGAAAATTAAAAAAATAAATAAAAGAAGACATGTTGGAATATTTAAGGATGAAGTGATACTATATCTGGGATCTACCTCACAATAACCCAGAGGAATGGGTATAGATAAAGAGCAAAGAAGACAGAGCATGAGTAGACAATTGTCACAGTTCAGCACCAGACACCTGGGTTTCTGCTGTTTTACTATTTTTATATATATTACCTTTATGAATATTCAAATTCCCTACTTTCATGTATATTTAAATATAGAATGTTACGTATTTTATATATAATATACATTGTATACAATGTATATATTTTTATATATATGCACAGAGAGATACAATCCACCTTTCCCCCAACCTTCCAGCGCTCCCATCTGATCTAAGCTACCATTTCTCACCCAAATTATGGCAGCAGGCTCCTAACTGGGTGTCTCTGCCTGCGGCCCTGTCTCCTTTAGGTCTTGTTAACAATGAAAAATAAGTGTTCTTTTAAAAAGTAAAGCAAATTGTGTCACTCTGCTGCTGAAAATCTTCTGATGGTTTCCCATCTTGCTTAGAGTAAAAGCAAAGTCCTTCTGTGGCCTTCAAGGCTTTATAGGAATTGGCTTCCATATTTCCTATTGCTTTTTTCCTTCTCTTTGCTGGGCCACACTGCTCCACCCTTCAACATATATTTGCCCCAGGACCTTTGCATTTGCAGCCCCACTTGTCAACCACCGAGATATCCACATAGCTGCTTCCTTACTTCCACACATCTCCAGTACTAGGAAAGAAGTTCCATTAAAGGACACTTTTCTTTGGCCATCGTTACTTCCCAGTGGGTCTGCTTCAACACACACCGTGAATTTTGACCTTGAACTTGGATCCTAAACTGATGAGAACACTACGCAGAGGCTGGTGGGGTGGGCAAGAACTGCATCACAGGTCACTTGTCCATCCCTTAAAAACGCTTGAATTTCACAGTGTAGATGGTGGAGAGTCACAAGCTATAGATACAAAGGCCCTACAGGGCCGGGGATTTAGCTCAGCGGTTCCACTGCCTGCCTCACAAGCACAAGGTCCTGAGTTTGATCCCCGGTACCAAAAAAAACAAAGGGCCTACAAATTCTACCTACAGTCATTCGTGCTGTGCCATTATTGGATTAAAATGTTTGACGTTTATGTGGCTTACATATTAGAAGGTTTGTCAGGCCAGGGATTTAGCTCAGTGGTTCCGGTCCTTGGCTCACAAGCGCAAGGTCCTGAGTTCAATCCCCAGTATCAAAAAAAAAAAAAAGAAGGTTTGTCACCTTCTAATTTAAGAAGCTGCCTCACTGTACTTCTGGACAGGCACTTAAGACAGTGGCTTCCTCCGGGACTAAAATAAAATGGACTGAACAAGAAAAACAATCATTCCCCTTAGTTCCTGTGAACCAGAACGCCCAGGGGTTAGCAGCTTGGGCTGGGAGTGGTTACTAGAGAAGCCTTCCGGACTGATGTAAAATCTCTCAAGTTCCTGGGCCACAACCAGCCCTGATAGGGACAGTGGCACAGGAAGTTAGGGGCGGATGCAAAGAAATCTGAAAGTCTCCTGTTCCCCCACCTCCACAGGCGAGGCCCAAATCCAACCTTGCTTCTTACATGAGCTACAGCTGGCAGCCTAATGCAGGCCCTGCCATGCTGGCCTCCTGACTGTCCCGCTCCTGACCCCACAGCCAGCTCTGGACACTTCCCGGCCCCTCCAGGGCTTGCAGGAAGAACTCGAACTTGACAGGATCCCCCCCTTCTTGGAAACTGTTAGGCTGCCAGCCCCTTCCTGCAGGGAACCCCTGGATTCTCTCAAAGCCCATGCTCTGGCTCCTGGGGCCTCTCAGATGCTTTCTCAGGATCCTCCACAGTTTAGAGTCTGTGCTGTCTCCCCTGCAGCAATAATTCTTCGAGGGCCGGCCGCACCTTATACTCTGCATGCTCCCCCTGGGAAAGCCATCTTGAAAGACCTCCCATTGTTCACCACCTTGCCAGGGGCTGTCAGGCTTACAAGGTTCCTAGACTGTGTCTTCCCAGTTCTTCTGTCACATCTTATATTTGCAATTTTCCTGTCTGGCTTGAAAATTTTTGCAAGTATAATCTCTCTGGGAGTCTTCTTTTCCTTTGGACACAGTTTTGCTATCACCTTCTCCAAAAAAGAAGTAGGGACATTAACCTAACAAGAAAACTGCCATCTTTCTCTCAATTATCTAGTCCAAGAGATTCAAGTTTTATCTTCAATAGAACCTTTTTATAACAAATGACTCAGACACAGACATAGCTGAAGCCTTGGTTACTTTGTATAATAATTTTATTTATTCTATTCATATCTGTTATGGCTTGTGTTTAGATGCCCCCAAAGCCTCATGTGGTCATAGGTGGGGCTTTTGCAGAGGTGGCTGGATCTAGAGTGTGTGAGGTTGGAATTGATTCATGGTGCAATCCTATGATCAAGGGCACTGGGATTACGGATGTGAGTGCTGCCTGCCCTAAGCAGCCTGGATAAGATACAAGGACAGAAAGAGCTGTGGTTGTCCTCTGCTTGCTTTGCTGCCTTCTGCCCACAATGAACTGTTTTTCCTCTTTGATACCACCCTGCCTTGGAGCCAGCCGACTATGGGCCAAAACCTCTACACACTGTGAGCTGAATAAACCTGTCCTCCTTCAACTCTGGGTGTCAGATATTTTGTCTCAGCGATGAAAAGTAACTAAGATAATATCTGTGCCTCTTATATTTAAAAAGGTCATGCAAACAACCCATAATAGTGATTTTCCAGCCTCTGGCTTCAACATGACAAAATTAAACACAAGACAATATTAAAGACTAAAGCTTGGGGAAAATAATCAAATAGTCCCAAGGAATTCTGGGATGAGGGACAATATAGAAAGCATTATTAAGGTTAGGATGGAATAAAAGTTGTCATTATTTCCTTAAATATTTAAATTAATAGTCCTGAAGGAAACAAGCCTAAGTCATTATTTTACAGATAGCACTGGTATTTTCAAAGATTTTAAAGCTACTGTGTTTTTCAGGAGCTCCAGCTGTTTGTACTGTAACATCTGGATGGCAGGGCTGGTTCTGTCACCTGCTAGCTATGTTATGACCTTGAGCAAATCACTTAACTCTGTGAGCTTCTGTATTCTTAGCCATACGATGACAATAATTTTACCCAACTCATACAGCAACTGTGAAAATGAAGTATAACAATGTCCACATAAGAATTTCAAAAACCAAATTTTAAAAGGTATCGATGGTTTATATTCATGGTCAGTGCCAAAAAGCAATATGATTAGAGGACAAAGTTCTTCCCAGTGCTCAGTTTTGTACCTAAGGCTCTGCTCCCCAAGCTGTTGTTTGTATTGTAACTGAGAAAGACTCTCGACTGAGGCTGGAGAAGGAACAAGTTCACAGTGTACTTATAAACTGCCACAATTAATTTGGGGCTTTGCATTCTTCTTGTTTTTAAAGAACCTCTTGGTACGGTCAAATCCTCAACAAGGACCGCTGAAGTAACATCAGATTCCAACTCCCAGGGCTCAGACTGGAACTACGTGGGAATCTGAGAGTTACTGGTGGACCAGAGCCAGCTGTGCACATCTGGGAGGCCATAGCCACTGTGAATAAAAGAATCTGCAGGGCCGGGGATTTAGCTCAGTGGTTTTGCTGCCTGCTGCGCAAGCGCAAGAACCCAAGTTCGATCCCCGATACCAAAAAAAAAAAAAGAATCTGTATTGTTTCAGAACAGCTCAGCTCCTCAGCAACAGAACACCCTCTGAGTACCCTACAATTTCCTATAAATTCTACGTTTGAGATTCTGAAAATTCTAGTTTAATTTCCCACCTGTTAAATGCTTAAATAGGTTTTTAAAGGAAAAAATGACCTCATTATTTATATAAAACTTTGCTAATACCAGAAACATCACTGCCTTCTTATATTCAAAGCCCCTTAGAGGCCCCAAAAGGACCCTGAAAGGAACACTGCCCATCTGACCACATCCCCAGGTGAACTTGAGCAAGTGCAGAGAACAGCACTTCCCCCAGGAGCCTGCTGACCCCTCCTCGAAGGCGGTGGAAGCCAAGTAGAACCCCACAAAGCTACTCCTGGCTTCACAGAGGCTGAGAACAGCCGCTGGCTCTTGGGGGCGGAGGGCCCTGCTGACAATGAGCTTCTGTCTCCCCTGCTGTAACAAACAAACTCCAAAATACACAAGGCTCAAACAAGGGCCGAGTGTAATTTCTGCCTCTTTTCCATTTCGCCATCAGAGCATGCGTTTCTTGTCCTTTCCCTGGCTCTGTGCATGACTCAGCCCTTCTGGTCCTCGGGCAGATGCCCCTGACGGACCCATTCGGAAAGCGCAGTTTCCCCCACTCGACCCCACGGTTCCTCAGACCTCCGTTACTGTGAAACACCCTGGTTTCCGGTGCCTGTGGGCTACCCATCCTCAGGAGGGTAGGAAAAGAGTTTGCCACAGAAAAGCGCTTGCTCACAGAGCACCCCACTGCTGACACTCGTGTGCACAGCCCATCCACCCCCTTGGTTTAAAAAAGTATGTTTATTTGCAAGGCAAATAAGAGCCTAGAACAGTCTGTGAACCATCAGAGCCTGTGGCCGCCAGCCGGGTGCAGCAAGGTGGGCAAACAAGCCCAGCACCAGGGTTCCAGACTCAGGAACACAAGGACTGGATCACCAGCCCCGCCCGCAGCAGGAAGTGAAGATTCCCAGCATGGCTGGTTGAGGCCAGACCCCGCCCTCACATAGCCACCAGTGCCTCAGTGTCCTCGTGCAAAAGAGAACACAGGCTGCACAAGGACAACAGCCCTTGCCAATCTGTCCATGCTGAGCTCTTCTTCAGTCGACAGGGCCTCTGCCCCTCAACTTGGGCGTCTAACCTACTCAAAACAGCACTTCCTGCTCAGGCTACCATCGGAGGTGTCCGATTGTGAGACAGAAGAGGCCCGGGCTTTGTGAAGAGTTAATGAGCCACAATGTGGAGGGTGGCAGGGCTGGGCAGTGACCTCAGACACTCAGACAGGCAGGCGACAGCTCCATCGTGCATTTTCCACGTGCCCCGATGGGTCACTTCTTTTCTCCAGAAAACCTAGTAAGTCGGGGGTTCTTGTGAGAGTTAAGTAAGATAGCTCATTTTAAACATTAAACACATCCCAGCCAATAATCAGTGAGCCGCAAATAAGTGACAGGGGTTTTTGTCATTGCGACCTCACCAAAGATTCTGAATTTCACACCATTGTAGAACCCTGAGAATTTCTGCAAGGTGCTACTTTGTCATCTTTCCTAGAAGTGGACTTCATAACCCCAGGAAGCCAGTGGCTCAGAGCCAGGGCCTCTTCTCCTGCAGCTGACACAGAAAGGAGGTGGCAGAGACTGGTATTTGGCAACCAAAGTCCATCCTCTGCTTCTGCAGAATAGTTTTTGCTGGCCATGTGGTCTCCTACAATAAGACTACATTTCCCAGGATTCCCTTCACCTAATTGTAACCACGTGACTAAATTCTGGCCACTGGGATGCAAGTGGAAGGCTGTTTCTTGGAGACAAGAGGGGAGCCTGCTCCTTTCTGCCTTCCCTTTGGCTAGAAAACAAATGAGCTGGTTGAGCATCTTAGATCATGAGGAAGAAAAACAACACCCAAGGATCAAAGAGCCACAAGCCAGAGGAGCTTGGCACCCTTGTTTCAGTTCAGACTTCCGTATGAGCGGGAAATAGCTTCCGTCTGTTTAAGCCGCTGCTGTGACTTTGACGGTGTGCAACCAAACTTCCAGCCTCCTACTTACGGGAGACAGCGAGGGACGAAGGAGCAAGGCAGACAGACGGAGGCTAAGACAGTGTGGGGTAGGGTCTGGGGTCCTTTGCAAAGTTAAACACTGTCTGTAGGGCCCCAGGCAGTCAACCCACACTTGGAGGATTGAATGATCGGTCAGCTCGGAAAACAAGAGGGACACCGGCCAGCTGGCGAGTGACCATGAGGAGAGTGACCCGAGCAATGAAAGGTCGAGAAAACCCATCTCCCAGGGCAGCCTGAAGAACGAGGAGGAGGGAGGCGAGCCAGGGCGGCGAGATAAGGTTTCAAGGAATTCAAGGGCGAAAACTGAACGGGGCTCCTGTCCTCGCACTCAGGTTTCCTCTTTTGAAAAACAAATGGGTAAAACCAGAAAAATCCCTTCCAGCCAGGCCGCGAAGGATGCGTAGGTCCAGAGGCGTCTATGTCTGCACGGAAGGTGGCAGCGCACCTTGCAGGGGAGAGGAGCAGGGCTCCTGGCCCGGCTCCCCCAGACTGCCCAGAAAGCGGCCAGCGTGGCCGTTGGGTCCTGGCTGCGTGATCCTGAACAGCTACCCAGCCTTCTGTGGGTTTTTCTTTTTTTGACCCTGGGTTTCCTGGTTTTAAAATAGTGAAAGATAATTTAAAGCAGACTTCATTTTAAAAAGACAACACCTGGAGCACAGCGGGCAGCGTCTGCAGTTGGCTCTTGGTCCTCGGAGCTTCCTAAGCCACAAAGGGAAGAGGGAAGCGCAGAGCTCGGAGAGCTTCGTCCGGCGTGGTGGAGGCAGCAGCAGGTGAGGGCCTGGGCTTGCAGAAAAAGAGCGGCTGGCCAGGCTTCGCCACACAAAGGCTGGGCTTGTGCAGTAGCCCGAAGGCCGCTCGAAGAGCCGGAGAGGAGGCGCTGGGAGGACGCAAAGCCAGCGTCCAGCCCAGCACCAGGAAGGCCTGAGCCCTCCAGAAACTGCCAGGACGAGCAGGGCAGGAAGGAAGCCGCGCTCGCTGGGCTCGCACAAGGGTGCTGCAGAGATGAGCTCCCACCCAAGCCAGGACGGAGCCAGGGGAGCCAGCTGGAGGAGCAGACCATGGCAGGGACAGCAGCACTCCCAAGGCCCCATCTCCCCAGGCTCTGGCCTTCCGGTGACCCAGGACAGGGCCTCGAGGGCAAAAGAGGTCTTAGTTGGTAATTTCTCTTCAATGTAATCTATAATGTTAATGAATATTAAAGCAACTGTGGCTTACTTCTAAAAATTATTTGTTACAGTACAGATCACATTCTATTTCATAATTCTGATAGAGAATCTGTTTTCTGATAATAAGAATTTGGAATGATTCAGTCCTTGGAAAATCTTAATGGCAGTCACTCACTAAAGTCAGTCACTCCTTGAGTCAAAAACACTCAGAAATTGCTGCTATCAATGACTGAGTTTCTGGTTTTTAGTTGTTTCTATTTTTGCTGGTTATTGCTTTAGTTGGTAACATCTAGATTTAAAACGTAAGAACATCTCCACTAAGTCTAATGTCAAATACTACAAAATTTATACAGAAAACAGACTCATAGAGGCTATAAAGCTGATATTTTAGGTAACTGACCCTTGAAATGGGTGCAGGATTTTTAGAGGATATTCAGTAACATTTTGCTCAAAAAATAAATGCCCCTCCTTTTCAGAGTGTTCCCATTCTTCATTAGGAGACTGAGCAGCTTAACATTTTTGCTATAAAAACCAACCACCCGAACAAAAATGTAAACGGAAACCAATAAAGAACATATTTTTTTTCACAGTTAACAATAAATAAAAGTGCAATAAGTGTTCAGGTAGGGCACGTAGTTTAAAAACTACATGTGACTATTTGGCATGGGTCATCTCTTAAAGGCTCTTCGAGGGTCCCTGCCACTACGTACTGTGGTCATGACTGTGTGATTATTAGCTGCTGCTGGGAGTTGTGGACTGACAGGTCCTCAGCCATTGCTTCTACCAGCACAGGAAACCTGGTCTCTCCAAGATTCAGGGCCAGTTGGAACACCATTGCCCACTAGTCCAAAGGTACCTGTGCCAGTATTACTCTTCGTGGGATTCGTCTTCTGTTCACTGTGGGGCCCTTTGTTCTGCTGTCCTCGATAATCTGGGTTGGGCTCATTGGAATTTGTCACTTCTGAATAAACCATGCAGAATTCCCCGATTTTCTGAAGCTCGACACCCCTTCCGGTATAAAACGTCAGGCACTCTTTCCACGTGGACGCATACCCTCTGGCCAACTGAATAATATCCCCAGGCTGTATAAGACCCTGGACCTTACCCCACACAGAAACAGTGATGCTGCCCGTCTTATCTGCCACTGTGCAGGATCTCACTTCACATCTTTGGCTTTGGTCACGCGTCCTAGCTCCAGCACAATAAAGACGACACTTAAGTTTTTCTGTCCGGGCTTAATGTCTTTTACGAAAACAGGCAGGTTGCTGAGTCCGCTCATAGGGAGGCAGGGTTGGGGCCGGGGCAGGGAAGGCCCAGGGGCGAGGGCAGTTACTGGGGACCGGGAGTCAGGCCTGGAGGCCCCAAGCCCAAGGAAAAACCACCTCTGGAGAAAAACGCAAAGCACTCGCCCAGCAACCCCACTCCCAGTGAGGACGATGGGCGGATAAAGGTTCAACAAAAGGCAGCGAGGGCGCACGTCTGTGCCGGGCTGGTCTCACTCACTCGGGCGCGCCCCGTCCGGGCCCGGGAAGGCGCCCAGTGTGACAGCCACACGGGAGCCAAGACGGAGCAGCCGCACGCCCCGTGTCCCAAACACTGACTCTGTAATGATTTTAATTTCCTTTCCTTCATAGTAAATATACTGTCCTCCTTACTAGGTCTTCAACACTGTTTTATTTTTTGAGACAAGTCTCCTTATCTGGCCCAGGCTGGCCTTGAGCTCTCAGAGATCCTCCCGCCTCTGCCTCCTGAGTGGATCACAGAGTGCACCACCACACCTGGCAATAAATGTCTGTCACCTAAATGAATGAATGAAGTTCTGACGTGTGTGTACTCCACTCACGGCTGTCACTCTAACTTCCATGTCCTTCCCAGCTTCCTGTTACTGATGTCCTCCCCCCTTGTCCCCTCCTCTGACCAAGGACATTCTGTCTACACTTCAGGCCAGCACTTGTGTCCGGCCTCAAAGCAGCCTTCTACACACTTGCTCACCTGGCGCCTGTACTGTCCACCTCCCACTGTGCTGTAGCTGCACAGACGGCTGCACCAGCTGCGGGCCCCCTCAGGAGCCTCCTGGAGGTCAGCTCTGCCCCTGCTTCACCCTGGAGGATGGCTGGGGTGACCCCAGGGTCCCACAGGCTGCACCCAACAGCCTGACTATGGCTACTGGGTGAGAAACACACAAATGTGAGCTGCCGGGGTTCTTTCCCCGGAATCTAGAATTCGGGGTTCAGAGACAGATGATCAGTGGGGACTGGATCCCTGAAACAGGGACATGCAAACTTGGGCCCTATAGGGATGCTGTGCACAGGGCAGTGACAAGAAGCGGACACGCTGGAGGGAGGTGGCCGGCCGCAGGCCCCGTTCAGGAACCCAGGTCTGCATGAGGTCGGGCCCCTTCTCAACCCCCGGGACCCAGGATGGAACACGGCCCTTGGTAACAACTCCTTCTCTTTCATTTTTAATCACGATGCATTAAAATGAGCTTATTACTGCCAGGTATGGTGGAACACTTCTGTAATCCCAACTATTTGGGAAACTGAGGCAGGCAAAGCCAGCCTAGGAACTTGGAGAGGCCTTTGTCTCAAAATAAAATGTAAAGCTGTTAGAGAAACGCCAACCGAAACAACACTGCGATTCCATCTCATCCCAGAAAAAATGGCCATCGCCGAGAAATTAAATAACAAATGTTGGCAAGGCCAGGGAGAAAAAGGAGCCCTTCTACACTGTTGGTGGGAATGAAAACTGGCAAAACCACTAGGGAAATCAATATAGAGATGCCTCCAACAATTAAAACTAGAAATTTTACTTGACTCAGCTATTCCCTTTCTAGATATCGTCCTGCAAAAGTTAAAGACATCACATTACAGGGATTCATTAACACTCATGTTTGTAGCAGCAGAACTCATAATAGCTAAATCCTGGAAACAGCCTATGTGTCCATTAACAGATGAATGGATAAAGCAAACGTGGTGTTCACACACAGTGGAGTACTACTGTGCCATAAAGCAGGGTAAACTTGAGTCCTTTGTAGGAAAATGAACCCACCTTGAGATCATAACGTTAAGTGAAATCAGACACCTAGCTTAAATATCACACAGTTTCTCGTATATGAGAAGCCCAGAGCGTAAACAGAGCAAACTAAAAGGTAATAGGAAGGAGGAGGAGGATCCTTTGCAAAAGGGAAGCGGTCGGAGAGAGGGAGGAGAGGGCGATGTGAAGAGACCGAAGAAGTGCCCACGTGCAGCAACTCCCCCGAGGCCTGTCATCGTCCTGGGCTAAGGTAAATAAATAATAACAAATAGACACTTTAAAGGGCTGGAAATGTAGCTTGGTGCCCCTGGTTTCAATCTGCAGTACAGAAAGGGGGTGCGTGTTGCCTGTAGCCAAAGACGAACTAAGACGTGGGGAACACCCGGTGCCTTCTCTCCTCCTCTCTTCCCTGGAAGGTGCTCTTTCCAGGCCCAAATCCCAGTGGGCTCGGGAGACGCCCCAAGCGCAGCCCCAGGGCCTATCTGCCAGGCACGCCAGCCTCTCCCCAACTCAGTCACACGCACCCGGCCCCATGCCTCAGTTCCCGCCCTCTCGGAGCCCGAACCCCACCCCGCCCTGGGTGCACCGCTGCGGGGACAGAGCCCGCCCTGCGCCCACCTCAGCAGGGCTCTCTCGAAGACATCACACCTCAGAGTCCGGACCAGGCTTCGTCAAAAAAAGGAATCGGACCCTAATCTAATTTGACAATTCCAAACTAGAAAATCCAGACAGTTCCAGCATTCTGCACAGCAGTAGGAGTTTATAACACAAACAACAAAAACAAGTGAAGAAATTCTAGTTTTTCTCTCTTTTCTGGCTCTTGTTTGTACCTGTTGCAGCACGGGGGTTGGTACTGATGACAGTCAGTCACTGCGGGGCTTGTACCTGGACAGGACACACTTCAGTTCCCTTCTTCCTCCTGTCTCCACCCCCTTTAATGGCTTTGGCGTCAGGTTCATTTATCTTATAAGACCTTATAAAGTTGATGATCATATATAGAGATTGAAAACCAGACTAGCAGACCAAAGAATTTCTAAAACATGTAGGACAACTGTACTAAGTCAAGGTACACCTTTAAACACATTGTCCACACTGAAGTACAACACTTTTTTCTCCTAATATCTGTCTTTTATTTTGTACTTTACATATATATACACATATAGAGAGAGAGGGAGAGAGAGAGAGAGAGAGAGGGAGGGAGTTTTTCATGTAAAAAAACCCATGTGGTATTTAAGCTTGTGTGTCTGAGTTACTTCACTTAACATTATGCTCTCAAGATACATCTACTTTCCTACAAATGACTCAAGTTCATCCTTCTTTATGGCAGAGTAGTACTCCATGGTGTACAAATACCACATTTGCTTTATCCACTCATCTGTTGATGGACACACAGGCTGCTTCCAGGGTTTAGCTATTATGAGTTGTGCTGCTATAAACACAGGTGTGCATGGATCCCTGTAACGTGACGTCTTCAACTCTTCCAGGAAGAAACTCTTCAACGAAACAAAGGGAAGGAGAACTTCCAAACTGATTCACCGGTGCCAGCTTTGTTTCTCTGATTCTAAAACCAGACAAGGACCCAGCATCTTCACCCAGGATTTCAGCTCCCTTTCCTCAGAGACGTCTTACACCCCGAGACACCAGCTGGCCTGAGCTCCCAGAGCTGCTCCTCTCCAGCCTCACGGCAGGGCCGCTACCTTGCTGGACTGCCATGAGACGCAGATCCGACTGGCACAGAACCATGCTGGGGTGGAGTGGACCCAGTGCGCCTCTCGTGTGTGAGGACAGAGACGACACTGCACAGCTCCACATCCTCCTTTCACTTTTGCTGTGGACCCAGAACTTCCCTGATAAATAGCCTTAAATGTGTTTAATAAAAAAGGCTTCCATCATCAGCCATCCTCACTGGAGGAAAGGTAGCCTCTTTAATAAACGGTGTTGGGGAAACCGGATTTCAACCTGCCAAAGATTAAAACTAGAACCCTATCTGTCACCATGCACTAAAAAGATCTAAATATTAAAACAGAAACACTAAACTTGCTGGAAGACAAGTAAGGTAAAACTCTCGAAGACACTGGCATAGGAAAGGACTTGATAAACAAATCCTCAATAGGACAGGAACTAGCACAAAGAATCAACTACTGGGATCTCATCTTATTAAAAAGCTTCACAAAAACCACCAACAGAGCTAAGAGACAACCTACAATGTGGGAAAAAATTTTTACCAGCTGTTCCTCAGATGAAGGTCTACTATCTAGAATATAAAAAGAACTCAAAAAAATCAGACCCCCCAAATAGAAAGACCCAATTCAACAGGTCATTCTCCAAAATAGACCACATGCTATAGTTCATAAGGCATGTCTAAGTAAATATAACTAAGTTACCCCCTGTATATTATCAGACCATAGTGCAATAAAATTGGAGGTCAATAACACAAGAAACTGCAAAACTCCCACAAACACATAGAAACTGAATAACACCCTCCTGAACAACCAATGGGTCACAGAGCAAATTAAAGAAGAAATTAGACAGTTTCTACAAGTAAATGATAATGCCAGTACAACATACAGGAATCTATGGGACACAATGAATGCAGTTCTATGTGGGAAATTCATCACTGAATGCTCTTATTAGGAAAACAGAGAGAACTCAGATAAACAACCTAATGCAGAACCTCAAGCTCCTAGAAAAAGAAGAGCATAACAAACCCAAAGCTTGTACAAGAGACGAAATTATAAAGATCAGAGCAGAAATCAATGCAATGGAGACTAAGAGAACAATACAAAAAAATCAATCAATCAAAGGAGTTGGTTTTTCGAAAGAATAAATAAAATCGATAAACCTTTAGCCAACCTTATCAAAAAAAAGGAAAGAAAAGGCTCAAATCCATGCAATTAGGAACGAAAAAGGTGAAGTCACAACACACCCAGCAGAAATCCAGAGGCTTCAAGAACCTGTACTCTAATAAAATGGAAACCACAGAAGAAATGGACAGATTCCTAGATACACATGAATTCCCAAAGTTAAATGAAGAAGATATAGAAATTTCATGAGTGAAACTGAAAATGTAATAAAAAATTTACCAACCAAGAAACCCCAGGTCCTGATGGCTTCACTGCCGAATTCTACAAAACATTTAAAGAAGAACTATTGCCATTACTCTTTAAACTCATCAAGGAAATTGAAAGGGAAGCAAGGCTTCCAAACTCATTCCTGGAAGCAAGTGTGACTTTGATTCCAAAACCAGGGAATGACCCAACCCAAAAAGAGAACTACAGGTCAATCTCCCTAATGAACATAGATGCAAAAATCCTCAACAAGATACTGGCAAACAGAATACAGAGGGTCATCTAGAAGATCATACACCCTGATCAAGTCGGATTTATCCCAGGAATGCAAGGATGGTTCAACAGTCATAAATCAATAAATGTAATACACTATATTAATGGAGTCGAGGACAAAAACCATATGATCACCTCAATAGATACAGAAAAGGCATTTGACAAAATCTAACATGCATTTATGATAAAAATCCTTCAGAAAATTGGAATAGAAGGTCTGTATCTCAACCTGATTAAGGCTATCTATGAAAAACCAACAGCCAACATCTTACTAAATGGTCAAAAACTGAAAACTTTCACGCTAAAATCAGGAACAAGACAAGGATGCCCACTATCACCACTCCTGTTGAATATAGCTCTGGAAACATTAGCCACAGCAATTAGAAAAGAAAAGAAATAAAATGAATAAAGATAGGAAAGGAAGAAGTTAAACTGTCATTATTTGCTGATGATACGATACTTTACATAGAAGACCAAAAAAACTCAGCCAAAAGACTTCTAGACCTAATTGACAGATTCAGTAGAGTAGCTGGATACAAAGTCAACACTCAAGACCCAATTCAAAAATGGGCATCTGAAATGAACAAACATTTCTCAGACAAAGAAGTAAAAGCAGCAAATAAACATGAAAAAATGTTCAACATCACTGGTCATTCGAGAGATGCAGATGAAAACAATGCTGAGATTCCACCTCACCCCAGAAAGAATGGCTGCTATCAAGAAATCAACCAATAGGGCCACAGATTTAGCTCAGTGGTTCTGGCGCCTGCCTTGCAAGCACAAGGTCCTGAGTTCGATCCCCAGTACCAAAAAAAAAGAAATCAACCAATAACAAATGCTGGCAGAGTTGTGGGGAGAAAGGAACCCTTCTCCACTGCTGGTGGGAGTGCAGACTGGGGCAACCACTGTGGAAATCAGTATGGAGACACCTCAGAGAACTAGGACTGGAGGTCCCATTTGACCCAGCAATTCCTCTGCTAGGTATCTTCCCAAAATAATTAAAAGAATCATACCACAGTGACATATGTGCCCCCATGTTTATAGTGGCACAGTTTGTAACAGCTAACACTTGGAAACAGCCCAAGTACCCATCAACTGGAGACTGGATAAAGAAAATGTGGGTTTTTTATAAAATGGAGTACTACTCAGCCATAAAGAATGAGAAGCTAGAGACATTTATAGCTAAATGGATGCACATTGAGGCCATGCTCTTAAGTGAAATAAATAGGACACAGATGTGTAAATACCGAATAGTTTCTCTAGTGTGAGAAACTGAAAGTGTAGATAAGGATCAAAATGTATAATTGATAATGTGAAATAGGAAGAAAACATCTAAAGGAGTAGGGGAAATGAGAGGGATAGGGGAAAGGAAAGAAGGGAAAAGAAAAATATGAGAAAAGGAAAACATGGAAACAAATTATTTGTAAATAGGGAGGGCAGGGGAAGGGGAAAAAAATAAGAACCAAGATGCATTGTGTGCAGGTACAAGATCCCAGTGATGAATGTAACTGTATTTTATATCTAAAATGTACCAGTAAATAAACTTAATTTAAAAAAAAAAAGGCTCCCATCAGGGCCAGGGATTTAGCTCAGTGGTTCAGCCGCCTGCCTCACAAGCAAAAGGATCCAAGTTGGACTCCCAGTACCAAAAACAAACAAACAAACAAAAAAAGGTTCCCATGAACTGATGAGTAGACCAAGAAGATGTGGGTTTTTTATACAATGGAGTACTACTCTGCGATAAAGAAGGATGAGCTTCAGATATTTATAGCTAAATGGATGGACCTTGAGGCCATGCTCTTAAGTGAAATAAATCAGACACATGTTTAAATACCGCCTTGTGCCTCTGGTGTGAGAAACCGAAAGTGGAAATAAGGACTGAAATGTATAATGGATGTTGGGAAATGGGAAGAAAGTGTTCAAATGGGAAGGGGAACAAGGGAGGAGGGAGGGGGACAGGAAGAAACAAGAGAAAAAGTGAAAACAGAAGGAAAAATGGAAACAAAGCTTTTGTACCTAGGGAAGAGAGGGGGCTTGGGGGGGGAATGGGATAAAAGAAAAATAAAACTTATTAGGGCCGGGGATTTAGCTCAGTGGCACCGCGCCTGCCTCAAAAGCACACGGTTCTGAGTTCGATCCCCAGTACCAGTCTCAGGAGGCCAAGGCAGGAGGATCATTAAGGGCTCAAGCCCAGCCTGGACTACATAGCAAGGCCTGGTCTAAAAAAAAAAGACCCTTTGTGCTGAATAGACCCTGGCTGACGTCATTTACGAAGCTACCTCAATTTTCTTCTCAGTGCCAGTGGCTAAAATGGTCCCTTAGAA
Organism: Heterocephalus glaber; assembly: GCF_000247695.1. The sequence goes on from NW_004624742.1 coordinate 29,477,895, forward strand.
ACACGCGGAGCCCTCCTGGCTGGGCACCGCGCCCAGCCCACCGCGGGTCTCCTGGCTGCCGGCGCCTGCCCGCCACGCTGCCTCTCCCTTTGCCACCTGCGCACTTGACAGCTCCGACAGCGACCGCATCCCTGACAGGCGGCCGGCAGTGACCCCCGGGATGGGGACTGATGCGTGCCGGGCGGAGAGGCTCAACCGCAGGCGCCTTCCCGAGCGCTGTCCCGGAGAAGCCCCGCCCCCACGGCGGTCTTCTGCCCGCTTCCGGTTAGCTCACAGCTCTTGCTTCCCCTCCTGGCTTCCCCAGGCCCCTCGGCGCGGGAGGCCCCACCTGTGTCCCCGTCTCTCCCTCGCCCCCAGCCTGCTTGCTGCACACGTGTGCACTGGGAGGGAAGCCCCAGGCCCCAAGGTGGACTGGGTCGCGGGAGCCGCGCTGCAGGGAATGGAGGGCGGGAGCGGCGTTGAGGCTCTCGTGCACCCCCCACGTCCAAGCCCCGGGCCTCAGGCCTCTGCTTCACCCCGGCTGCTCGACCTGTCCGAGGTCACGGCTTGGGAGGGACGAAGGCAGCGCTGGCGTGCAGTTTTTAGCTCCGGACCCTCTGCCACTCGGTGGCTCAGTGGCTTCCACACACGTGAACTGGGGAAGTTGAAGCCAGAGGGCCTGATCCAGGCTCCGCCACGGGAGGGTCAGAGGAAGGTCGGCCACTTCCTCCTGCACCAGGCTCAGGTGCGAACGCCTTAGGTCAAATCTGCCCTTCATCAGAATGCGATGCAGCGACTCAGCGGCCTCTGGGATGGCGGAGCCTCGCGAAACCTCTGCTGGCCCCGCCTCGGCCTCGGCGGGGACACTTGGCTAACCGGGGCGCCAGTGAGGCTGTAGGTGCCAGAGCGAGCAAGTGCTCGCTCGGCCTGGAAGGCAACCCAAGCTTCGCACCTCGGGGCGCGAGGGCCTGGAGCTGTCCCAGGCAGATGCGCACCCCAAGCGACCACACCACGAAGTGCTGCGGCCCAGCCCCCAGGGGTCCCGGTGGGGAGAAGGGGAGCCCAAGCCTGAAGGGGAGGCGCAGAGGAGGCTCTGGGGGCAGAACTGAAGATTTCTGCCCATTGGTGCACGAATTCCCAGCCAGGATTCTTCCCAAGCGTTTCCTGTTTCCATGGAGACCAAGACTTGCTTCTGGCCTGCCACAGTCACCTCCCATTCCTCGGGGTGTGATCTCCCGCGGCGCCCCACACCGACCAGGGGCCAGAGCCCACGGCTCACCGATGAGAAGGGGCACTGGGCGGCACCGGGCAGGCCCGTGAGCCCCACAGCCCACCGCACCCGGCCAGGCGACCCAGCGCGCACGCGTGCCCCTGGCCGGGTCTGCACGGCCTGCTCAGCTCCCAGGGCTGCCCTTCCCACCCGCCCAAGCCACAGGGCCCGGCGCCCAGGCCTCAGCCAGGAACCAGCAGGGGGAAGCGGCTCCTAACTCCAGGACAGGACGCAGGCTGTTCGGGGTGCTGGGCACTCATGGCTCTGGCGGCCCGGCTCGGTTTGAAACTAACCCAGCAGGGCAGGGAGCGCACACCTGTCTTCCCGGCACTCGGGAGGCTGAGGCAGGAGGACTGCTGTGAGTTCAAGGCCAGCCTGGGACACAGTGAGTTCCAGGGCAGGCTGCACTACAGAGCGAGACTCTGTCTAAAAAAGCAGAAAGAAAAATTCTGCTAAATAATTTGCCTGTATGATGAATCATGCAATAGACCTCGTTTTTGGTCAAGAAAGCAGTCTTCAGATCCGCTCTTCATTTCCATTTCTACATCAGGAGACGCTGGGGGCGGGCCGTGTATTAATTATCTCTCTTTCCCCTCCAGTAACCCTGCACACCAGTAACGCTCCTCATTGAGTCTCTCTCGCTCTCTGCCAGCTGTTTCATTTCGCCTCTGTCTGGCCTCATTTTCTCATACTCATTTTGGGGTTTGGATGGACAGATTTCATTAGCAACGCCCGTTTCAAACACTCAGAATCTGCATGCTTTCCTTCTCGGCTCCGAGTAAATGCCAAGCACAAAGCCGAGCAGACAAAGCCTCGCTCGGGGCTTAGTCTGCGGGGAGCCGCAGCAGGCACAAGGTCACAGCTGGGGAAGCCAAGACTGCCGGGAGCACGGGGTGACCCGGTGTCGTGCAGCCCGAAGACTGGAACCGCCAGGCGCCAAGCAGAGGCCAGCAGGGGAGGGCACAGGGCCGCCTATCCCGCAGCACAGGGGCCTGGAAGCAGCAGGCTCAGAGCCCCACAGGAATGCTGGGAGCCGGCAGGGACACCCGGCTTCTGTCCGGAGGGCACCGGGGTCCTCCGCCTGGGCCAGACACGGTCCCCTGGACTTGGAAAGCTGTGCAGTAGCGGGCCCCCCGCAACATAGCAAGGTTTAATCGGCCTGCGAGGTGCTGCTCCCGCGTCCCCTCCATTTCCAGCGTTTTGAAATTCTTTCGTGTGATGCTGAAATCAAGCAGACACAGCTTTTATGTGCGATGTGGAAAATTCAAAGAGAAAACAACTGCACCACTGCAACTGCAGTCCCCTCAATCGCTCCCATTTCTCCTTGCCTCAGAGGAGCAGAAAAAGCAAACAGAGGATGCACCCTGAATCCTGCATCAGCCTTCGGGGCTCTGCTCACCGGCAGCTCACTCAGCAGAGTGTGCGTGCGCTCAGGCAATAGCTGGACCTCTCCGGGACTCCGTGGTCAGCTGCAGGAGGAAGACAACTATTTCCCGCCTCATGGAAGTTACCATATGACTCAGCACAACGCTTGGATAGTGATCACTAAACTGTAGCTGAGTGTGGCATGCACACCTGTCATCCCGGGGCTTGGGGGGGCTGAGGCAGGAGGATTGCCCCAAATTTGAGGCTGCTCTGGGCTAAATAATGAGTTTGAGGCCAGCCTAGACTACATGGCAAGACCCTGTCTCAAAAACAAAGTAGCTTGTTTATTGCTAAGGTTATTGAACAATTAACACACATATACACAGTTAAACTTTTAATTTGTATTTTACCGCAATTTTAATGGTGCACATAAGTGTACACATGTATATACACACAACCATACACGTGCACCACACACACAGACGTCCTACGTTCTGCGTCAAGAATCCTTCCAGAAACGCTCAGTAGGGTTATCTCTAAGGGTGAGGCCATAAGAATCCAGTAGGGGAAAGGGCACAGTACTTTCTTCATTTTACTCGTTTCTGTAATCTTTACTTCTTTTTTAACGAAGAGCATGGGAACCTTTATAATAAGAGTTGATGAAAGCCAGGGATTTAGCTCAGTGGTTTTGCCACCTGCTGTGCAAGCACGAGGACCCGAGTTCGATCCCTGGTACCAAAAAAACCCTGTTGTGTAAAATCAAAAACATAACTGCTGCTCAGAGCTTAGAGTAATTATATGGAAAGGACCCTCTGTGGAAAACACAGGGGAAGGACTGGGTGTGATGAGCCCAGAAAAGAGGGGATGAACACCAAGGGAGAAACAGTATCTGCTCTCGAGCTGGTGCACAACCCGTCAGTGCACAGGTACCGTCAGGGAGAATTATTGTTACGTGTATGTTTGCTGCGGCTCTTTGCAGGATAGTCTCCCAAAGAAATACAGCATTATGCTAAAGCCCCAATTCTGCTGAGTTGAAACGCTGTCTAGAACTGTTCTTGCTAAAAGATAACTTGTATCCCACACAGACTCACACTAACCAGTGTTCTTGCTTTCTTCACTGTCTGGCTCTTTTAAACTTGATTAGGTCTGTTTCCGGGTTTCAACTGTTTTGTGCATGTGCTTGCGAAGCCTGACGACGGACACTCTAGAGGGTCCTCACGGGGCTCCGATAACATGGGATCCATGTTCCCGGAAGGTGGAGAACCCACGCCTCTGGGATAGGAGAGGATGACTTCCAATGACAACCTGAGCTAGAGAATAAAAGGAAGAAAGAGGAAATGAGACCGGGAGCCCATGAAAACCTGGCTGGGGGCCTGCTCCAGAATTCGCTCGAGTGTCTGTGGACTCCGAACGTCTGTCCCTCTTTCAGCCACAAACAGAGAGGGAAATCAAAGTAGATAATATTGTTTTCACTTCAACAATGGTCCATTTGATGGTTACACAGAAAGTAGGGAAAAGCTCTGGCTGGGCATAGTGGCACACGCCTAGAGTCCCAGACTGAGGAGGCTGAGGCAGGACAAGCCCCAAGAGTTCTAGATCAGCCTGGGCTATGTAGTGAGTTCAAGGACCTTTTCTCAAAGAAAAAGAATCCCAGCACTTTAGAGGCTGAGGCAGAAGAATCACAACAAGTTCAAGGCCAGCCAGAACTACATAGCAAGACCCTGCCTCAAAACAAACAAAAACAAAGAAAGACTTGGAGACAGGGCTTAGAGACCAAAGACCTAACCAGCTATTTTACCTCGAACAAGTCTCCCACCACATCATCCTCCTGTCATAAAGGTGAAGGGGCTGACAACAAAGTGAAGAGAAATTGTAGATGTATTCTCATGCTGTTGTATGCCTCAGCTAAAGCTCTAGGGTAAGAACAGCCACTGCCATTCCCCTCATAAATGGGGAGCAGACTAAAAAGTTGCTGGGTCTTTCTTTTTCCTCCCCTGCCCCCAGCCCAGGAATCAAACTCTGGACCTTGCCCTTCCCAGGCAGGCCGCGGAGCCACAGCCCCTGCTGATGCTAGGTCTGCAACCAGAAACAACAGTGCAGTTTCACCTCAAGACCACGACACAGACCCTGCCTCTGGTCTTACCAAGTTAACAGGATTCTGGGGAAGAAGAATTGTGTCAAAGCGCTCTACTACTGTAAACAGTCACACAACTGCAAGATAGTAAGTACTAACCTTCAAGTTCTCTACAGAGATAGTGGCATATTTTTTCCATTCAAAAACACCTCTTCGGGTGCAAAGGCACCAAGAACCCGCAATCCTATTCAACATATCACAATCGGTTGAATAAATGGGGAGATTACTGTTGCAGTAGAAGTGATCTATGAGTTTAATTAAATATCCTAAACAAATGGATACACTTACTCTGCACAAGCCACACCTCCAGGCTTTTAGAAAAAAAAAGAACTATAATTAGACCAAGAGATACAGTTGCACAGTAAATGAGACGCATGACACATATTCTCAAAGCCCAGCCCCTCCACAGCACACAGCGCCCTTCTCACCTTCCAGGCAAAGAGGCCATTACAGGAAGGATACACCTGTCACCACGCCAGGGACAGAGGGGCAGGGGAGGTGACATTTCTGCAGCTCCTATCACAGCTGACAACTCCTGCAGAAGAAGCATTTTAGGAAGAATGGTTCTCTTCATGATGATGCTCTCCCACCACAAACATTTTTGAAGGAAATTAATCCACTCTGAACTATAAGAATCCCAGCACTCGGGAGGCTGAGGCAGGAGGATCACATCAATTTCAAGGCCAACCTGAAAAAATCAGATCTAGTGAAAAAGAAGACCCTCAGCCCCCAGCACTTAATATAGCTGCTCTGTACACCACTACCCGAGTACATGAGCACCCCTGGAGGGCAGGACTTGATTCGCTGCTATTTTCCTGCACAGCACTATGCACCAGGCCTGGTACATAGTCAGGCCCAGGAAATCACATTGAACTTATTCTATTAGGTAACATACTTTAAAAACAAATTCCAACTTTTTTTTTTTTTGAGACAGGGTCTTGCTATGTAATCCAGGCTGGCCTCCAACTCTCAGTGATCCTCCTGCCTCAGCCTCCTGAGTACTGAACTACAGGTGTACACTGCTGTGCCAGGCTCCCATATTCCAACTCTTAAAATTATAATTCCTACGAAACATGGGATACCTGGCCTTCTTTCCATGTCCCCAATGTGTAGCTCCTCTGTACTCATTTGAAATGTGCTCACTTCAATGATTGGTTTACACAGATACTACGTTCCAGAAGTGATTATGGATTGGCTATCAGTCCTCGTACGTGGATCTGTAAAAATGTAAGGGAGATGACGCCCAGTCAAAAGACGATCACACTCCTGATAGGCCACAGATTCGGAAAAGCATAAATCCAAGAACCGCGTACAACAGCAGCCATGGGCCTGAGGGCTTCACGGCACCCCACCGGCCCCTCAGAAAATTCCATAAGAGCCGGATGTCTTCAGCACAGAACTTCCGGAACAGTATTTCACCCCACCTTGGAGATGGGGAAAACAGAAAACGGCCGCCTCAGGATGGAGAGCGGTCACACAATTAAACGGGCACTTGTTTGTAAAGCTTGAAAATTAAATTCAGTTTGATTTCTTCGCTGTCCCACGTGAGTCTTTCCTCCGCCCCCACCCCCCCGCCCCCCCCCGTCCTGGGTGGCCCCGTACTAAAATTAGCAACCACCACCAACCAGAGCACTTGGATTAGAAATTACCCCAGTGTAAACAATCCTCCTGCTCAATCCCTAGAAAGAGGAGAGGGCCTCTAGCCTACTACAACTCCGCCCAAAGTGGATATTTCAGAAACTGCTTTGCTACCCACATCGCTAAGCACTGACACACTTCCAAGAGGGCTCAACTTGTGGAGACGTTTTCCAAGGAACAGTTGCAAGCCTAGATACAAAGTTTAGAGGTGCTTCCGCTTCCGCGGGGGAGGGCCCATGAACTGCAGCACACTCGACGCAGCAGGGTGCAGATAAGCAAGGTCAAAACAGCAACAGAGGCGATGCACTGCATCGTGCAGACCATAAATGCTGTCCATAAAAAAGTCTCTGGGTCCCAGGTGAAACCTCCCGAGAAAGGGAACATTAACCCCGGCAGACGGCTGAGCTGAGACTTGCAGAACTGTAAAGATCACCAGCATTAGGAGAATAACAACTGGCCTGAACACCGACCACGGGCTGCAAAACCAATCAGCTCCTCCACTCGCCCGCCTCCAGCAGGACCTTGTGGGGCGCGGCCTCCGTCCCCGCCCCAGCCCGTGCGCCCTGCAGCCTGGAGAGGCTCCGAGCTGCTCGCCCGGCCGCCGGGCCTCATCTAACGTTTCCAGCCCCCCCTCCCCTCCCGCCCCGGACACCGCACACCGGACACGTGAGCCGGGCCGCAGCGGCGAGTGCCGGGCGCCGGCGCGGGAGGCCGAGGCAGCACGCTCCCCGCTTGGTACCTGCGCTGTCCGTGGTGCTGCCGCGCGGCGCCGCGCCCGGGCCGCCGTCCACCAGCTGCAAGGACTCGTAGCCATCGCCGCCCGGCTTCCGGCGGTAGCCCCCGAGCAGGCTCATGGGCGGGCCCGGAGGGGGAGGAGAGATGGCCAAAGAATAAAAATAAGTCAAGTGCCAGGCGCTGGGCGCGGAGGAGGAGAAAGAGGCGCGGCCACCAGCGGAGAAGCCACCGCCCTGGGCGGCCCGCGCGGGGCGGGGACGGGGCCGGGACCCAGGCTGGGCCGGGGACCCCCGAGGTGCGGTGCTGCCGCGTGGCCCTCCCCCGCCGGCGGGAGCTGCAGGGGTGGGGGCGGGGCGGGGCGGGGCGGGGCGGGGCGGGCAGCCCGGCGCAACCCCAACAAAGGGCGCGTGTGCACCGGGCGGACGGCCCGTGTGCAGGGCTTTGCACGCTCCGGGGCGGGGCGGGGCGGGCAGCCCGGCGCAACCCCAACAAAGGGCGCGTGTGCACCGGGCGGACGGCCCGTGTGCAGGGCTTTGCACGCTCAGGCCCGGTCGGCGTCACAGGGCGAGGCGAGGCGAGGAGGAGTTTGCTGAACAATGCACGGTGGGCGGAGGCGCCCCCCCACCCCGCGGACGGACGCGGAAGGGCCTTGGTCGCCCCTCCTTTCTCCACCGAGGGACCCGGGGCGTTATCGGCGCTGCAGGGCGAGGCCAGAGCTCTCCACAGCCCCACGGCTCCGGGCGCTGCGTGGCCTCAGGACCGGTGGTGGCGTGGGTTCCCGGCGGGGAAGCCCGTAAACCTCTAAACCTCGTGAGGTCTCAAAACACAAATACTCGTCGCTGCCCGACAGAGTGAGGTCGCAGAAGAGGCCCCGTGCTCATCAGCTCCAGTGAGAGAAGTGAAACTCCCGGCTAAAAATCCTGTCCCCTCCTAGGACCTGGGGTGACAGTTTCCGAAAGAGCAGGCAAAGGTCCACAAATAGGAACTGTGCTGCAGCCATCTACAAAGCCGGCTGCTCTCTTCTCACTTAGCTTGGCGCTTGCTTGCTTTGTTTCTTTCGTTCTTTCTTTTTACCATGTAGTTCAGGCTGGCCTTGAATTTACTGTATAACCCAGACAGTTCTCCTGCCTCAGCCTCCCAAGTGCTGAGATCACAGGTGTATGCCACCATGCCCGGCAACGTAGTTGGTATTTTCTTGCTGTTACTATTTTGATCATCCCAGGACACTAAACCAAGCTACAGCATCCAGAAGACTGCAATCCAGATCATTTGAAAGCTAGAGATGTCCCTGAAAGTTCTGGCTCCGGATAAGTCTAAATAAAAGAAATTAGCTGGATTAGAGCCTTTTTGTCCCTGGGCGTCAGACACAGGGCCTCTGAGGAAGAGGATGAAGCCGAAGAGGTCGTGACACAGTTCCAGAGCCCCGGGTCCTGCTGGGAAGATGCAGGTGGGGGGACTCATGTCCTTCATGGTGACACCTTGAGTGCTGGCAAGAAAAACTGTAAGAGAATTTTGAATGCCCATGTTTTACTTTCAGTTTTCCAGATCTGTCAGTTGCTATTTTAGTTACTTCCCTGAATAACTCCTGACACATAAACTTTTTTTTTAAGTTCCCATAGCATCTTTTTTTTTTCAGTACTGCAAATCGGACTCAGGGCCTTGACAACACTGAGTTACATCCCCAGTCCACCCATAGCATCTTAAATGATCTATTTCTGTTAGTTTTATTTTCATCCATTCTGCATTTACAGGAAGTGCAAATACTAGTGACCATCGCGTGACTTTGCTGACGCTGGATTTATAATCACTGCATTAAGAGAATTTAGAGAGGGCCGGGGATTTAGCTCAGTGGTTCCTCTGCCTGCCTTGCAAGCGCAAGGTCCTGAGTTCAGTCCCGGGTACTGAAAAAAACCAAGAGAATTTAGAGAGGAGCAAGAACGACACTCGTAAAACACTCACTATAAATATGCTGGGTAATAATTTAATTATTACTTCAACTATATCATGATAGCACTCGTATTCTCATTTTATAGAATGACATCCTCAGAGAGAAGTGAACTCTTTATGAATTAGATCTTCAGGATAGTACAGAAAAACTGAATGTTGAAAATTAGTGCAGATTCCAACTTGGTCCCAGACTCTAGTTTTTATATGGTCACAAATTAGTATTGTTACTGTGTTTTCCTGCCTTATCAAGTTCTTTCTATTCTAGTTTTGGAGAATTATTAGTAGTTATTCTGACTCATTTCATTTGTATCAAATTAAGAATAAACGTAACAAATAAGAGGATACCTTGGAGCCCATTCATGTGTTTTCTTTAAATGTGCACACTGGGGAGAAGGAAATCCAAAAAGATGAAGGCGTATGTCTCATCTCTGCTGTCTTCCAGCAATGCCTGTGGCTCTCCAGTTGAGCGGGGGTGGGGAGTGCTCTTTTCAGATCTGCTCCTCTCCAGCCTGCCTGGGGTAGAAGGGTACTCTTTGTCTGGATAGGTAACAATTAAGCTGTCACCCATCACATTCGGAGTAAGTAACAAGCGTCCTCTGTCATCACGAAGACTGGGCCCTGTCTTGGGTGCAGCTTCGCACTCCTGCCTGGCAGCCCGAATCCCTGCAGGGAGGAGTCCGTAAGCAGCTTATTATTTTTTAGGAGGATGCTACTGGAGCTGTCGCTGTGATCCTGTGTGAGAACTTGGGTTTGTGGGAAGGACGAGATTCTGGAAAAACCCAAGGCGAACATTTAGAACCCAACTTGACAGGTTTTCCAAGATCCCAGCTACTCCACAGCTGACTTTATCTCAAGAATATCCTATCGCGGTTTCGCTGCCTGCTGCGCAAGTGCAAGGACCCGAGTTCGAGCTCCAGTACCAAAAAAAACCACAAAAGAATACCGTATCGCATTGAGGTCAGAGGGAGAGAGCTGCACACCCTCTTTGTGGGGAGAGTATTTTTCCCCGATATCTTTTCCATTGCTGACTTCAGTTGCTTTTATGAACTGGATGACGATTACCCTTACCTTAAGAGGACCATCCAGGAGCCGCCTGCTATCCCTGCCCCCCAGCCCTATCCCACCTCAAAGGCCTTGCAGTCACACCAGAGGCCACGCACGTTCGCAGCAGGCTAGGACCAGGGGAAGGGCTGTCCTGACTGCTCTCAGTGTCATCATAACAAGGCTGATGTGAGACTTACATTCATTCTTTAAAAAGCACTAAGTGCTTACCAAATACTACTATTACTGTTACATTATTGTTCTACTTTTAATATATGAAGAAGTCACTTGTTTTAAAATGCAGTTTCTTATTTTTAAATTTCAACTAAAATTTGCCCTACGCAATTTGTTATCACTTATACTATGTGATATTATGAAAGCATTTTGTATCCTATAAAGTGATTGTTCTGACTTGAGCATTTGGATATTTGCGTATGTCTTTTTTTTTTTTAAATATCCCCCAAATAATTAAAACTGTTGAGGGCTGATACAGAGTTTATTGAATTAGGATTTTCTATTTACAACTGAGATCACGTCTACATATTATTCTGCTAGTCTACATGGGTACATTACCTCTAACAAGCTGAAGACTTATGATGGTGGGCTCAGTCACACACTGTTTTAAAACAGTAGTGCATACATTATACTCCTCCTATAAAGCCAGCTTTGATTAAAAACCACTAGTTTCAAAGACCAGTCTGATTCTGAAGATGAAAGAAGATACACGCTGTGTGATCTAAAATCTATCTTAGCCGTTCTGTACAGTTGCTATCTTATCAGACTACAGTATATATTTGTAAAGGACACCAATGAGGGGCACCATCTGATCATTTTACCAGACAGCTGGCTTCCTCTCCTCGACCCCTCCATAGCCTCTGGGCAAGAGTTCTCCATTGTGAAGATGGAAGGGACCCAGTGATCCCTCAGCAGAGTCCTATCACTACTCGGAAGTGACTGAAGCAGGCCTCCACCTGCCTTTATCCTACCGTACTATGCAACTTGCAAATGGTTCTGAAATGAGAACATGGACTGCCAAACTTAAAACCCAGGGGCATGTAGAGTCAGCTAGAACCAGGAAAGAAAGCCATGGCAGCGAAGGTAAGTGAGTGGGTATGAAAAGCCAGGCTGCTGTGCCCAACACCAGCATTCATGTGCTTCAACCAGAGAACTCGGAGCCAGTGCAGCAGACCTGCTCAGTCCACCTCCAAGCCATGCAAGACCGAGGACTCAGGCTGGGCCTCTGCTAGGCGTAGGTGCCCCCGGTGATGAGGAGCTCGTAGGCAGGGTCTCTACTCCTCCTGCACAGCACGATGCAGGCAAGCGCACAGCATGACCAGTAGCTGGATGGCTGCGAAGGCCAGCGCCGCCCAGATGACATGCGTCATGATCTCCTGCAGCTTCTTTACAACCAGAGCCTCATACCCCTCGGTGTAGAGGTCAGAGGGGCTGGCCAGGCTGCTGTTACAGTTGCTCGCAGTCTCTCTGCAGCAGCTAAGAGGGACACTCTGGTTTTTGGTTTCTTTGAACCAATCTGTGTTTCCCAGTCTGAGTAGTTATGAATTCCACAACAGTGCAGCTGCCTCTGCACATAGTCAGTAGCCCGGCTGGCGGCACCGGGGTTGGTCCCGTTGGAAGTCTTACACACTTTCTGAATGCTGCGGTCAACCTCATTTTGCACCTTTGCTCTGTAAACATATCCCAAATCCACTACGACAACTTCTGTGACAAAAACCAGGAGCAGGATGATGACAAACGTGGTGAGTCCACAGCAGCTTTCCCAGATCGTGGCACAGCAGCCAATGAGCCCGATGACGAAAAGCAGGGCTCCAACAGCAATGATCACCACAGCAGGGATGAGCGTGTACACATCCTCGAAGAAGTGGTCATAGTTGTCATAGGTGATGAAGACATAAGCACCTACGTAGCACAAAATGCCAGCAGCCCCCCAGAAGATGAGGTTGAGAAAGACCAGCACGGTCTTCAAGGAGGTGATGCCCCACTGGCCCATGGCACTAAGGACCGCGGACCCCCACCGGCCAGCGGGCGGCGCTCCCCACATAGCTGCCTTTTCCATTGGATTTGGGCTCCTTATGGACAAAATTCACACTTTGCTCAGGTTTGTATCCCCACTCATTCAACACTGACTAAATAGCTACTGAATTAATAAAGTAATGACTTAAACAGAAATGTCACACTATCGCCTTGTCCAGTGATTTTCTTAAAAGAACAAAACAATAAAACAGCAAATCCTCCAAGTGCAGCCTCCTAGTAAACTATAAAATAAACTTAGTTCATCACCATCATGGTCACAAAAATGAAATAGGTTGGAAAACGTTAGTGTTTTTAGAACTTGGAAAGATGTTGTTTCTTAAAATATGCAGGGTTTGTGGGCGTGTATGTGCTCAGTAGTAACATAAATGTGCTTCTCACTGTGTACAAGGTCTGTAAACTGGTAACCATTCCCTTTTTGCATGGTGGAGGAGACCTGTCCTCCTTCACAGGAGGAATCAAATAAAACAAGACGCAGACAGGCACTAACACACACTCCTACTTCAAATACTGCATTTGATCAAATCTAAGAAACCACCCATTTTAAGTTGCCACATTAAGAAAACAAATGCTACTGATGAAGGTATGATACACTATCAACTTAAAGATGCCCCAAGGGGCCGGGGATGTAGCTCAGTGTCACTGCACCTGCCTGGCAAGCCCAAGGTCCTGGGTTCAATTCCCAGTACCAAAAAAAAAATTATATCGATGCCCCAAGATTTTATTAATGTTAGCGTGCAAAACCACTTTTAGAGTTGGTGTAATAAATTTTTATTATTATTTGTGAATCTACTGCCTGGGAATATTTGTCAGTTTATCACCCAGGTACTTTAAAGGAGATAACCCTCATCAAGTTTTGCCAAGCCAAGCACTGCACCTGCTAAGTGGTAAGCGCTCAGAAAGTATTTGCTAATTGAATGAAAATGTAAAAAAAAACTTTTTAATTGCTGGGGAGGGCATTGTTAGCTCACAGAAAAGCTCACCCTGGGTTTCAAGAATGAGCTCACTGAAGACGCAGGGGGCAGAGCTCCACCCGCTGACTTCTGGCCTGACTTCAGGGACGCCCCCTGTAGGACAGTGTCACCCCCGTTACCACCGCAAGAGTAACCACTGGAAGCACTTGCTCCTATGTCATCGTACAAGCAGGGCAACCTCAGCTCATCAGACAGACAGAGCCTGGCAGACCCCACACAGAAAAAAGGGCCTGGGCCTCACTACTCCACCCGGATGTGTGACACACAGTCCCCCAGAGCTGGGTGCAAACAGACCCTGAAGTGAAAGCTTCCCCTAGGCCTTTCTCAAAATTGAAGTAACATGCTCTTTTACAGTTGCACATGGTTTTCTGCTTGGTACCATTCCAATCTGAGCGCTCACTCTCCATAACCGCATGATGCCTAGCGAGGTGCTTCCTCCTAAGGCACGAGGAACTTGTGGCCCAAGGTAGTGACCACCCAGATGCGGCCACAGCCGATTCCCCAAGACCTGAGTCTCACGCAGTCACTGAGCACAAACCACCGCCTGGCACCTGACGACATCGAACTGGACGGCAGGAGCTAGCATTTCCTGACCGCTGAGCTGAATCCTGGGCCTTGCACACACTGGCCCATCCCAGCGTGAAAGGTCTTACGACAAAGACGGCCACGCACGTGTCCTACCGGGGACCCCTTGGCTCTGGAGCGCTGTCGACTCTTGAGCTAAGCTGAGACCCAATTCCTCCCCATCCTCAGTGTAAACAGAGACCTGCAGCTGGGCCCCGGTCACACAGTGTAACAATTGTAGCTACGTTACATTTTCTCCCGGGGCCATCCCACATGCAAATCCCTATAATTTGTGAGACACATACATGGGACTCAGTTGCAGCCATTGCAACAGAAACAGAAATAAATGACAGGAGCAACTTCCGGCACATCCTTAAAAGCAGGAGTGGGTGTCCGGCCCCTCCTCCATTCCCCTCCCTTCCTTCTGGTTGGCTTTTTTTTCTTCTATGCAGCCACACTAACCCTAAGTGGGGTTTTTGTCTGTGTCCAAGCTGCTGGATCTCAATGATTTCTTCACCATGACACGTCCTGGGAACGACTCACCCCCGCGGTCCTGGGTGAGTTCATCGCCTCCCCAGGCCTCTGTCTCCTCGTCCCTCACAGAGTGGCGTCTAGCAGGGCAGCTCGGAAAACCGCGAGACACAAAGAGCATGAAGGGCCCGGCAGTGTCGTCTGTTCCGTTTCTCACCCTTGTCCCTCCTCTGACCCAGCGTGGAGACTGCTGCGCCCCAGCTCTGCCAGAGCTTCGGGGCCCTGGGCAGAGCCGCCTGCTGTCCTGCGCCTCCTCCACGCGGCCCAGGACGTTTCAGGCCGTCTAGGGTGGCACAGAACGGAGAGGAAACTGCCCGTGTTTGACGCAGGGACCCGAGACTCTGCTTCCCTAGGCCAAGGGGGAGCCTGACACACTCTCCGTTTGGGTTGAAAGCGAGTAAGGAGCTGGGGTGACGAGGGAGGCCTTTCTTTCTGTTTCATTATTCACCTCGTTACCTTCTGTTCTGGAGACGCAAAAGTAGAGGACGTTACACAAGGGGTGTTCTTGCACCCACAGCTCAGCACCGCAGTACCAGTTCTTGGGCAATCTTGCTTCACAATACAAACCCCTAACATTTTTCTTCTCTTTTGTTCTGCGCTTTGTTTGCTGTTTGCTGTTTGTTTGTTTGTTTGTTTTCAGGCCTGAGGAGCCAGGCAGGACCCCAGGTGAGTGTTCTACCATCCCGCCACACAACCCCCACCCTCCCAAGCTCCTGGGCGCAGCACTGACTTCCTCGGGCTTCGGTTCCCTCATTTCTAAGGTGAGAGCCACTCTGCCCGCTGACCGTCTCTACATGCTCAACCAGCAGGGTAGGTACTGTAGTCTGTTTGATGTTGCTGTAACAAAATACCTGACACTAGGTACCTTGTAAGTAAAGAAGGTGATTTGGCTCACAGCGCTGCTGGCCGGAGGACCAAGAGCAATGGCACAGGCGACCTGCCCGAGGCCACCTGGCTGATCCAATATGGCAGCACAGTGGCCGGGTGCAAAGTGTGAGCAAAGAGCAAGGGCTTGGTGTCCACCCCAACTCACTCTCTCCGGAACTAATCCACCCCACAAACGGCTTCAACCACCGTGAGCTCAGAGCCTCCTGCCCCACTGTGCTCCCACTAAGCCCCACTCCTTTAAAGCCCTCCACCAACTCGGCCACTTGGGCACGAAGCTGAGGGACAAGGGCCCCCACGCAGCGGGCGGTGCGCGCCCTGATTAGCTCATCCTCCAGGAGCAGACTTTCCGCCCAGGGAAGCAGAGCTGCCGGCGTCCACAGGCAAAATCAGAAACCAGGTGCCAGGTGGCCTTGTGCAGGGCTTTCCCTGAAGGCCAGGGAGTCTGAGTCCGTGCCTACGACAGACACGAGATGCGGCCGTCGGCAGAGCTGTGACCAACGCAGAGACAGGCGTCTGAGGTCTGCTGCCAAAGAGGAGGAGGGAAATCAGGGAGAGGAGCAGGAGAAGACCACATTCCAGTCCCGATGGAGGAAGCCTGCGAAGCCCGCACTCTCCGAAGTGCAGGACTTGCTTTCCCAACCCGACTCATGGCCATCGCGTGTCGGTCACACGTAGCCAGAGGAATGCGACCTAGCACAGCACCTGCCTCGTGGCAGCTCACGGCGCCCTAGTTACTACCTGCTCAAATAACTCAGTCGTACTCCCACCTCTTCACTCCTGCTAGGCAGGGGGAAACACTCCAGTGCTCAAGTAAAAGCATATATGAGAAATTCAGTAGAAGCCAGGCATGGTAGTCCACCGGGTAATCCCAGCACGTGGGAGGCTGAGGCAGGAGGGATGAAATGAGTTCAAGGCCAGCCTGGGCTACATAGCGAGACCCTGTCTCAAACACATAACAAAATGACAGCAGAAACTCAGTAGAAACAGTGAGCTTTAGGCTGTGACTTAGAACCCTTATGCATCTATCTTTGTACCCTTCAGGGCTATAACTAACATTTAGGCATCCTCTGTGGTCCACAGGGAATTTCCACAAAGCACAACACTGCCCAGGGTAGTATAGTGCAGGCCACCAATGTGAGCCATCGATGTAATTTTTAAATTTTTAGTGCCTGGATTAAAAAAATTAATTAAACAAGTAAATTAATTTTCATAATACATTTTATTTAACTCAGTTGGTACAAGGTATTGCCATTTCCACATGTAACCAATGAGGGGTATTTTCCCCCAACGTTATGCATCTGAAATCTATTGTGTTCTTTGTTTATACCTAGTAGCTTGGACTGGCCACATTTTAAATACTCAGTAGCTACTCATAGCTTCCAGCTACTATATTCACCAGCACAGATATAAAATGTTTCAACCTTCATAATATCTCTGAGAAGACTAAAGCTTTTGTGACGGTAGCTGAGAAAATTAAACTCAAAGGAATGAAATCACTGGGTGAGGTGGCACACGCCTGTGATCCCAGCACTCAGGAGGCGAGGCAGGAAGATTGCTTCAAGTTCAAGGCCAGCCTGGGCTGCACAGTGAGTTCAAGGTCACCCTGCACTGCACAGTGAGACCCTGTCTCAAAAAAACAAAACAAAACAAAAAAATTATTTTATTTTCACAATCAACAGCTAGTCAGTGCCAAACTCAGGCTCCCACCGTGGCATCTGGCCCACCCGTTTTACTGCTCACCGCCTGTGTGCTAAGAAGGTGCTCCCGGGCTCTGAATCAGCCCCTTGGCCAAATAAGGAAATCACGACACAGCCTCGGCCATGAAATGAGAGGGACAGTGGGACAGGCACCGGACTCTTTTCAGCCTGGTCACAGAGCCTGGCATGGGCAGAGGAACTGTAATGAGAACCTCTTGGTTCTGTGGGTTTACAAATGAAATATCTTGGCTCCTGGCACTGACAGCCCGACCCCCACCAGACATTCTTCCCTGATGAGCTGCCACTGCACATGAAATCATCCACGTAAACGTGACCTGTGGCTCCTGCTCCTGTCATGCACACCCCATATTTACTTCCTAGGTGACCAGAACAACGAGCACGTTTTTACCCAAGTATTTGGCCCCCTGTCCACAGCTCCTGAACCCCTCCCGAGCCATGGGGTGAAGGAACATCTCTGTTATGATGCTGAGCTTTAGGCCTCAAAGTGAAACCTCTCTCTGCCCCCATTTTCTCCCCAAGGCAGCTCTTAAAAACTAGAATTGCAGGGGCCAGGGATTTAGCTCAGTGGTTTTGCTGCCTGCTGCGTAAGCGCAAGGCCCCGAGTTCAATCCCTGGTACCAAAAAAACCCACAAAACTAGAATTTCAGCCACGGATTTAGCTCAGTGGTTCCGCCACCTGCCCCACAAGCGCAAGGACCCGAATTCGATCCCCAGTACCAAAAAGAAAAACAAACAAACAAACTAGAATTTCTGCTTCCTCCAAGCAGGTCCTGAAATTAAAACTGTACTACAGTCTGCTGCTTTCCTGTCTCAGAGCGGAGCTGGCCAAGAAACACTTCTGGCCAAGGCTGACAGCAGGTAAAGGGGGTCCCAGCCACCTCCAAGAGAGGAATCTGGACTGACAGGCGGCCTCACCGCATACAGGGGAGGCCACAGCCTTCTTGTCCCAGCCCATTCTACATGTCTTCCGTGTGTGGTCACACCTGGATGGCCAGGCGCCCACACAGGCCCAGAGGGCAGGGCTGGGAGGCTACAGGAGGTGGACAGAGCCCAGCAGCTCCGTCGGGAGGGAGCCGGGACAGGGTCCTCCAGTTCACCGGTGTCCTCTAAACCACCATCATAGTAAACAGTGGGGGCTGTGTCCTCCTGCGTTCTGAGAGCCCTCTGGCAGGTGCCAAAGTCCACAGAGCAGACCTCGGGAGCAGGTCTGTAGTCAGCCAGGAAGAAGTCCCAAGGCCTGGACTCACACCCGAGACCTGACATGAGGGCCACGGGGGCCGAGCCCCCGGGACCTGACACAGCCGTGCGCTAACTGCTGGGGCCTGGCAGTCACTCCGGTGGAGATTTCCCACGTTACAGTGGGAGGGACAGGGGTGATCCCAGACACCCAGTTCTTATGCTGCATCCCCAGTCCCTCCCCCAGGGAGCCGGCTGTGTAGATGCGGCCACGCGGCTGGGCCTCCAGGAGCTGCATCCTCAGCCCCTGCCAGCTCCAGGCTTTGCTGCTCTGCTCGGGGAAGCCCTGCTGGGCTGCTCTATGGGTGAAGAGGCTCTGGACTGAGGCACCAGGCTGGTTCGTGATGACAGCCGCCCCTCCTCTCAGGGATGCCCCAGACCTCGAGGGACCCCAGTAGCCAGCACCCAGCTCAGAGCAGAGCGAGCCCAGCATCGAGAGTATGAGCAGATCCACGTGCGTTATCTCAGACCCTCGGCTCAGGGAATGGCAAAACCTGACAGAGCCATGTGTTTCAGAGATTCTACAATGAAAAGCATAATGTAGATTTTATTTTTTTACAAAAGGTTCTTTTGAGACAGGGTCTCGCTTTCTAGCCCAGTCATGGTGATTCTCCTGCCTCAGCCTCCCCAGTGCTGAGATCACAGACATACGCCCCTAGGCCCAGCTAAAAATATTTTTTCCACCAACCTTCTTTGTAAAGAAGAAAAGAAGAAGGGAGGACAGGGAGGGAGGGAAGGACAGAAGGGAGGACAGAAGGGACAAGAGAGGGAAGGGAGAAAAGTGGGAAGGAAAACCAGGAATGCAGATCTGGGTCCAAACTCTGGCTGTACCATCCAGGAGCCATGCCAGCAAATGGCTCAAGACCTACCAGGCTTTTTCCCACCTCCCGACCTCAGGGAACTGCTTCTGGAATTAAAGGTAGCCACACTGGCAGCGGCCAGCAGGGTGCTCGCACATGGATCCTACTCCCTCCTTGTGCCGGCCCAGCCCGGCTGCGCCTGAGCTCTGCCCTCCTCGGTGCAGGATGCCGCTGCTCACATTTTATTCTGAGCTGATTCTCATCCGCGATCCCAGGACGAACAAGCCCAGCAACGCGACGTCCATTTAGTCGTCTTGGGAACGAGGGCCCAAGGGTGTGGCCAAAGGCCAGGAGCCCATGGCCACGGGCAGGGACCTGTGTGTCCCCACTCTGAAGCACTGAAGTCACACCAAGCTATCCAGGCCTGGACATTTGGACGCCGCCTGGCTACATTCAAGTGGCGTGGTGGTGCAGGCCTGTGATCCCTGCCCTGGGGAGGCTGAGGCAGGAGGATCGCTGCAAGTTCAAGGCCAGCCTGGCTACATAGTGAGTTCAAGTCCAGCCTGAACTATACAGTGAGATCCTATCTCAAAAAACAACAACAAAAATTTTTAATTAAAGAAATAAAGGCAAATCTTCCCCACACCAACTCAGATGTCATGCTTCTCTGGAAAGACCCTCAAAGACGCCCCAAAATGATGCTTTACCAGTGCTTCAGGAACTCCTCAATCCAGCCAAGTTGACACCATCACAGAGGTGAAAGATCTTTACACTGAAAAGAAATCGAAGAAGACATAAATAAATGGGCATAGATCCTGCATGCACGGGTTGGAAGAATTCATACTGTTAAAATGTGCAAACAACAAAGCAATCTACAGATTTGATGCAACCCCTGTCAAAATACCGATAACATTCTTCATACAAAGGGAGAAAATAATCCTAGAATTCACACAGAACCACAAAAGGGCTTCAAACAGCCATGTAATCCTGAACAAAAGAAACAAAGCCAGAGGAATTGTACTACCCCACTCCAAAATATCCTGCACATCTGCAGAAACTGAAACAACATGGAAGTGACATAAAAGCAACACAGAGATCAACACAGCAGAATGGAGAGTCAGGACCCGAGCAGGGAGAGACAGCTGCTACAGACGGTGGAGAAATGGGTCTCTCCCATGAGCAAAATCAACCCAGAATGGATTAAAGACACAAATGCAAGGCCCAAAACTATGCAACCATGTGAGAAAACATATGGACAGAGCTCTATAACAATGGTTTGGGCAAAGATTTTCTGTTAACCACAAAAGGACAGACAATAAATGTAAAAATAGATAAATGAGATTACATTAAACTCAAAAGCTTTTGCACAGCAAAAGAAACATTCAACAGAGTGAAAAAGTAACCTACAGAACAGGGGAGAATATTTACAAACTAACACATCTAATAAGGAGTTAATATCTAAAATTGACAAGGAACTTGATTCAGTAGTAAATAAACAATCCAATTTTTAAAAAACAGGAAAAAGACTTGCAGGGACATTTCTTAAAAGAAGACATAGAGGGTCAGGGATGTAGCTCAGTGGCATCGCGCCTGCCTTGCAAGCGAAAGGTCCTGAGTTCAATCCCTAGTACCAAAAAAAAAAAGAAGAAGACATAGAAATGGTCAACAGGTCCATGAAGAGGCCTTAGGAGTCACTAATCATCAGGCCAGGGAAATTGGAAACACAGCAGGATATCACCTTGCTCCTGTGTCAAAGACTATTATCAAAGACAGAAGGCACATGTGGGCAAGGATGACAGAAAAGGGATCCCTATTTGCTGCTGATGGGAGTGTCCATTAATTACAGCTTAAGGAAAACAGTATGGAGCTTCTTCAAATGGTGGTGCACCTCAGGAGGCTGAGGCAGGAGGATTACTGCAAGCTTGAGGTGCGCCTGGGCTACATAGTGAGTTCAAGGCCAGCCTGAACAACATAGGAAGACCCTATCTCAAAAAAAAACAATAAAAAATTAAAAATTAGAGTTAAAAATATAACTACCCTACGATCCAACAATCCCACTGCTGAGTATATAGCCAAAGAAAACGATATCAGTATGTCAAAGAGATATTGTTGCATACTCGTGTTTTTTAAAATATTATTCACAACAGCCAAGATACAGAACCCACCCGTGTTCATCACTGGGTAAATGGATAAAGAAAATGTATTTGGTGGAATACTACTTAGCCATAAAAAGTAAATCCTGTCATTTGGGACAACATAGATAAACTGGCCGACACATGAAATGAAATGAGCGAGGCACAGAAAGGAAATACCACACGATGCCACATATGGAGAACGTTAAAAGTTGACGCCACAGAAGTAGAGAATAGAACGGTGGATCCCAGAGGCTGAGGTCCAGAGGACTAAGGCGAGATCCGTCAGGGACGGACAGTGACAGTCAGCAGGAAGGACAATGAGAGGCTCTGTCGCAGCGGGCGGCAGCAGCCAATGCTGTGGGAGGCGTGGTCGAGAAAGGCAGGGTGGGTGTTGGCTTTCTCGCCATAAAGGACAATTCCGTGAGGCGAGGCGATGCCCTTGCTAATGAGCGAGGCTTAACCATTCCCCAACGGAGCTGCACCTCACAATGCCGTGCTGTATATGATAAATGCTTACTGTTGTGTACATTAGCTTTTAAAAAGCATTGTAAAGGGGCTGGGAGTGGAGCTCCGTCTAGGGCTCTTTCTTGCTTAGCGTGCATGAGGCCCTGGGTTTAATACCCAGCCCCAGAAAAAAAAAAAAAATGCATTTATGACACAGTTATTATTTGAATTTATTTAAATGTTTACTTCCAATAGAGCAGGCTGATAGTAAATAAATACATTAAACTTTGTAAAATCAATACCCTCTAAAACAAGGCTTTCTGGAGAAAGCATACAACCATATCTACATGACATCGAGGCAGGAAAGATGTGTTAAACAGAGTCCAAAAGCAATAACCATACCGCAGCAGGTAACAAAGCATGGCCAGGTGAACAGCGCGGAGGAGCATGGCCTGAGAATACACACGGCCGGTTCGGTCCCAGCTCAATCCACGCTCCCCAAAAGACTTCATGCAGACAACATGAGAGAGCCCAAGTACAGAACGCACTGTGGAGGGAAGTCTTTGCAACACATATATCCAAAGAATTCACGTCTGAAATAAATAAAGCCAGTCACACATCCTACAAGTCAATAACAAAAATGCAAACAACTCAAGAGAAAATTCATCAGGAGTCATAATCGGTTCTGACAAGGTGCCTAACCTCTTAGTCATCACAGAAATTCAGATTAAAACCACAGTGTCGGGCCCCTGCTTACCAACCAGAATCGCTGCAAGGTAACGGATGCTGGAGCCAATGAGGAGCGCCAGACAGCCTCGCAGCAGGGCGGTCGGGAACCTGGACAACCACTCTGGCTTCATGGACGCACAACACGCACACCACGTGCACCACGTACACCACGACCCGGGAAATTCACTCTCTGGCCTATAGCCCGCAGACATACATTCCTGTTCCTCAAAAGGCGCAGGCAAGAACACTCATAGAGGCTCTTTTCGGAAGAGAAGAACACCCGAAATTACCCAAGCATCCATCAAAATAAAAAATTAAAGCTATATATTCACTCAGTGGAATACTAGAGGGGAAAGAGATGAATGGACTGCAACTACCATACGTTGCACATCGGTCCCACAAAGTTGAGCAAAAGAAACTAGAGCAGAGGCTGGGGATTTAGCTCAGTGGTTTTGCCGCCTACTGCGCAAGCGCAAGGACCCAAGTTCGATCCCCGGTACCAAAAAAAAAAAAAAAAAAACTAGAGCAGAAAAATTATGTACTGCATTGATTTCATCCAACATTTAGCAGTTCACCTCCTGAGAAGACTCTGAATGTATCTGTTTCCACAATGTTTTTACTTATTTTCCTATGCTGCCAGTGTTGCGTTTTCCTAATTGTCCTTAGTTATACATTTCTTGAATTACAGTTAAGCTGCTTGGTTTTGCTTTTCCTTCAAACTTTTTAACCCTTTCTTATGAATTCAGAGGAAACCAGCAACAAATTTTAGAAGCTAAAGACAGAATCAAGACAGCTAAAGTGTAACCAGGCAGCTGGGCCTGGCTGGAATCCTCTAAGGGCTCAGGCTGACAGCACACCCGCTTCTGTGCAAGGCAGTGAGCAGTTAAAAAGCCTAAAGCACTGTAGGGCGGCAGAGAGCCAATGCGTACTTAGACGTCCAGCCTCCACCTTCACCCCATGCAGCTGGCTGCAGCCACCTTTCCCCAAACGGCACCAAGAGGGCCACCATCAAAAGGACCACCAACAGGCACTGCAGGCAGAGTTTAAGGCAAAGACAGTTAAAACCGAAGTTTGTTCCTGAGTGCTGTGCCGCCCGGCACCTGACGGATGTGGACGGCAAGCAGGTGGAGGCAGCACAGGCGCCATGATTGCTCCTCAACCCACCTCTTGGAGCTCAATAAAATGGCCTGCTCCCTAAAGACTGAAGAGATGGAACGAATCAAGGGGACCGCTGTAACTGGGAACAACAGCCACCCTTGAAGGGCATCACGGAAGGACTTTTTCAACGGGGATAGAAAAGTTCAGCCGAAATGAGCTGCCGCCCGCTGACTCACAGGCCTGTGAGTGTGGATCGTTAGGCATCTTGTCCACCAGCTCGTCCACTAGCTCATCAACCCCTCCAGGCTTCTACATTGCCTTGCCTCAGTTGTCTGCATTTCTTGAGCGGGCTTTTAGTTTCTTTTAAGATGATTTTCTGACAAATCTACAAACATCTGACTTCAAGTGCACTTGTATAACAGTGGTTCCTACGGCATCTCCAATCTACACCATTCATCATTCACCACTCACCAGCCTAGGCCCTTTCAGGAGTAGTTTAACAGTAATAACTTTCAAAATGTAATTTTTGTATGGGCAGAAATGATGACCGTTTGGCAGTTTCTGCTCTCATCTAGGGAGGCAAAACAGCAGAGAGAACTTGGACTGTGGGGTCACAGAAACCTGTTTTGGGGTCTTGGGTCCACTGCTGTGTTAGTCAGATCTCATTTACTGTGACAAAACACCTGAGAGCCAACAAGGAAGAGGGGTTGGTTTGGGCTCATGGTTTCTGAGGGTGCAGTCCATGGCTGGCTGCTCCACTACTCACAGCAGCCAGAAAGCAAAAAGAGAAGAGCTGGTCCAGAAATATCCTCGGAGGGTCTGCACCCCCAGTCACCTCTCTCCTTCCCCTCCCTCCTCCCACAGTGTCCAACCCTTCCCAGTGTCGCCACCACTATGGACCACGATTTCAATGCATGAGCCTTTAAGGTCTAAGCCATGACGACCACCTGGCTATCTAATTCTGAGCGCGTTACTTCATAACTTGGGGAGTGGAGTATTGGGTATCCAGCCCAAGGGTGCTCTACACTGAGCTACATCCCCAGTACCTTTTATTTTTTATTTTGAGACAGCATCCTACTAAGTTATCCAGGTGACCTGGAACTTACGATCTTCCTGCCTCAGCCTCATGAGTAGCTGGAATTACAGGTGTGAAGCAGTGATACTTTACAACTCTGATGCTCAATGTCTTCATCCATAAAGTGGATATATTAACGCCTACCTCTCAGGATTGCTGCTAGATTTCGACAAGAAAACAAACACTAAGAACTTGCATAATTAGCATTACATAGGAAACAGGAAGTAAAGCACTGCCTTGTTCTTAAAAGTATTAACCTACTTTGCATATCCAAGAGCTGAAATTAAACACATCACCTCATTAGATTTACTCCAAAATCAAGGCCTCCTCCCTCATTTCTCTTGAGGTTTTCCACACTTATCAGACAAGATGGAAGACGCAGCTCACGGGCCTGCCAGTCCGAAGACATGATGCAGTGTGAGTGATCCAAACCCAGAAACAGAAAGAGATGACTCTGCTCTTGCAATGGCTGAGGCTGAGCACTGATTAACAAAACAAACAGTCAGGGGAACCCACACCTTTGCAGACCTTCCTGGCCACCAGTCTGGAGAGGGAGATGGACTGGGGCATCCCCGCCCCGTCCTGGGCTCTAACGGCCACAGGCACAAAGCTGGGCCCGGAGCTGGACAAACTCTCCCCACCACACCCCCAAGAAAACCAAACTTTAACCCAAAGGCAGTACTGAGAGGATAAAGGGAGAGTGGCAGGGAACACATGGAGGACAAGGACAACTTCCTGTCACCTCCACTCCCCACGGATGACAACACGGCTGGGCATCGCAGGCAATGCGGAGCTCATGGCCCAGGTGTCTAGTGCAGCAGATTACTCAGGTAATTGGGAAACGGGAAGAAATCATTCACATGGGAGGGGAGCAAGGGAGGGGAGAGGCAGGAAGAGACAAGAAAGGAAAGAATGGAAACAAAGCTTGTGTAAATAAAAAGGGGAAGAGGGTTTGGAGGGGAGGGGATTGGGGAAAAAGAAGAATCGGGATCCATCATGTGCAGGTCCAAAGCCCCTGCGATGAACAGGACCACTCTGGACCTCTAAGGTGTACCAATAAAGTTATTTTTTTTAAAGGCTGCAGGTGTTGAACTCTGAGAAGGTGATCAAACAAAGGGCATTTCGGGGCATCCAAGGTGAGGGGCAGTAACAGGAGGCCACACCTCTGAACCCAACAAAAACAAAAAGGAGAACAGCACACAGTGGTCCAGGCAACAGTAGCTCAGGAAGTGTGGCAGCTGCCTAAGCAGGGGAGAGGGAGAAACAAAGGCAAGGCCCCTGCAGGCACAGGGAAGGCGGGCATGGGAGCCACAGGAGGGCGCCCCCTGGGCACTGGGCCAGGGGAGCAGCAGGCACACGGGCGTGACTCATTTCTACCACACGCCCTGAAGCCCGGACGGGCCAATCCTCAAGACAGAAGGACGAGCAGGTGTGGAGGAGTCACGGGCAGCAGGGGCCATGTCACTTTGGGTGACAGATAAAGGAAGTACTCAAGGCCAGGCCCCTCGGCTTCTGGCTCTGCGATCACCACCTTATTTTGAAGACATCACTCAAGGGCACTTGAAAGGACACGCAGCCGCTCCAGCATGAGGAAATGCAACTTCAAACTATACTAAGACGCGTGATGCACCCATGACAGAGGCTAAAATTAAAGGACAAGAGCGTTTCGTAAGAAAGGTGTGTACAGCCTCGCAGGCAGGAGAGCCCGGGATGGGGACTTCTGGGCTGGAGCGCAGGCTGCGGGGCGATAGAAGGAGAGAGAAAATTACAGTCTTAGCTCCAGACCTAAAAAGAAAAAGATAAAGTAATGACAGTGCAACCGTATGCACACACTGAAAACCACAGAGCGGTACGTTTAAAAGGTCAGGTTTTATGACACATAAATTACATATCGATAAAAAAGAAACCCATTGGGATTTCATTTAAAATGTTTCAAATTTAATTTCTCTTTTAGCCATGTAGGTTTTTCTTGAGAGGAAATCTTACTCAATATTTAAAAAAATAAATCTCCCCAGAACTCCAGCACTCAGGCCTGTTTAAAAATCTCTGTCACAGGGCCAGGGATTTAGCTCGGTGATGCCGCTGCCTGCCTGGCAACTGCAAGGTCCTGAGTTCGATCCCTGGTACCAAAAAAAAAAGGCATAAAAAAATCTCTGTCACAAAAAAGAAAGAGTTAAGATGTGTTATGTACATGTACTAACTCCCCACAATGAATGTAATTATTATGTACTGTAAACACAGGCTAATAAAAATAAAATGTTTAAGTAAGTAAATGAATGAAAATCCCTGTAACGGAAGCCACGCCTCTCATTCATACAGACGGCCAGGGCCAGACAGGCTTCTCCCGCACTGTCTGCCTCCCCTCTTTGCAGATCAAAACCTCCCACATCCGGGGAAGGCAGCGGGAGAGGAGACAGACAGAAGCCAGAAGGCAAGGAGGGAGGGATGCACGAAGGGGAAGGAGCGAGCCAGCAGAGAATGCTCTTCCTGACCGCGCGCGTCACCAGGCCTCCTCGGACAGGTAGAGCCTGGAGGGGTGAAGTGTTGGCTTCTAACTCTTCTCCAAGTAATGAAGACCTGGTTATGATGATGAAATAGTACAAGACGCCCTGTGGACACGTAGCGATTCCCCATAAGGGTGTGTCACAAACACATAAAAATGGGAAAAGATTTAAAGAAAAAAAACAAGGGAAGCTACAGAACATGAGAAAATATGTTGGCCACTAAGTAAAGTACATATATCAGTGTTTAATGATACACAGAAAAGATACGTTCAAATTTCAGTAGCAATCAGTGCTTCGTGGCTTCACCCATTTTCTCTGTGCTTTTCCCAATTTTCCTAAATTCTTTTAGGGAACACACACGAATTTTTTCCTCAGAGTCTGACACGATGTGGGGCTTTTCACACACTATTTCTAATCTCGTGCCAGCTCTACGTATTACCACTTCCACGTCAAGAATAAGAAAACAGTCTGGAAGTCACTGGCCACGGAGGCTCTGCCCTGCCAGGAGGGATGCATCTCCCAGTGTGGTTTTCTTTTTCTCCTTCCCTCCCTGCACTGCTTGTGTGTTTGAGCACGCACGTGTGTGCACGTGTGTATATTTACACACGTCTCAGTGTCTGCATGTTAAATATGAATGCCGCGGGAGGTGCAGTGTGTGAGAGCTCAGTGCCACTTGTGGTAAAAGAATTTCCCAAAAGTCAAGGAAGACAGGAAAGTGCAGTCTATTGCTGTCCCGAGGAGCACGCGGGCAAGTCCAGGACAGGACCGCGTCTCAGCTGAGGCTGGGATCGTGACGTGGGAGGGGTCTGGAAACATCACCCCAGGGGCCGTCATGGGGCCCAGTCATCCGAGCGCCCCTCTGTCCTCTCAGAAGGGCAGCAGGTGCGGCCTGGAGATGGACGTGAGGTCTTTGCTGGACAGGGTCCCGCGCCCTTGGCGTGGCTCGAGAGTCCTTCCGGTAAACTCACTGACAGATATGTGAGGGCTGACCAAGGTCAGTGGTCACAGGGCAGAAGGAAAGACACATTTGTGCCTGAAAGGGACTTCTGTCAGGATAGGGGAGCCGTGGCATTCCTTAACGTGGCAGGGAGGGTGTGGAGTTTGTGCCGCAGCTTCCAAGTGGAAAGTTAATGTTCAGCCCAGACTCACCGCTCAGCTGCGGCATGGGCCTTAAAGAAATATGGGTAATGGGCCAGCGATTTAGCTCAGCGGTTCCGCTGCCTGCCTCACAAGCAAAAGGACCCGAGTTTGATCCCTGGTACCAAAAAAAGAAATACTGGTAAAAGAATCCTGATTCCCCACAATTAATACTGAATGTCCCCGAAAATGAGATCTACTGGAAAACAAGCCCAGCATGATGCTTCAGGGTGCTCGTAATATAAATCCTACCCCCAAAATAAGCCACAGTTAAGATCATCAGACAGACGGACACACTTACTATGGCCACTGCAACACACAATGGACTAGAAAATAGTGTTACTATGTAATTAAATATAAACAAGCAATATTACTGACATAATAGCTAAATGATAACACGAATTATAATTATATATATTATATTATATTATATATATATCATAGAATTATATACCCAGGCGGGCGCCTTTGGAGGCCGGTAAACACCTGTGTAGACAGAGGCTCCAGACTTATGACCCAGAGACCACCCGGACGCAGACACCACACGAGCAATGTGCTCACTTGGTACCAAGTGGGCTGCTGTGTGCAACACGAATCTATAACTCAACACACCGTGTGTCACGCACTTAATGCACTCGTGTGAAATAAAGAAACATTTTCTGAACTCTGGTGCCTGCAATTGTTCGTGGATTTTGTGTGGACTATCATCCTTAGCTGTCATCATTTCCATTCCCACCCCTGTCTCCTAAGTCTTCGATTAACACTTGATTTAGTGGAAACTCTGAAGCTCGGCCTACAAGAGGCCGTGACATGGGTGAACAATTTATAGGATAAAAATCACGGGAGGGATAAATTCAAGGAGGGCTGTGTTGTAATGACGCACTTCAAGCAGGCCGCATGGACAGGAAGCGCTCATTCAAGGAGAGCTCCACTGCTGCACAGGAGAGACCCGGGCCGATGGCTCTACAGGAAATGGAGTCACAAGTTCAGGCTGGGATTCAGGATTTGGAGAGTTACAGTGCTGCTCCAGAAGAAGACGTGACTGCATTTGAACAAATGCAGATTTTTGTACATGAATAAATGTCGATTGTTACATATGAATAAATGTCGATTGTCACACGTGAAAAAATAAGACATCCCCTGAAAATAGGCCCTATTGAGTTCTGTGGAGCAAAATTAATTAAGACCTGGTCTTATTTTCAAGGAAATATGGTGTTAACAATATTAACTATTAACATTTAATGTTTATTAAAATTCTTAATATGCATATTTTAACACTTGAGAATTCTGGATTCCCGAACCAGAAATGCTTTCCGCACATCCTCAGCACCCCAGTGCCGCTGGGCAGGCGGAGGGGGAAGGCAAGACTCCTGGTTTCCCCTGAGCCCTCCTCCTCCCATTTAAGGGCAGCACCCCAGCAGCAGGGGCCCCCCAGCACCCCTCTAGATGCCGGATTCCAGAGTCCCCTGTTTACCTCACTGCAATGCGAGTCATAGCTGGGTGCCACCACTGCCACCCCTCAACTTGGAGAAAGTGTTCTAAATCTAAATCGCTCCCAGCAAGCTCAAAATGGCTCAGCAAGCAGGGCAAACACACCTTGTGCTGGGCACTTGTTAGATTTCACGGGCACACATTTCCTCTTTTATAAGCACAGATGCTCAAATGACTCTTAGGTGATTAAAAAAAAACCCTCCAAATTTGCAAGAGATAAAAAGTGTTTTAAATAGCCAGAAAAAAAGGACATAAAGGAGGGCAGAAAAATAAGGAACGAGGTGCTGACTCCTGCAAGATGCACTTAGGGTTCTAAGAAGGCTCCAGCCTTTGGCATACTGGATTTATTCCCCCCCTTTCAGACCAACAAATTTAAAAAGTCAAACAGAGGGGCTGGGGATTTAGCTCAGTGGTTTTGCCGCCTGCTGCACAAGCACAGAGACCTGAGTTCAATCCCTGGTACCAAAAAAAAAAAGTCAGGCAGAACTAGGGGTCAGAAGGCCCAGGTTAAGACTATCACCTGCCCCAGGTAATTGCCCCGGTCCAAGCTTCAGTTTTTTCACCCTTAAAATAAGGAGATTAACCTTAATTCCTGCACTCAGGAGGCTGAGGCAGGAGGATCACCACAAGTCCGAGGCCAGCCTGGACTACATAGTGAGTTCAAGGGCAGCCTGAGCTACATAGAGACCCACTCTCAAAAACATAAATAAATAAATACATAAACACTTGCATACATGCACACATACATAAATAGGAGGCTGAGTCAGAAGGACCACTGCAAGTCCGAAGCCAGCCTGGAATACACAGTGAGTTCAAGGCAAGTCAGAACTACATAGAGAGATTTTGTCTCAAAAAATTGACAACACCCCAGCACAGAGGTGCAGAGCTGCCCCAAGCACAGAGAAGGTGAACTTTCTTGGCCAACCAACCACCACGCCCATCACCAAGGAGGTAAGGCAAGGGGACACTGGCAGCACACATCCCTCCCTCCACCTTGAAATGAGAAGACACATAAACAAGTTCCAAAACCAGACTTCCAGAACACCTAAAGCAACCCCAAAGGGAAACAAGATGGAAGAATCTGATAGTGAACCACCTGCCTGGACTCCCTGAACTGGCAATGAAAGAGTATCTGGAAAAATGAAATCAGAAATAATTTATCAGATATCAGCACAGACTGTATTCATAGTGCAAGACATGATTAATAAATCTAGAGAGGACACAGGTTAAAAAAATAGAGGAGCTGAGGAACATGATGGAATTCCAACATAGGAAACAAATGGAATCCATAAAACAAATGCAAACAGATTTCCAGGAGATTAAAAACTCCAATGAAAGTTTACGCAGCAGAATGAGCCAATGTGAGGACAGAATTTCAGATATAGAAGATAAGATTGCAATTAGTGACCAGGAAAAGAAAAATTGCTTCAAAATTGTAAGGGACCACGAGAAATCAATCTAGCAGCTGCTAGACGATAAAGAAGAATAACATAAGACTGATTGGAGTCAATGAAGACAGGGGAGAGTGAAGATGACATAAAAAAAACTGTTCACAGAAGTGATGGCAGAAAACGTCCCAAGCAGGGGAAAAGAACTTGACATGCAGATAAGTGAGGCATATAGGACTCCAACTAGCCATGATCAAAAAAAATCTACACATAGGGTATATATAATAGTTAAGGTTCCAGAAACCCAACAGAAGAACAAAATTCTACAAGCAGTGAGAGAAAAGAAACAAATCACATACAAAGGAAAGCCCATCAGAACCACAGCAGACTTCTCAATGCAAACCCTTAAGGCAAGAAGAGCTTGGAGTGACATATTTCAAGCCCTAAAGGAAAACAGCCTCCAACCCAGACTGATGTACCCTACAAAACTATCTTTCAAAATTGATGGAGAAATAAGATGCTTTCATGACAAAGAGCACCTTAGGAACCTCATGAATACCAAACCAGCACTCCAAAAATTTTAGGCAATATCCTAGGAAAAGACAAAAAGGATCACAACCCCAACAAGCCCAGCAGAATGAATCCATCAGGCATGACAAGAAATTAAACACAAAGGGGGAGAATCCAACAAAAAGAAAGTCATGACAATGATGAGTCAATACATATCAGTTATGACCATCAATGTTAACAGTCCCAATTCACCAATCAAAAGAAATAGACTGGCAGAATGGGTCAGGAAGCAAGAGCCAACAATACCCTGCATATAAGAAACACACTTAATTCAAAAAGAAACTCATAGACTGAAAGTTAAAGGGTGGAAAACAATACTCCATGTGACAGGAACCTGAAAAAAAGCAGGAGTAGGTATCCCCTCTGCAGATCAAGGGGATTTCAAACCAACACTGATTAAGAGAGACAAAGAAGGACACTACATCCTTGTAAAGGGAACAATCCAAGAGGAAAAAGAGATGACAATCATAAACATACATGCACCAAACACTAATGCGCCCAACTGTATAAAACAAATACTAACGGACATGAAAAATCAAATAAGCATTAATACAATAGTAGTGGGGGACCTCAGTACACCACTGACACAAACAGATGGATCAACTAGACTAAAAACAAGCAATGAAATACTAGAACTCAATCGAACTCCTGAACAAATGAACTTAACAGATGTTTACAGTGTTCCACTCCACAAAATCAGAATACATATTCTTTTCAGCTGCACATGGGTCATTCTCCAAAATAGACCACGTACTCACTCACAGAACATGTTTAAGTAAGTGCAAAGGAAATGAAGTGATCTCCTATATATTATCAGACAGTGCGATGAAATTGGAGATTAATAGCAAAAGAAACCACAAGAATATCATAAACACATGGAAATAGAACAACACACTTCTGAATAACCAATGGATCACAGAGGAAATTAAAGAAGAAATCAGACAGTCCCTACAATTAAATGACAATGACAACACAACATATCAGAATCTATGGGACACACTGAAAGGAGTCTTAAGAGGAAAATTCATAGCAGTGAATACTCATATTAGGAGAACAGTGCGAGCCCAATTAAACAACCTGATACTGAACCTCAAGCTTCTAGAAAAAGAAGAGCAGGACAAACCCAAAGCTCATACAAGGGGGGAAATTATAAAGAGCAGAGCAGAAATCAATGCAATAGAGACTAAGAGAATAATACAAAAAAATCAATGAAGCCAAGAGTTTGTTCTTCAAAAGAATAAACAAAATTGACAAACTCTTAACCAACCTTATCAGAAAAAGGAAAGA
>NW_004624742.1:29512033-29532173 GCF_000247695.1 Heterocephalus glaber
AATTCATTTGGAACAAGAAGAGACCTAGAATAGCAAAAGCAGTTCTAGGTAACAGAGACATGGCAGGGGGTATCACAACCCCCAACTTGAAACTATACTACAAAGCTACTGTGATAAAAACAGCATGGTACTGGCAAAGAAACAGGCCTGAGGACCAGGAACAGATTAGAAGATGCAGAAACAACTCTAGACACACTCAGACACCTCATCTTCAACAAAGGAGCCAAACACCCTCACTGGAGGAAAGATAGCCTCTTTTGAAGGACCCTAGTTAGCAAAACAGACTCCATATTGCTACTGAATGACCCACCTGCCTGCCCTTTAGATGAACTTAGAAGGAGGAAGCTTAGAAACCTCCTCCCCTTAGAAAGTCTTTTAGAAACAACAATTAATCAACTATTATTTTACAAATGTTCTAACAGCAGGACATTCTGCTTCTGTACCTTTTGCTTGCTTTGCTAGTTCTATCCCATAGTGGGGCCTAGAAACTGTTGGCCTCAAAGGTGTATAAAACAGGTTTGTCTCCCCCTAGTCGGAGCTCGAGTCCAATGCTCAGCTCAGGGCCTGGCTGGTAATAAACTCCTGTGTGGATTTAATTTTGGTCTCTGGTTGGTTCTCTCTCGCTGGGTCTAACATCTTTAATACATGGTGCTGGAAAAATTGGGTTTCAACTTGCCAAAGGTTTAAACTAGACCTATATCTCTCACCATGCACTAAACTAAAATTGAAATGAATTAAAGATCTAAATATTAAAACAGAAATGCACTGAGATCAGAGAGAAGGGTCTGTTTCCAGAAGAAGCACATACAGCTATGTACAGTACACAGTACTCGATAGTGTGATATATGACTGTTACTGTTTTATGTGCTTATCATAACATGCTGTGCTTTTCGTCCTTTAGCGCATAATCCTACTTATATAAAAGAGTTTACTGTAAAACAGTGTGCTGCTATGCTAGCGATAGCATCATGTATCTCGTGTTTAACTGCAGATTTGGATAATATCTAGGGGCCATCACAGATGATTGACGTATACCTTCTCGGTTTGCACTTAAAAGTCGGCACTCTGTGTGGTACTTTGTGATACACACAGATGAAATTGTCTAGTAACGTATTTCTCAGATTATATTTCCATCACATGTCACAAGAATGTATTGAAATTTAAATTTTAAAAATTTGCCCTATGTGGAGTCTACTAACGAATTAAAATTTTTTTCTAGACCACTATTTGTTCAATATTAGTTTTGAAAATCTTTCTAAAACAAATCACATCCTTTGATGTCTTGTTAATGCTTGAGATTTTTTTTAAATTATATGGAAAAATGTTTAAGCATTTTTCAGTTTTGCTTTGTTTGAGTTTTATTATATTTGAATATTATTGTAGTTTTTCCCTTGCATTGCTTTTCTTTGAATAATTTTAATTTTTGTATATGTGTGTGTTTAGTGAATGATAATAAAGTTAAACATTAAAAAAAAAACAGAAATGCTAAACCAGCTTGAACAGAGGTTAGGTAGAACTCTTGAAGACACTGGTGTAGGAAAAGATTTTATGAACAAAACCTCAGTTGCCCGTGAGCTAGCACAAACAATCAATAAGTGGGATCTCTTATTAAAAAGCTTCTGCACAGCAAGAGAAACCACCAACAGTTTGAAGAAGCAACCCACAATGTGGGAAAAAAATTTTACCTGCTGTTCCTCAGAAAAAGGTCTACTATCTAGAATCTATAAAGAACTTAAATTAGACCTCTCAAATTTAAAGAGCCAATCCAAACATGGGCATCTGAAATGAACAGACATTTCTCAGACAACGAAGTAGAAATAGCAATTAAACATATGAAAAAATGTTCAACATCACTGGTCATTAGAGAGATGCAAATGAAAACAACGCTGAGATTCCACCTCCTCCCAGAAAGAATGGCTGCTATCATGAAATCAACCAATAACAAATGCTAGCGGGGCTGTGGGGAAAGAGGAACCCTGCTCCACTACTTGTGGGAGTGTAGACTGGTGCAACCACTGTGGAAATCAGTATGGCGATACCTCAAAGAACTAGGACTGGAAGTCCCACTTGACCCAGCTATTCCTCTGTGGGGTATCTTCCCCAAAGAACTAAAAAAATCATACCACAGTGATATATGTGTACCCTCGTTCATAGCAGCACAGTTTGTGATAGCTAAAACTTGGAAACAGCCCAAATGCCCATCAACTGGAACCTGGATAAAGAAAATGTGATTTTTTAATAAAATGGAGTACTACTCAGCCATAAAAAATGAGAAATTAGAGACATTTATAGCTAAGTGGATGCACACTGAGGCAATACTCTTAAATGGAATAAATAGGACCCACATGTGTAAATACCGAGTAGTTTCTCTAGTGTGAGAAACTGAAAGTGTAAATAAGGACTAAAAGGTCTAATAGATGATGTGAAATAGGAAGAAAAGGGGCAAAGGGGAAGGGGAAGTGGGGGGGGTAGAGGAAATAATAGAAGGGAATGGAATTAACATGAGAAAATGAAAAAATGGAAACAGTCTTTGTAAATGGGGAGGGATGGAGGGGTTGAAGGGAGGGCAGGGGAAGGGGGAAAAATAAGAACCAAGAGAGACTATGTAAAGGTGCAAATTTCCAATGATGAATGTCAGTATATTGTATACCAAAAATGTACCAATAAAATTAAATTTTTTTTAAAATGACAACAACAACAAAAGGAAATTAATCATGATTAGTGGTTCTCAGGCTTTTTTTTTTTTTGTCCTTGGCATTTTAAAAATATTTAGCATCAGAAAGTTGCTCATCTTCTATTTTTGCAGTGCAGTAGATGTACTGAAAAGCAATCAAATCATGCTGTCAGCTGAATGAGTTTTCACAAACCAACTATACTTGGAAAACCAGTAGTTAGAAGAAGTCACAGAGGTTCTTAGCACTCCAAAGTCCCCGGCTTAGCCCCCCCACCTTATTTTTTTTTAGGTTTTTTGAGACAGGGTTTCACTATGTAGCTCAGGCTCCCCTTGAATTCACTATGTAGCCCAGGAACCCATGGTGCTCCTCCTGCCTCAGCCTCTCATGTGCTGGGGTTACATGCATGCACCACCACACCAGACCTTCATCAGCTTTTAATAAGCAAGAAAGAGTACCTAGAAATTAACTCCACATATCTTTTACTGTTTATGTGGGAAAGGGGAAATGTCATTGATATTTCAGACATTTTGGCTTTCTGCTTTCATTTTTTTAAACCAAGTTCGAATTTCAAAAAACACAGGCAGGTTCAACTTCCACCTATAATAGAGTGGACAGTACCAGACCAACAGCTCTGCTGAGGACAACTGGAAAAGATAGTTTAAATGCAGAAACATCTGACCTGGGCATGAATGCACATGCCTATGATCTAGTATTCAGGAGGCTGAGGCAGGAGAATTACTGTGAGTTTGAGGCCAGTGTGGGCTGACCCTGTCTCAAAAAAAACAGAACAGAATGAAAATCCAAAACATCTGCTTGAAGTAACAGGAAAGCTTGTCAGGGGTCAGGAGTTTGGGGGCCAGGTCTTGGAGAGAGGAGAGGCTCCCTAAGGAGCCCCACTTTCTATGAGCCTTTTTTCCACTCGGTATCTGCCAGCCCTTAGCTAAGAGACCAGGCAGAAGGCAGCTGGGAGACCAGGGGAGCCTGAAGAACCTCGTGTCCTCTCAGGCATGACTGGACAGGCTCAGCTGGAGACACTGGGGCAGGAGCCTGGGGCAGCAGCCCAGGCAAGCAGACAGCTGGAAACAGAAGAGCCAGCTGGCAGCACAGAGTCTGCAGGGGACTCAGCACCAGGCAGAAAAAATGGGACTCTAAGGCCTATTGAGGCCAGGGGTTGGGGCCCAGGGCCATCCGCTGGGGCCATGGGACTGGGACAAAATACCAGGGGACAAAGCCTTCAAAGTCTGAACAACAACGATCAGCAGGGAGAAAGCCTGACAGGATGAAAATGACCACCTTTCCACGCAGGGAAAGGATGGGACAGATACACTCAAAGGGGAGGTGACGCTGTCCAGGATCTCCAGGGACACAGGCTGGACACTGAATGAAGAAAGAGGACCATGAAGAAAACCACAACAGACCCACAAGAGACCCACACACTGGAGCTAAGTATGGTTTTCAAGATGGTTGTGATCTATATGTTTGAGAAAATAGATGAAACATTTTCATATTGTTCACATGAAACATTTATTTTTAAAAGAATCTAATAAAAGTTCTAGAACTGAAAAATACAAGGAAATTAACAGGTTGCCTAATAACAAATTGGACAGAGCAAAGAGAGCTTGAAAACAGGCTGGTAAAAAACAATGAAACTGGAAAAACATCACTAAAAGTACCGGAAATTGAGCGAGAAACATACAGAAAATCTAAAATAACAGTGTTTGGAGTCAGAGAAAGAGAGAAGAGAAAGGAGCAGAACAATATTTTAAAAAGATAATGGTGGGCTGGGGATTTAGCTCAGTGGTGCCACCACCTGCCTCAAAAGCACAAAATCCAGAGTTCAATCCCCGCCCCGACCCCTGACAAAAAAAAAAAAAAAGACAATGGTACAAAATTATGAGCTACATTGAAAACCCCAACCAGGATAAACACAAGGAGAACCTAGGAGACCACTAGGACCAAATATAGAGAGAAAAAGTCTTGAGAATAGCAAAAAAAAAAGACTCAAAAGTCAAATAATAAGGCTGACAGCCAATTTTCCCAAGAAAGGATGAAAGCCAGAAGACACTTTTTATCACTCATATCTAGATGTTCCCCCAAAGCCTCATGTGCTCATGGGTGGGGCTTTTTGGAGGTGGCTGGCTCGAAGGTATGTGGATGTGGATTAAGGTGTGTGATAATTAAATTAATCCACTGATTGGTTTAGCATGGTTCTGAGTGTGGATAATGGAAGGACTCACCATGAGTGTGGGTGGCACCAACCAATAGGCTTGTAGCTTGCATGGGATAAAAGGGAAAGAGAGGCCTACTGTTCGCTGCCTTTTGCCTGCACTGCCATGGACTGTTTCTCCTCTGTGATGCCCCTCTGCCATGCCACTCTGCCTTGGAGCCAACTGACTATGGACTGAAACCTCTATAAACTGTGAGCTAAAATAAACCTCTCCTTCTCTAACTTTGAGTGTTGAGTATTTTGTCCCAGCAATGAGAAAAGTAACCAAGACAAGTATACAATGACATCTTTAAAGAGGGGGTATCTGTCTCCCCAGAATTCTTTTTTTTTTCTGTTATTGTGATGTGCTCTTGTTATGTTGCCCAGACTAGCCTGGAATTAGCCTTGAACGTGAGCTCACATGACTCTCCTGCCTCAGCCTTCCCAGTAGCTAGGACTACCTGGGGTGCACCACAACTCCTAGCTCCGCCAAGCTCTGCACACCTAATGAAACTATCCTTCAAAAAGCAAAGGCAAAATCAATTCATTTCCAGGTCACAAAAACGTTGAATAGTTTTTTTCTGGCAGAGATGCCCTACAGGAACTACCAAAAGGAGTCTGTTTGCAGAGGAAAAGACACCAGCGGGAACACATAGGAATTTAGAAAC
This sequence comes from Heterocephalus glaber, assembly GCF_000247695.1. The sequence continues at coordinate 29,517,583 of NW_004624742.1, forward strand.
GACAAACAGTGACTAGACTGAATATGTGGGTAAATCTGAATACAGATTCCAAAAACAGTAACTTCAGTCTCTCATGGGGACTTAAACAGATGTATAATAAAAATGATTCACAAAAACAACACAAAAGGAAGAAGGTAGAGTGGAGTGGGGGAGGAGACAGGGTAAATGGAGTCAAAGTTCTAAGATCCTAAAATTGTCTGGAATAGTATTCAACTAAAATAGCAGGGTAATTGTGCACACACACACATGAAGAAAAGTAAAATGAAAATTTTACAATTAATATGTAAGTAGAGAAGAACAGAGGAAAGTTTAAAATAATGCTTGATTAAAAAAATAATAATTGAGAAGACTAAAATTCTGCCCTCCTTAGAGGACACGAAGCAAACAAAAGCAAAACTGCAGAATGAAGTAATTACATTTAAATGGCTTTTGTACAGAGAACAGCTTATCAGTGACGCCATGGAGTGTTTGGTCACTAACTCAGGATGGTGTATTTTGTTGACCTGTGGCCTTTCACAAGTTTGTTTCATGTTAGTAGTCACACATAATCCAGAGCTGTAAATTAAATAAAGTGTTACTTTAAATAGTAATAATAATAATAATAATAATGCTGACTGATCCAAAATGAAAACAAAAAAATGCCAGGGATGGTGACACATGCCTGTAATCCTAGCACTCGGGAGGCTGAGGCAGGAGGATTGCTGTGAGTTCAAGGCCAACCTGGGCTTCATAGTGAATTCAAGGTCAGTCTAAACTACACAGCAAGACCCTGTTTCAAAAAGCCAAAACCAAAACAAAACAAAACAGACAGTATACAAACAGCAAACAAACAGTAACTGACCAAGTAGTTTTACACTTCTATCAATAATCAAACCAGAGATGAAACTGTCAGAGAGATTTTTAAAAACTAATATACAAGCCGCTTTAAAAGGTATAAATTAAATGTAATGGCACCGAAAATTTATACAAATGGGAAGAGGTACAACATATATCAACTAACCCCAAAAAACTGGTATTGCTATGTTAATATCAAAAATATAAAGTTTAAGGCAGGAAACAGGACTAGCGATAAAGAGATATTTCATAATGAAGAGATAACAATTATAAATGTATCTGTCATGCACCTGGTAGCATAGCTTCAATGTTACAAAAAGGGAAAACTGGCAAACATAAAGAGAGGAAAATTCAAAATCATAATGTATGGAACCAAATAATCTTTATGCATTCTTTTCAGACACACACACAATATACATATATGAAAATGAACCATATATAGGATCTCAAAAAATTTCAAAACACTAAAACCATCCAAAGTATATTCTCTCTCTGCAGTGAAAGTAAGCTGGAACTCAATAGCAAAAAAATAACTAGAAACTCCCTCAACCGCTGAGAAATTAAGAAATACATTTCTACGTGACCCTGTGGGATAAAACAATCAATCATAATGAAAATTGTAAAGTATTTTACATCAAAAAATAAAAAGTAATAATAATGTGGGATGCAGCAAAAATGATGCTTAAAGAAAAATTTATATCCTTAAATGAAAATATTTTCAGAAAAACTGAAAATCAAAGATAAAAACTTCTATCTCAAGAAAAAAATTTCCAAAATCACAAAGGAAAAATAACAATAAAAGTAGGAACTCATGAGGTACAAAATTGAAACATAGTGCAGAAAAGAAACAAGGCAAAGATTGCAAAGGTTACTAAATTCATAAAGCTTTGGCAATACCTGTCACAATAAGTGAGAATTGTCACTATAAAAAATAGGAATATCGGGCCGGGGATTTAGCTCAGTGGTTCTGGTGCCTGCCTCACAAGCACAAGGTCCCAAGTTCAATCCCTGGTACCAAAAACACACAAAAAAATAGGAATATCAATTCCGGAATGGAAAACAGGGACATGGCCACACAATGTACAGATATTTAAACAAATGTAAGGTGGTATAAAGCAAACCCTACATGAATGACTTTGGGAATGAAACATGCAAATTCCTAAAAAGATACAGCTTACTAAGACACAAAAAAAGAAACAAAATTTGAATAATTTATCTATTAAAAAGTCAAATCCACATTTTAAAGTCTTCCGACAACAAAATGTCTGGCACCAAATGTCTTCTCTAGTGAATTTTCTACACATGTAAGCAATAATTTCAATATTACAAAGCTCTGCCAGGGAATATTTTAAGGAGAGCAAAGACTTCCAATTTCATTTTTTAAGGTCACTGTGTCCTTAATACCAATTCCCAACCCAGCCTCACAGCAACAGAAAAGTACAGGTTAATCTCGTCATGCGTAGAGATAGCCCTCAAAACTTAAAATAAAGATATCCTTCAACAGAATATTAGCAAGGCAAATCCCGCAGTATATAAAAAGGGTCACAGCTCAACCTAGTTGACTTTGTTCCAGAAATAAAATCTAATTTAATACTCAAAAATCAATATAAGAGGCACACATGGTGTGGCACACACTTATAATCCCAGCACTCGAGAGGCTGAGGCAGAAGGGTCTCAATTTCAAGGCCAGTCTGCTCTACACGAGACCCCTTCTCAAAAAAAAAAAAACGTAATTCATCATCCTATTAACAGAATAAAAAATATATGATGAAACTCAGCACTGACTTGTGATTTTAAAGAATAATATACTAAGAATATAAATTTCTTAACCTAATAAAAGTTGTCTATGTGAATCCCTTATGAAATGCTGTACTTAGTGGTAGAAAATACACATTTTCCCTGAGATCAAGAACAAGGTTCAGGATGTCCATCATCTCTGCTTCTACTCAACATTTTAAGAGAGATCCTGGCAAGTAAAATACGACCAAGGGAAAAGAAGAAACAAAACTGTCATTATTTACAGAAAGCCAATGGACTCCACAGCAGACCCCAAATCTAAAAACTACTAAAATCAGTGAATTTTTAGCAAAGTCACAGAAATGAAGCCAACATGTAAAATGAGTTATATTTCTACATTGGAGGAACGACTCAGAAATGAAATTTTAAAGTGCCAGCTGCGGTAACATTAAAAACTTAGGCGCCAATGGCCTCGCTTTTCAGCAGATTTGTACCCCGATATGGCAATGCCTCTCCCCTTAATAGAGCCCGGTGCATGCTCAGCTCAAGCCTCGTACGTGGACTGGTGAGATCCTTTTTAAAGAAGAGAATAGAATATGCAGTTTCCAAAAGCTTTAATGCGGTCTCGAACTCTTTCTAAATAGAAAAGAGGTTAAAAAAAAAGAAAAAAAAAAAAAAGAAAAGGGGTCAATGCAAGTCATTTTACTACGACTGAGCAAGCAAGACCAAAGCACATAAATAGTAAAATATTTTGTATTTCCATTTAATATCTTGAGATGAAATTCAAAGATAAAACAGCCTAACACAAAAGCAAAAATATATAAAATGTTTCCAGTGCAGTAAGGAGACATGAAATAAGTGATGTCTAATAAAACCGTACATGTTCCAACATGTGAGCAGTCAGGCAGGCCTGCCTTAGGGGACATAACAAAGCCACTACACTCTGGTACCGGGCCCAGATCAAATGGGACAGGTGCACTGGTGTCTCAGACCAGCAGGGTTGCCTTCGTAAGTGATTTTATGACAGAACTGAGCATCGTTTTCTTTAGACTTTCACAGCATCTGTAAGCCTGGAGATTGCAGTCCACACTGACAGCAGCCACCTGACATTCTAGGCTCAGAAAAGCATGGAGCCTTTTGCTCACCTCACTAGCAAAACATCTGAAGTTGTGGAGGACACAAGCATATCTGTCGCTGAGTGGAATGGTCCAGAATGTGGCAGGACAGCAAGCATTTCTGTCTCTACCAGGGCCCCTGGGTCATGTGACACTGAAAAGCAAGTGTGCAGATTTCCAGCGTGTCCCAGGAGGCACGGCTGTCCCCACCAAGAACCCGGCATAGACAAAGCCTCATCTTAGCAGTTTCACCACATCCGTCCTCCACAGCCGGCCCAGCAGAAAAACCAGCTCGCCAGCCACCTGTCAAAGCAGCCCTGGCAAAAATCTTTGAAAGAATTTGAGTTTCCTCTAAAAGTCCCAAGGTAGTCATGCTGGGCAAGGAAAAAAAAAATCAGCATTTTTGGATTTCCTTATACTTATTTTATTTTGAATTACAGATTGGGGTACAGATAACATATTATTTTTAATACACAGAGCCTGAAAAGCTGTCTGACTCTGTTCCAATCCCAATCAGGTTTTATAATAAATCCAAGTAGAAATGCTTCAGGATCACTGTTCACACAACACTCAACTTGTGCTTTTAAATGTTAGGCATATCTTCATTTGCTCCCAAAGCAGCATGTTTGTTATTCTGAAATAAAATCTCAAAAAATAACAGAAGAAAACTTTTTTTGACCTATTATAGACGAAAAACATTTTCACCTAAATTTTCAAGTTCTCTCCTTTTTTATTTCTGCCTTTAGACCTTGTTGCATAAAATATGCAAAGAAAGTCAGATAGAGCAGTATGGGCCTATAATCCCAGCATTTGGGAGGCTGAGGCAGAAGGATCATCAAGGCCAGCCTGGGCTACGCAGTGAGTTCAAAGCTAGCAAGACTCATCTCAAAAAAATAAGTAAAATAAAATACTCAAAGAAGGTACTGAAAGAAAAATCTGGATCAGAATCTACAGTGTTTAAATGTCTGTTTTCCAAACAAACGTAGCCCAGAAAATGAGCCAAATTCTTAATCCATTTTCTTCCTGTAAAATACCTCCTACCTTCCAATACTGGGACAATGTGTAACTCACTTCTCTGGGAACCATTCACCTGCTACTCATTCATTAAGCAGGAGCTGTGGTTGCTATAATAATTAGCTGTCATGTCGATCAATGTTTACTTACTAACTGAGTCAGCTTTTTCTTCTTCATTGCTTCACACATAATTTACTAATCCTGGCTTGCAAAGCATTTTGAGATACTCTGGAGACGTGTCATACAAAGCCTTTGGTATTTAAAAACTCCACTGTGCAAATGGGAAGGGACCAATCTATGAGGAGCAGGAGAAGGAGGGGACGGGACGAAAATAATTAAGATGTATTATGTGGAAGCCCCAACTGCACGTGATGAATGTGATCATTATGCGCTACAGACTTATGCTGACAAAAATAAAATGCAAGAAACTTCACTGGACTGTCCTAAGATGCACTAAACAGCAGGAAAAGAAAGAAAGGCAGCTGGGCATGGTGGTGCATGCCTGTAATCTCAGCACTGGGAGGCTGAGGCAGGAGAATCGCCAAGAGTTTGAGGCCAGCCTGGGCTACATAGTGAGACCCTGTCACAAGAAAACCAAAAGGTGGCCCGGGGATTTAGCTCAGGGGTTTCACCACCTGCTGCGCATGCGCAAGGACCCGAGTTCCATCCCCGGCACCCCTCCCCCCAAAAAACAAAAGAAAACCAAAAGAAAAAGAAAAAGAGAAAAAGGCAATGATTAAAACTCATTAAGCCACAAGTCAACACATACTGCCCATCAGCCATGTGACAGTAGTTTCTAAAAATTAAGATTTGCCTGCCTGATCATCTGCCCAAACACGCGGTCATTTATCCGTCCATTTACATTTTACCCAGCTCTCTGTATCAGTCCATATGAGACAGGACTCCCAAACAAAGCACCCATTTTATTAGTTGTTCTGTGGTTCTAAGAAAAGACCAAATTTTCGTGCACTTGTTCCATATTCAGGTCCCAGCTGCGCCTTTGGGACCCTCACGCGGTCTGGTGGCCATGGTCACACCTTCACACATACACACACACACACACACACACACATCCCAGACATCACACTCAGCTACAAGTCAACACTTGCCCTCACCCAGCCCTGAAGGGAGTCTCTTGCCCCAAGCAACTGGCTTCCAAGGGTCCTGGGAGGCCTTGGGAACCCACTAAGTCTGGCCAGTTTGGGGTCATGGCCCTGCACATCTGTGGGAAACTCCTGACTGCCTCCAGACAAGATCACATCTGTGTAAAAGCGCATCTCATGGGCTCCTTGCAAGTCAAGGTAAGAGGTTATGACTTGTGTTCTTCACACTGTTTTGACCGGAACTCACAGTAAAGGAAAACCCAGGTCTGAGGTCAGGGTACAGCGAATGGCCACAGCCAGGAAGGGTTGTCTCCACAGAAGCTTCCAGAACCCATCAGCCCTCACCCTTTCGGTGGTGTCTGACATCCTCCTTCACCTCCCTGAAGTGTTTGTTGCTTCAGACCCACTGAATTGCTTTCTCATCCTCCACCCGCAACTGAAAAACAGGGAAACCAAGCCCCAGGGAGCAAAGGGTCTGGTCCCATGTCCTGGGTCCCATGTCCTGGGCCCCTGTATCCTGGGTCCCCGTATCCCGGGTCCTAGGTCCCGTGTCCTGGGTCCCCGTATCCTGGGTCCCCAGTGGTGACACTGCCACCCCAAGGCACTCTCTCTGCACCGAGTGAAGCAAAACCTGAACCCCAGCTCCCTGCACAGACAGGGCTCCCCCAGCCTCAGACCTAGTGTGGCTCCATCCCAAGGAGGGTGAATCCCGACCTCAATTTAATTTTCTCTATACCATGCTGGGCCTACCATGACTTAGCACATAAGCACATTTTTCTTTCCATCCACCCTTTCTGCAATCTCTGCAAACCCGGCCGGAAGGGCCAGCATCCTTCTCAGAGTGGATTTAACCTGGGCTCACACCGACTTTAGCCTCAGGGATGAATGGACCTCTCCACCATGGTGGCTTAATTAAAATTTAAATGCCCAAACCACATGGATCGATGCCTGGATGAGAAGGACCAGGAACCCGGAAACCCCAAGGCAACAGCACAGGAGCTGGCACTGAAGCGTGGGTCCGCCACGAAGCGCCCCGCACGGCTTCTGTGGGGTGGGGGGTCATTTTCAGGGGTGTTTTGTTTTGTTTTTTCTTTTCTAAATGTGGAATTCCTCTCTAATGGGCCCGTCGCTGGGTGGGAGTCGCATTACAACTGGAGCCAGAGGAGGACAGGGGAAGGCGACCCCGTGGGGCAGAGCACCGGTGCAAGAAGCCCGGGACTCCAGAATCAGACACCACTGTCCCCGTGCGCAGACCTGGCCGGAGACAGCAGGAGGAGGAAGCAGGAACCCAGAGGGACCGAGCGAGACCTGGGGTCCGTGGCTCCTCCCCCAACTGCGGCAGAAAATTTAAGGAGCCTGGGAATCTTTAAGACCCCAGAATTCTTGTTTTGAACTTAAAATTTGACTGTGTCAGGGAGCCTTTTCCTTCCCTGAGTTTCTGTTTAAATCCATTCTCTCTGCCTCCAGAATTAGTGCTGCTGTTTGGGGGGTTGGGGGCAGCTGCACCCGCAAATCTCCCCGCAAGATAAACAGAGATAAAGTCATGAAGGTCAGGACAGCTCCCAGGGGCCCCTGAAAGGTTAAAGCCCCTTAGGGGACCCTGGGCAGGGCTTAGCTCAGAACACACACTCAGGGGTCCCAAGTAATTCACTTGTATCCTAACAGTGCCCGGAAACCCCACATTTTCATGATTAGCTAATGTGAACAACCCCAAAATAAAAATGATCACGATCTCGGGAGCGTTGTCAGTAAAGCTGCGCAACAGAAATATACGTTACTCAGCCAAGATTAAATAAAGAATACAAGAATAGAGCGCTGTTTAGGACGACAGAAATAGAAAAGGGAATGACATAATGTGTGCCCTGCACTGCACACGGACGTACGGATTACATAACTGGGGCTGGAGCAGCAACCCCACCGGCCAGGAGGACGCCACCTGCCCACTGGCCCACATCCCGTCCGCATCCTCAGCCTCCCGGCGCTGGGCCCCTCACCTTTATTTTCAGAATCTTTCATCCTCTGCCTCCTTCCTCTGCTGCAAAGAAGCAGGAGAGCCGGCGGTCCTGCAGCCCTGACTTCCGATTTGTCATTCACAGCCAGCCCGAGGCCTGGGGGCGAAGTCCCTCCGGGCGGGCAGCTCTGGGAGTCTTGTGAGGCGGGAGGCTCAGGTTATAATTCCGCCTGTGCTGGAGCTGAGAGGATGGGAATGGAGGAGACGTAAACACAGCTTCCAAAACACGGCCTGGACCGGCTCCGGAGCGGCTGGCGTCTCCTCCCCGGGGTGGGGATTCGCCGCAGCTCAAAGGCGACCGTCTGCGTCTGGGCGACTCTGCCGGGACTGAGGGCTGCGTGCCCGGCGTCCCTCACACAGTCATTGGTTGCTTGCTGCATTTATTCAGCAAACCTGTCTCTGTCAGGCCCTGCGCCAAGCGCTGCATAGACGCAGGACGCAGAGCCCACCTCCCCCTGCAGGCGGACAGCGCTGGCTGTAGGTCGCTGGGTGGCCCTGCCAGGGACGGGCAGGAGGGAGCCACACCCGGAAATCCCAGCGGAGGGTTAGGGAGAGCCCAGGAAAACTTTCAACCTCCACCCCAGCTCACTGGTCACGGTCACTCAGCTCCAGTGCCTTCCTCTCTTCCTGCCTACCACTCGCCCAACACAGAGCTGTCTGTGCCTGGCTCTGTTCCGCCTGTTAGGGCTCCGCGGTATCGGGGAGACCCAGCCCCGGCTTCCCCTGCTCCCGGGCTACATGGGACGATCCCGAGAGGCCAAAGGTAAATCCAGGCCCGTGACACCGCGTGATGCTGCAGAGGGAAAGGAGTCCTGGTGTGGGGGACAGAGGGGCCGTCTAGACAGAGGCCGGGCGAGTGAAGGACACGCCACTTAGGGCAGAGGGCTCAGGGCCCCAGCGCCCTCATCCCAAGACCTCGACTGATGTTCTGGACCCCACGGCCTCCTCTGCCCCAAGACCCCACTGAGGCTGGTGTCTGTCCCCACTGTGCGGACTGGCAAACTCACACCCAGAAAGATGAAGTGACCTAACTCGACGAGGGGGAAAAGAAATGCGACCTGCTCTAGCCCCAGAAACCGGCACGGGATCCGCTGGCCCAGAAGTCAGGCGGGAGGTTGGGATCTCTCTCCCTCTCTGTCTTGTGACTGAGAGGTGAGAGGTGAGGGAGCCAGTCAGCCTCTCAGAAGGCTGCTGGGGAGAGCAGAGGGAGCGCCAGCAGGGCCCTGAGGCGGACTGAGTTCCGGCGGGGCTGCCACTGCTGGTGCAGGAAGAGGACTCGGTGCGCTGCTCCTCACAGCAGGCCCCCCTAAGGCTGCAGGGCGACAGTTTCCGTGGCCACTGGGGCCCCCGGTTGACGTCTGGCTGCTCCCCGTGAAGCTCTCCCAGGCTGAGAAATGTTCCAGGTTTGGCTTTGGGGTCCGCAGTAGACCTTAGCTGCCTAGGAGCTCCAGGACAGTGGCAGAAGGCTGTCCTTCAGCCCAGTGCCTCTGAGGTGCCCTCGGCCAGGAGTCACCCAGAGACACGGGCACTGCTTCCTGCAGGACCGAGCCCAGTGGGGCGCTTCGGGACACGGGGTGAGGGTCACACACACTTTGTCAACAGCGCCCGTGTGCCAGGCACCACTTGAACACAGGGGCGACACGGCGCTGAACAAAGCAGCCTCTGTCCCCGAGGGGGCACGGCAACTTTCTGACTCGGGTGGAGTCCGGGCAGGGCTCCCCAGGCAGCAGCCTGGGCCCATCCTGACCGCCCTGGGTTCCCTTGGGGGGGGGGGGCATGAGCACTGCCCTCCTGGTTGGGTGGAGCTGCCAGGGTTCAGACCCAGGGGCCCCCAGGGCTGCATAGCTCATCATTATCTGCGACCCAGGTCACCCCAGCCCTGAAGCCCCAGGTCCTCATTAGACGGGAATAATAACCGGTCTTTGGGCTGTGGGGCAGGGATCTCAGGATGCAAGGCGCTGAGCACAGCGCTGCTGGGCTGGGCCTGGCAGGAAGGAAGCAGAGGAGCAGGGGCACCTGGTCTTCTCGAGAAAGAAATAATTGTGTTTGCTTTCTTTGAGAAAGGAGTGTCTGTCTTAGGAGTGTCTGTCTTTTGCTCAATATTGTATTATAAAAAGCTTCAAGCATACCAAAAAAAATTGAAAGAATCACAGAGTGAGTCCGAAATCGTGTCTGCTTTGGTAATATTTGGAATGTGCCTCCCCATCCATCTTTAGTGGATCTCTTTTTAAAAAGGAGTTTGAAAGGATCAGCAAATTTAAAAGCATCTCTTGTCCCCTCCTAACACTGTGTATGTGTGTGTGTGCATGCGCGTGCACGGGTGCGTGCGTGTGTGTACATATATATATATATATTTTTTTTTTTTTTTTTTTTCTGAGACAGGGTCTCACTGTGCAGCCCAGGCTGGCCTTGAACTCATGCCAATCCTCCTGCCTCAGCCTCCTGAGGGCTGGGGTTACAGGTCTGCACCACCACACCCCGCTCCTGACACAAAATGTGTGTAGCAGAGCCCTGGAGCCCGATTCTCAGCCATTCCACCAGGACCGGGACCTCTCAGAAGTCTTGTGCCTCCATGTTTCACACCTCAGAGCCACACCTCACTGGGGACAAGGGTGGGTGGCTGGTCCGGCTCCAATGCCCCAGGTGCTGTGGCCCCACAGGCAGCACCAGTGGGCCGGATACTGTCTTGGTCCCTGGGCTGGGAGGCTCGGGCAGCTGGCTGGGCCCCAGGCCTCACCCTCTCTGCCAGCCCGAGTCACGACCCACAAGCTGCAGAGTGGAGTCTGAACAAGGACCAGGGAGTGGGAGAAAAGGCTTCTTGAGTCCTAGGGACATTGGGACCCTTGAAGACTGGAGGGTGTGTCCCAAATTAGCCAGAGCCAGGGATCTTAGGTGGCCTGCGGGGACTCTTCTGGCTGCGTCATTCATTCCCAGGCACTGGTGACCCAGCGCTGGCCCTCACCCCGACCCCAGGCCGAGCCCCCACTGGTCCTGCTCCCAGCACCCAAAGGGCCGGAGGAGAGGTGGGTGGGGAGCAGACAACGCACTGGGGGGACTGGGGTGTCGGACGCCTGGCTGAGCACAAACCGCTGCGAAGCCAAATTTCCAGGCACGGAAACCAGCCACAGCTGCCACTGCCCACACTGGCTGTGCCCTTCACCTCTCTGTGCTTCCGTTCTCCTCGCTGTAAACTAGGGGTTGTCGCAGGCATAACAATAAAGAAATAAGAACATGCACCGTTTAGGGCTGCGACCGGCACACGGGAAGCAGCAAGTGAATGTGAACTCTTCCAGAGCCAACGTTTCTAGAAGTGGCCACTTGGCCAGGGACAGGGAGCCAAAAAGCGGCACAACCAGGATCCTGCTTGTCAATGTGGCTCCCACACCCCGACTTGACAGTGTCCTGTCACCCCCTTTCCTGGGGCACAGCTCGGGCCCAGGCAGGGTCTGGGGATGCGCTTAGATCCCCCGTGCCCGTGCTCAGGCCCGAGGCCTGAAGCCTTTGTGGGTCTCTGCAGGGCCGGGTCCCTCCCCAGGTGTCCCATTGGAGCCTCGGAGCTGGGCTGAGGATGTGTTTGTAACCAATGGGCCCCAGGCTCCACCCCTGCAGTCCTGCACCTGCCCCGAGGAGGACGGTGGGAGGAGGCAAGACCAGGCCGGCCACTGCCAGACAGTGAGGTTTTCCAGCTCTAGTTACTTCCTTCCCAGGGCTACTTTCCTGATCGAAAATAGTGAATCTTTTAAAAATACATATATAGTGAATCTTTAAGTTTTTCAAAACTTATTACAGTAAAAGACAGATTGCCAAGAACAACGGGATAACTGTGTGGGAAGCAAGGGGTATTAATGGCAAAGTGTGTTTTACTATAATAAAAATTTTCAGGGAAGACAGGATCTCACTGTGTAGCTCAGGCTGGCCTCAAACTCACAGTGATCCTCCTGCCTCAGCCTCCTGGGAGAGTGCTGAGATTACAGGTTTGAGCCACCACATCCAGACCAGTAATGAATATTTTTATTTAGACATTCACCATAAGTTTTAATCACCCCTCAATGAACAACCGTTCACAGCAATGTCTGTCAAATAAAAACACGATGCTTTGTCCTCATATACCTTAGTCACTGGATCTGGTGCTGTGTGACTCCTGGCTCTTCCCCAAAGTCAAAATGACCATGAAGGGCAGATGTTTTGAATCAATTCAGGACATTGAGGCAGCCAGAACATCGAAACTAAAGACCCTCAGGAGAGAGGACTCCAGAGCTGCTGCAAGCAGCGGCCAGGATGACGGCACGAGTGTGTGCAAAGTGAAGGGGAGAGTTTTGGGGGTGATTCATGGCAACGTGGCTTTCACTGCAGCACATTTTTAAATTGAAACACTCACTGCACTTTTATCATACCTCCTATCACGAGTTCACTAGTCCTTTCATGTGTGCCTCACTGGATCTTTCCAATTCCCCGGCTATAGGGCGGTCCTCGCCTCTGCTCAAAGGATCCGCCTTGAAGGAGGCATAGCTAGAAAAGGGCTCGGCAAAAGACAAACCCAGTGCTCTGTCCTCGCCCGAGGCAACCATCTAGAAAGTCCTGCGCTCTAGGCCCAGCCTGGCCCCAGGGTCACCGAACTGGGGAATGGGCTCCTGCCCAGCAGGGTTAAGGGAGGGGATCTGGTGGGGGGGGCTCGGGATAATTATCCACCACAACCTCTGGGGGGGAGGCTCTATCACAGCAGTGTCCCACCTCCTCCACCCCCTCTCCTGTAATCTGAAGGCCTTACTTACTTACTTCGTGACTGGCTGCGCTGCTGGGAAAAGACCGCAGGCCTGAGGGTTAACTCCTTGCTCCCGTTCAGAACAACCTGAGTGATGAGGTACACTTTGAAAAGTTGTTTTGACATCCATCTAAACCAAAAAACATTTCAGTACCTAGAATATTTAAAGAACTCTTATAAATAGATAAGAAAAAACAACCCATTAAAGGAAAGGGAAACAGCATCAACAGGCATTTCACAGAGGTGCATACAGATGGCCAATATTCAGCACAAAACACACTCAGCTCCCTGATTAGCTGAGGAAATCCAATATGAAACCTGTCAAGCTGGTGAGTGTCCTGAAGTTGGGTAGGACTCGGGGAGGAGCCAGGAGTCTCACACACTGCTCACACGGACTGAACAAGCACAGGGATGTAGGTCAACTGGGCAGTATGTAAAAGTTAAATCCATTCAACCCAGTCACTGCCCTCCTGGGCATCTTCCGGAAAGAGTTAGAGGCATCACATTAGAGGGATCCATGCATCCTCATATTTATAGCAGCACAACTCACAACAGCTAAATCTTGGAAGTGACCTGTGTCCATCAGCAGAGAAATGGATGAAGCAAACGTGGTATTCACACACAGTGGAGCATTACTCTGCCAGGAAGAAAGATACACTTGAGTCATCTGTAGGAAATGGATGGACTTTGAGACCATGATGTTAAGTGACATGAATCAGACACACAAACTTCAATAGCACATGGTTTCTCTTATATGAGAAACCTGAAATATAAATAAAAAGCGAAACAAAAGGTAGATAGTAGGATGCAGGGAGTTGGGTCTTTTGCAAAAGGAAGGGGGCCAACAGATGAGAGGGAGGGAGAAGGTGGGAGAGGAAGGCAGGAAGAGGAAAGGAGATGTGTTGTGTCCGCGGACCAACTCTCCGTGATGAATGTAGCCCCGTTATACACTACAAACATGTACGAGTGAAAAACTGAAAATGGAAAACAGTCTAGAAACCACACGCCTGCGGGGCCAGAATGTCCTTCTAAGGCTTTCTACCACAGCTCTGGTCACACCGTCCAGAGAGTAAACTCCAGGCCCCTGTCTTGGAGACACACATGAACGAAAAGGCGCATGCATGCCAACACACTTCCTGGGTGTCAGCTGTGTTCAGGACCCGGTGCTGGTGTGATCGATGCCTTGGGAATCCCTGTGAGCTGTCCTCCTTCTCACCTGCAGAAGGAAGGCTGCTGGTACAGAACTTCCCATTGGCCTGGAAGATAACAGCTCCAAGGAGCCTCCAGCTGTGGTCTTTCCAGCCCCAGGACCAGGCATTGCCGGGTGTGATCTTATGGTTGAATATCTGGATGAGTATTTATAAAAACAACAACCAGCTCCCTGGGAGCCACTGTGTTCTGAAACTATGTAATCCTCACAGTCCCCTGATGACAAAGGACGCATTAGCCCCACTTTGGAGGTGCAATGTAACTGAGGGTTTTCTAGGCCAGAATTATGAATTTTATTTTCCTTTAATACTCAGCTTCACCAAGTAATTGGCCAGATTTATGGAAATAACAAGCTCTTTCCCAGAGTTTAAGTCTTTTTAGGAGATAAAATTTACCAGGGCCAGGGATTTAACTCAGTGGTTCTGCCACCTGTCTCACAAGCACAAGGTCCCGAGTTCGATCCCTGGTACCAAAGGAAAAAAAGAAAAAGAAAATGTCTACAATGTCAATAGTGGTACAGTGGTATTGGTAGCACATGAATAAGCAGAGAGATCAAGGAAATAAAACAGAAAATTTAGAAATAGAGGAGATAAAATTTACCAAATAACACAAATATCTAGGATATTTATGTCTCAAATTCTTAACCAGCTACAAAATTGTATCTTTTGTGGGACTGTGTGATTCAAAAGTTAATTACTCCCCTAGATTCTGTTGTAAATTTGATGGTTGGAGTGTGTTTGCCTCGGGACAATGGACAATCAGTAATAGGGCGAGGTTACTCAGCCATCTGTTTGCCCTAAATCCAA
>NW_004624742.1:29533278-29608086 GCF_000247695.1 Heterocephalus glaber
TGACCGGAGGCCAAACTGGAGTTATTCTGTAGCTGGGCTGTAGGCAAGAGAACTAGGCTAACCAAATGATTTTTCCCTAAAATTATGTAGCATTGTTCCCAACACAGGATAAGGAATTTCTTATTCAGGAGTCAATTTAATACCTATTGAGCTTGGCTTCCAAAGTAAGTATCTGCCCTCCCAGAACCCCTGCTACAATACAAGCCATCATTCTTCCCCAGTCCCCCAAGTCCTCTGGAAACGTGGAAGGAGCATTAAAGATAGAGTTTGTCTCTCACAAACAGAAAGTGTTGGTTAATCAAAGCTCACAGAGTAAAGCAAGTTTAATTTGTTGATAACTGACTTTTAGAAAGATTAAGTATCCAGCTAAGCTGAGGCTGGTGCTGGAGCTCAGTGGTACAGTGTTTCCTGGCATGCAGGAGGCCCTGGGTTCATTCCCCGGCACTGCAGAACAAACAAGCTGAGTGCAGTGATGCTCGCCTGTAATACCAGCATTCTGGGAGGCTGAGGCAGGAGGATTGCAAGTTTAAGCCCAGCCCCTGTAACGCAGGTGACTTAGCAAGACCTTGTCTCAAAAAAATGAAATAGAGTGGGATGTACTTCCGTGTGAAGGCCCTGACTTCAATTTCCCATACCTGGAAAGAAAAATGAAGCACTGGGCACAATCTCCAGCACCTAAAACAAAGATAAAGTTCCCAGCCAAGGTCACAAGTGTCCTATGGGGCCATTTATTCCATGCCCGGAGCTCCGGGCCTGTGTCAGTCACTCACAGCCCTGTGGGAATCAAACTCTAGGTTCACCTCCTTCTGGCATAAAAGGAGACAAGAAAGACACCTGGCCTCCCTCCTTCCAGGTGCTGTGGAGTCAGCAGCTCCTGGGGCTGGAGCGACCCGAACGGCCCAGGTCACAGGGGACCTGACAGCCTCATCCCCAGCATATGGAGAAGGGGCGGGAAATAAACAGCAGAGCCATGCAGAGCGGCCCAGACCCCAGGGAGGCAGGGAGCTGGCGGTGGTCTCTGTAGGACGGAGCAGTGTGCTGCGCGTGTGTCATGCACCTGGTTTCAAAGTGTAAAACTACAGTTGAGCTGGCTCCCAGCACCCAGGCACTGAGGCAGGAGGCTCACTGCCAGTTCCAGCCCAGCCTGGTCTACCCAGTGAGTCAAAATCACCCTGAACTACATACTGAGACCCTTTCTCCAAAACAAATAAAGAAATAATAAAAAAATAAAATTACAAGACTAAAACCAGGCCTGGTGGTGCACATCTGTCATCCTAACACTCGGGAGGCTGAGGCAGGAGGATCTCTGTGAATTCGAGGCCAGCCTGGGCTACATAGCCAGATCTTGTCTCAAAAAAATAATTATAAGACTAAAACACATATTGTAACCCAAATTACTATTGTGGCAATATCCACTTATTCCTTTTCATCCGCATCCACGCAGCACCTGAACCAATCTGGGACATGCCATTGTCGCCCCAGGACACCCGTCGCAATCCCCAATCTCACTGTTCCAGCAGGAAAAGGGGGAGCACCCGCCAGCCCTGCAGGGTTTCAGCTCCAGCCCTTGGGACCCGGATGGGCCCGGAGCAGGGACACAGAGCCAGCCGGCCACCGCGCCAGGCTGAGTGCCCAACGACTGCTACACAGCTGCTCCTCTCTGCACAGTCTTAAGTACAGACTCACCTCTAACATGCGCTAGGTACCGGCACCTTGGCACTGTTGGCTCAGTGTGAGCGTCTCTGACCCTCAAAGCAAAGTGGTGGTGAGGGCTCACCGGGGCCGGGCCCTGGTGCTGAGCAGCTCTGCCCTGGACCGAACCCTGGGCCTTTTTAGAGATCAAGGCTGCCGGTTGGGCAGAATGGGACCCTGGGCAGCAGCGACAGACAGAAGGGACAAGACACACGCATGCACACACACACACACACACACACACACACACGCCAGGTGTCGACAAAGGTCCTGCCTGGTGGGTGCAAAGCCCAAAGGATTGGCCCATGAGGTCTGAGGGAGCAGGTGGCTCAACTTGGGGATCTTGGCCCCTCCGTCGGCTCAGGTCCCCTGATAGAGCCCGGAGGCCTGTCCTGGACCCCCCCGCCCCCCGTGCTCCCAGGCACCATGCCACGGGTCCCTGCACTGACCTTGTGCTGTCCCCACAAGACACTGCAGGTGCAGGGGCCACCGCCCACACGGATGCAGCGAGGGTCAGGGCTCTGGCAGGGTTGGGGGCAGTGACAGCACCAGCCCTGCACCCCGTGCCGAGGTCACAGGGTGCTGTGGACACTGAAGTTTAAAATTATTACAGTAAAAGATCCATTGCCACGAATCCCCTTCCAAACCCTTCAGCTGCGCTCTCCTGGCTGCTTCAGTATCCTGAGTCGATTCAAAGTGTTCCTCTCAGGGCCATCCTGACTTTGAGGAAGAGCCGGAAGTCGCACGGTGCCAGATGCAGTGAATCAGGTGGATGAGGACACTGCGTCGTGTTTTTCTGAGCTGCCTTTCAGCAGTAGCAGTCACCATGCTTTTGATCACACCTTCTGAAGACCCTCAGGAGTGCGGACCCCAGAGCTGCTGCAGGAAGTGGCCAGGACGAGGGATGGCTGTGTCGGAAGTGAGGGGATTTGAGGGACTTGTGCTGATGTGTCTTCTACATGTGTACTGACCACGTGTGCATGGCCAGGCTCTCCGGCGGGTGTGTGCAGGTGTCACGCCCATGTCACAAACACGGAGATGGAAGCAGAGCCCGCAGCAGCGAGAGCACCAAGGCCTGGCCTCTCCTCCGTGCTGCACCCCAGGGTAAATCCCCGAGTCAGCGTCAGCCCAAGAAAGAGCCCTGACAGCCGCTCCCGACGCCCTTGTGCCCGCTCTGAGTCCTGGGACTTTGGGGGCCTGGCGCAGTCCCTGAGGTGTGGGGCGCTAACCCCTCAGCCTCTGGGCCTGGGGGCTGCACCGCACGGACCCAGCCTGGGCTGTGCTTGTGGCTGGGAGAAGCTGGGAGGAGGCTCGGACCAGGCCCCTTCCTCCCGGCGAGCCGCTTGCTCGAGTTGCACGTCTTACACACGTCTCACCCCACCCCGGTGGCCCTCAGGGGGGTAAACAACATCCAACCTCACCCACTGGGGAAACTGAGTCCAGAGGGGCCATCACGCAGCTCAGAGCTCCTTCTGTTGGGCTGGACCCTAAAACTGCCATTTCTATAGCCACAATCAATTGATATCGGACAAGCACTTCACCAGATGACCAGAATTAAAATTGCAATGGGCGGAAAGGAAATGGATCTCCACGTGCATTACCCCACTGGGACTCAGCGGCCTGCACTGTGTTCTGCAAAGACGCATGGCTGCCTCTAACCTCAGGGAGCACTGGACAAAACCAAGAGGAGGACTGGACTCTGCTGCTTGTTTGTTTGTTTGGTACCGGGGATTGAACTCAGGTCCTTGAGCTTGCGCAGCAGGCGTCGAAATCACTGAGCTAAATTCCCAGCCTGTTTGTTTATTTTTTGTTTTGGTTTGTTTCGAGACACTATATAGTTCAGGTTGGCCTCAAACTGACTATGTAGCCCAGGCTGGCCTCAAACTGGCAGTGATCCTCCTGCCTCAGCCTCCTGAATGTTCTGGGCACCACCGCACCCATCTGTGTGCCACAGAAGTGTTCCTGTCGGGAAAGTGAACGGCTTCGAATGTGTTCTAGACCCAAGGAGGTAGGAAAGCCCGGTGACTAAAGGCACTGCCTGGCCCTAGACTGGACCCTTGGTTGCAGTCTTTGTTTCTTATTTTTAGGCTCCAAAGGACATTGCTGGGCTGATTTTCAAAAATAAAATAAAATATGGAAGGTAGAATAAGTTTTTCCATGAAAACTAGTTGAAGTTGATAACTATGCTGTGGCTATATTAGAAAGTATTCCTGGTTTGAGAAAATGCACGCAGGGGTATTTCAGAGCACAGAGCCACGGCCATCCGACTCGCCTTCCTGTGGTAGAGGAGAAAAGCACTGTGTGTGCAGACAATAAAGCAGGAGGAGTCTCTCTCCCGGTAAGAAGGCCTGTCCTAAAGCTCCAGGTCATCAAAACAGCCTGCGTCCGGAGGGACAGATGCCCGCACCCGGGCAACGGGACAGAACCCTGAAATCCACCCGCAGAAATGTGCCCAGCTGGTTTTTGACAACAAAACAAGCCAAAATAAAAAATAAACAAAAGGGCCGGGGATTTAGCTCAGTGGTTTCACTGCCTGCTGCACAAGCTCAAGGTCCTGAGTTCGATCCCCAGTACCAAAAAGAAAGAAAAAAGAAAGAAAGCCAAAAGTACTGCGTTCTGCAAAAGACCCCAGTGGAGGATAAAAAGACAGGACAAGACACGCCCGGGGAAAATACCTGCAAAACACCTGCCACCAAGGACTCGTGTTCCGAACACACAAAGGACTCTCGAAACCCAACATTAAAAACACAAATAACCAAGGAAAACTGCAACAGCCACAAACAGATATTTCACCCAGGAGGGTGTGGAGGTGGCAAATGGGCACAGGGGAAGAACTCAGCACCGCTCGGCAAGGGGAACAAAATTAAACCCAGAGCTGACCGAGCCGGGCTTCCGAGCAGCGCAGCAGTGCTGACCCCGTTTCTGTCACAGTAACGACGCCAAGCTGGCGCGGGAGAGAGGGGGGGACTTGGGCTCCAGGTTCTGGGCCCAGGTCGAAGGCCTTGGTGTTGCCAGAGCCCCAGGGCAGCACACAGCGAGGTGGGAGGCCGCTGCTTATCAAACTACTCAGACTCCAGCAGGGTGCAGCAGGCACACCTGTCACCCCAGTCCTCAGAGGCTGAGGCAGGAGGGTCCTGCAAGTTCAAGACTGCCTGGGCTACACAGTCAGACCCTGTTCCAAACAAACAATAAATAATAAGTAATAAATCTGCCAGGACTGAGTCACGAGGCCTCCACCCTGACGAGCTTATCCACATCTCCTAACCTTCGAAACCCTCTGGAGACGTCAGTCAGACACCACCCTTGTGCCCCATCCTAATGGTGTTTCAGCTCAGTGTGAGCTTCAGTGGCTCCCTTCTCTCTGTCCTGGGGATTGAACCCAGGGCCTTCACACTGAGCAACATCCCCAGCCCTTTTTTATATTTAATTTTGAGACAAGGTCTTGATAAGTCACTAAGCTGCCTGGGCTGGGCTAGAACTCTGATCCTCCTGCCTCAGCCTCCCAGAGTGCTAGAATTTAAGGCATCGCCAGCATGCCCAGCTTCCAACATGAACTTTGAAGCAGACAAACCGGACCCGTAGTTAAACAAGAGGCTTACCATGGAACACTACTGAGCAATGAAAATTAACCAGCTATCAACACATACAACAATCTCAATGAATCCCCCGGGAATTATATGGTCCATGAAAACACCCAATCCCAAAAGGTTGCACACTGCAGGATTCTGTTCCTGTAACAGTCCTGAAAGGGCAAAATTACAGCCACACAAGACAGCATGGTTGCCGGGAGAGAGAAACTGGGTGCAGCTTTATTTTTTTTAATTTATTCACTTTAGACAGGGTCTTGCTATGTAGTTCAGACTGGCCTCAAACTCATGGCGATCATCCTGCCTCAGCCTCCTGAATGCTGGGGTGACAGGTGTGTGCCACCGCGCCCAGGTGTGGCTTTAGAAGGGCAAAGGGACAGATGCTGTGGCGTGCCACTGTGCTGTATGGCTGGGACGCCTCTCTCTCGTCGCTGGTGAAGTGAGTCTTCCACACCAGGCTTCCTTCTCCATGGCATCCGCACTGGGGAAACGGGCCCTTGAGGACACGTTCCCATTCACCAAACCTCTCAGGAACAGTGGTCACAGGCCACCGACTACTGCCCGGGCAGGGCCCCTGTCCCGGCCAGCTTTCGCTTTCTGGACACAACACCCCACACCACAGTTAAAGGAGGGTCTCGTTCAGGGGTTCAGGCCACGCTCGGTGGCTCCCAGGCAGAAGCGGCCTGGCAGAGGGCGAGGTGAGCGAGTTGCTCGGTTCGTGTGACGGGAGGCAGAGCAGAGTGAGCAAAGCAGAGGGGCTGGGGACCGACACAGACCCAGCAGTCACCCCCATGAGCCCCAGCGTGTGCTCCCCAATCCCAGGCAGCTCCCAGCTGGTCAGACCGACAGTCACAGTCCTCAGCCCCTCTGACCCGGACTTCTAGCCTCGGGGTTGCGGCCCTGGGGTTGGGACAAGTGGCCTCGAGTCTTCGTACCTAAGCCCCCCGTGAAATGTCCGTCATGTCCCCTCTCTTCACGGCTCCAACCCATTAATGAAGGGGACTGGACCAGACAGCTAAGGTCCCCGTCCCGCCCGGGCCACCCTCTGCGACCTGACTCCACTCTCCCTCCCTGAGGGCAACACCACAGAGTGTTACCAGCGGGCGCAGCCCACGCCCGCTTTCCCCTTGTCCCGGCCCATGCAGCAGGTGTGGGCAGCTCCCGGGGTCACTTCGCCCGTGCCCGGCCCTGGCCGGGCTCAGGGTCCCCTGGAGGACACAGCCTCGAGAAGAGCCCGGCTGCCTGGGCCATGCAGGAGTGACATGGAATTTGTCAAATATCAAAAGAGCAAAACAAACAAACCCACTCTTCTGCACATCTGGCTCACTGAGCAGGGAGGAAAAAAACCAACCCTGAAATTCAGTGCTCGTCTTCGTGCTTCCAAAGCTAGGTCCAGAAACACGCAGTGATGGTTCTCAAAAGCAACCAGACGCCAGGGGTGTGTGTGCGTGTGTGTCCACGCGCGTGTGCAGCCTGGGCCACTCGCTCCACTTCTGTGATCTCAACTCCTCCAAGTGCAAAGTGCAAACAGTACCCAGTGTCCCCGCATGGCTGTGACCCAATTTTCTATTCCTCCTAAGGGATGGAACAGGCTGGAGCACTCACAGCTCCTAATAAACTCACTGCGTCCACTGAGCAGCCAGGACCTCGGGCCTCACCTGCGCCCCTCGGCCGCGTGTGCGAGTGCGAGCTACACCTGCGCCCAGCCAGCCAGGCCAGGGCCAGGGCGCCCCCAGGCGAAGCCCGCGTGCACACCTCCCCGCCCCAACCGGCCCCCCACGCGGGGACCTCTGCACCCAGGGAGGGCACAGTGTGAGCCACAGCCGCGGGACCTCGGCACAGCCTCGCTGGAAGACCCCAGACCGCGGGCTGCGTGTTCTCGCGGCTGAACCAGTCCAGTGCAGGTGCAGCTTCCAGAGAGGAGCAACCGCCCCTTCCCCTCCCCTCCTCCCCCCCTTCATCATCCTCCTCGTCCTCCCCTTTGTCCTCCTTCTCCTTCCTCTTCTTCCTCCTCTTATTTTCATTCTCCTTCTCCCCTGCCGTACTGGGAATCAAACCCGGGATCCTCACACTAAGCTACACAGCTACACCCCCAGCCCATTTAATGTTTTGCGATCAGAGTCTCGCTGAGCAGTCCCGCCCAGCTGGCTGTGCGGAGCAGGAAGCCAAGCTCGGGAACCGCGCTGTGCAGCGTGGCGCCCGCTGCCTGGACAGTGAAACCGAAGCCGCACCAGCAGCTCTGCGGTTAAATTATTAAAGACCCAGCTCTGCAGCTGACCTGGCCTCAGCAGCGAGTTTCGGACAGGTCTGCCGGACCTGCGCTGTTTCAGCCGCGTGCTGTGGGCCAGGTCCACGGTCATGGCAGAGCCCGAAGGCTCCATCTCAAAGCCTTGTTACTTGGCCAGGGTTGCTCCCAGTCACAGATTTTTCTTTTTTGAAACAGGGTCTCACTATGTAGTTCAGGCTGGCCTTGAACTTGAAAGGATCCTCCTGCCTCAGCCTCCCCAGGGGGAGGCTAGGGTTGCAGGCATGGCCCACCACATCTGGCCTGTTCTTGGACTAGATTATGCTTTCTCCTTCCACTAGTGTACACTATCTACTGCGTGCGACACTCAACAGACACGCTTCTACACTGAACTATCACTAGACAGCTAGAGCAAGAAAATGTTTGAAATATGGGCACACTGGGCTATACCCTTCTGTGAGTTTGTGGATGGCTCTCAAACCTTGGGCAGGTTTTGTTTTATTTTGTTGTTGTGTGAAACGGGGTCTCACTATGTAGCTTGAACTCACTATGTAGCCCAGGCTGACCTCGAACAGGAAGAAATCCTCCTGCTTCAGCCTCCCAAGTTCTGGGATCACAGGCCTGCATCACCACCAGGTAAAGTTCTATTTCTTGTGTACCTGAGTTATGAAATTGCTGCCTATCAAACAAGATGCACACATATCCACACAACTTTTACATAAATCATAATTTATGTATGGGAGATATAGCAATTTTTGTGTTTATTTCCCATTTGTACTTTTTTTTTTTTTTTATTCTCGGGATTGAACTCGGGACCTTGTGCTTTCAAGGCAGGCACAGTGCCACTGGGCTAAATCCCCAGCCCTCCATTTGTACTTCTTTTGTGAATTTTTCTATTGAGTTTCTTCTATTGATTTGTAGGAACTCCTTGCAGGTTATGGATATCGCTCTGGTTTTTAGTCCATATAATGAAAAATTTCCCTTTTAGTCAATCACTCTCCTTTGAAATCCTCACAGTACATAAAGTTTAAGTCTATGCAGTCAAATCTGTCGACCTTTTGTTTTTTGAATATCTTAATTAGGAATGACTTTTGCTTTAGTATTATAAAACTCCATCATCTGTATGTTCTTTTCTACTCTGCAGACTTAGAGACATAAGCATTTCCCCCTAACTCTGCAATGGATTCTGTTTAGTCTTTCCTGCTGCTGGGTGGCAGCCGTCCCTGCCCTGTGGGATGCTAGGTGCTTTGTGACAAGCGCAAGGCTGATGTCCTGCCAAGTGCTGCAGGGACCCTCCCAGGAGGAGGCAGGGAAGCCCCTGAGGAAGAGCCCCAGCCAGCCAGGACAGAGGAGGGGAGCTGAGCAGGCAGGGGAGGGAAGAAGGGCATCCTGGGAAGACAGAGCCCCGAGAGCAAGGCGCGTGTGTGGAGACCAGGCCAAGTCTTCACTCCAATGAGGGGCACCAGAGCCAGGGCACAAGATGCAGCCAGGAAGTCACCAGGACTGCCTGTTCGGGACCTCGGGAACACACACCAAGTTCCCCATGAAGTTCCAGTCACTGCGGGACCCAAGCAACACTGGCAAATACTGTGAGGCGGGAAGCTGGTGAGAAGGCAGGAGAAGCCAGCGGGCCTCGGCCATGAGCACTGGAGGGGGTGACTGTGGGATGCACCGAGTCCTTCCCTCTGCCCTTGCCGACGCGTGGACATTCTCATAGTACAGATTTGCAATGCCCCAAAAGTCATCTTATGCAAGGACGTTCTTTGATATGCATTAGTGGAAGGCTTTTGTGGCTATTATTGCTATTGTTACTAGCACTGTTGAGTTAAAAAACAACAACACAGATCACAGACTAACAAACTATGCTTGCCACTGGATAAGTTAGGAGACACCCTAGAAAACAGGGTGCCAGCACAGTAAGTTCTCCTTCTAGGCAGAAGAGTTAAGGGCACTATTTTATATTTTTCTATGTTGTGTAAATGTCATGTGTTAATTTATATCCTTTTTAAGATCAGAAAAAAACACATTTCACTGAGCAAAAATGTTCTTCAAGTCCAATTATAGAATACATGATAGATCTTCATGTTAGACGATGAAATAGCTGAAGAGGATGATGAGCCAGGGTGTTCTTATCCTGTAATCCCAACGCGAAGACAGGGTGCATCCCCGTAAGAGTATCGTGATAATCATGGGACAGAAATGTGCGCGCAAACAGGAAGAGACTAGAAAGACAAATTATCAAATGACTGCCTTTGCTCAATGACTACTAATTTATCTCCCCTCCAGCCCCATTTTTCTTTCCTGAACACATCCCCATGATTTAAATGAAAATCAAAGAGAAAGCTAATGTTCCAGTGACTTATGCAGGAGAGTAGGAAGGCTCTGCAGGCGGAAGCGGGTGAAGCTTCCTCCCCTCCACGCCTCCCACTGTCAGATTTCACGGAGCCGGCGGGGGGGGGGGGGGGCGAGGCTCGCACTGTGTCTGGAGAGCAGGCCAGAAGCCAGCGGGCCCAGGAGCAAAACCGCTTCCGTAATCTCAGTGGAGAGCCACCAACAGGCTCTTCCGCTACAGGTTTCAAACTTGAGGAGATGAGAAATGCAAACACACAGTCAGATATTTCAGCAAATATGCAAAGTCTCAGCCATTATGAACATATTATTTGTATACTTGAAAATTCCACAAATGTCACGCCTTGACTTTTCATGTTGAGGATGGCTCTAAGGCTGTTTTGTTCTGGGTGTGTGTGTACGTGTGTGCGTGCTCGTTTATCCCCACTTTATAGATCTATCAAATTCCCCACATGACCAGCGCTCCGCACCTCCTGACCTGCCGCTCGGTAGCTGGGCCCGGCCACATCTGCGAGGCACAAACAGGACTGAGAGCAAACGGCGGTGGAAGAGTGAATCCCCGCGCTTTGTCCTACGCTGAATGCTCTTGCCGAGCTCAGCAGATAAATATAAAACAATCGCTTGCTTCTTTCCCAGTAGCCTCGTGAGCGCATGCGCGCCAAGTCCTGCGCTGCAGTGCGGCTCCTCTTCCTTGGGCGGCTCTCGGGCTCCTTAGAAGACTGCACCTGACACAGGTGGGCGGGACAGCTGGCTGGACTTCCTTAGCCTGATAAACCTATTGCAGTCTCCTAACACAGTCATTTTCATCATTCACTAAACTGTCTTAAAGTCACGAGCCGTGAGAAGCGGAAATGTGCGTGCTCCTCTGAAGGAGAACCGCAGGCAGACCTGGAGGGTGCTGTTCTCTCCCGACTCTCGGAAAACTCCTGTACAGTCCCTCGGTATCTGTCTGCACCGAGGAAACAAGGAGCCGTGGCTCAGGCTGGAGACAGAGGGCTGACTCGGCGCCTCTTTCTGCTCACTCCGGTCCCAGCACACACGCTCGCCCTGTGCAGGCGGACCTCGGCGTCAGAGGCAGGACCCGCTTTCCCGCTCGCGCACGGGTGCGACTTCTGTCCGCTTGATTACTTTCTGGGCAGCGTTTTCTTTTAAATGCTGAAAAGAACTAATCCAGCACGGATGCAGAGGGCGCCAGCTCTGCAGGGTGGAAGGGCAGAGATCACAGCCACATCAGGGACATGAGCTGAGCCCGGCCCGCTTGAGGTACTGCGTGTTCCGGCCTCGCTGGTCTCACACGCAGCGCTGGTGAGAAGAGGTCCTGGCGTCTTCGGAGGAGCTGGCACTACGCCTGTCACTCGGTGCAGCAACTGAGCCAGGCGACGCTGACGCCCCAGCGCTCCCGCTCCAGGAGGGGCCCTGAAGGCTGCACCACTGTCACCCAAGAGCCGCCCATCTGAGGGTTCAGATGCCCGGCCTCCTGCTCACTATCTAGGCCAACAGAGCCGTTAACACCAATACTTCTAACCCCAGCACTCAGGAGGCTGAAGCAGGAGGATCCCCATGAGTTTGAGGTCAGCCTGGCTACATAGTGAGTTCGAGGCCAGCCTAAACGACACAGGAGACTCTGTCTCAAAAAATCAAAACCCAAAACTAAAACATAAAAGGCAAGGAGGAAATGCGAAATACTGTAAGATTGAATTAGAAATTGCAATTTGAACTCATAGTTCTAAATGTACTTTTCCTAACTCTGCCTAATACCTTTGCAGTACCTGAACATCACCCCCACAAGGAAAGCAGGCTCTTTGCAGAGGGGGTGACTTTCAGGTCTTGGAAGTGAAAGTATGATCTGACTCTGAGACCTGATGCCAAAAACCAAGGAACTGCCCAAACTCTGAAGGAGTCACATCACAAAGAACAGGAACAACTTGAAGAGGAGCTCACTTGCCAAATTTGAGATGATTTGAGTGTGAGAGAGAATAACGATTACAGCTGACAAAGGAGTTTAGCAGTGTCAGGATATAAGATCAATATACAAAAGCCAGCTGTAGGCCGGGGATTTAGCTCAGTGGTTTCGCCGCCTGCTGCGCAAGCGCAAGGACCCAAATTCGATCCCTGGTACAAAAGAAAAAAAAGCCAGCTGTATTTCTATACACCAGCAATGAAAAATCTAAAAATGGAATCAGGAAAACAGTTGCACTTACAATAGCATCAGGAGAATAAAATATCCTTAGGAACACTTTTTAAAGTAGTTGAAGGCTTAAACACTGAACACTGTAGTGGGGCCATCCTGAGTTCCTTTCAGCTCCACAACATGCCCTTCCAATACACAGGCTCGGGGTTTTAAATCTGTTTTTTGTAAGCCATACTGGATTTTAGATATGAAGGTTGGTCTTAATTCACTGTTTTGTTTTTAAATTCAGTTGTAAGTACATTGGATCTTCTCTGCCTTCTTCAGCTGTTATTTTCTCTTTTCTCTGTTTCTTTTCTTTTTTTTTTTTTTTGTATTTCAGGCTGGCCCCAAACTCACTATGTAGCCCAGGATGGCCTCAAAGCAATCCTCCTCCCTCTGCCTCCTGAGTGTTGGGATTACAGGTGTGCGCCACCATGCCCAACTATGGCTGTTATTTTCTTCCTGAGCTTTTCCTGGCTGATTCCACACCTTTTGGTTCTGCGTCCACTTCCACTGTGCTTGGGTGAATCTCAGATTCGCAGTGATTCTTCATCAGGTCAGTGCCTGCCTCCTCCTGTGTGATTCGTGTTAAAGTATTGGACTGCAGTTCCTCTGCTTTCACCCACTGAAGAATTTTGATTCTCAATTTATTTCTTTTGCTGCTTTTTGGAGTTTTTCCATGTCTTTCTTCAGACGGGGTTGGGGGACTTGTGCAGCTTATTAGGTCTCTTACCTCCAGAGCACCCTCTGCAGTTGGGGTACAGAAGTACATTTCGTGATGAACAGCATCTTTTCTTTTAGGGGTGGTGCACGGGAAAGTTGTGTGTTTTAGATTTCATGAAACCCTCACAAATTGCAGCAGTTGTCTTCTATTACATATGTGTATATGCAATACACACACACGTGCAAACACATGGTTCACGTGGGTGTCCTCGGGCACAGGTGTGGTTTTCAGCTCGTCCCTGGACTCCACATTTCCACAGACAAAACAAATTTGGAATTTAACACACACACTCACCACCAGGAGGAAGAACGCAGGTGACTTAAACAGGCAGTGCTGCCTGCTAGTTACACAGATTTCTGCCTCTGCATTCTGTTGTTGTCACAGCTGGAAATCCTTCCCTCCAACCCTATATGCCCGACCTCTCGCTTCATAGGCGACCAACCTCCCAGACCCTCGCTCCCTCTTCCTGTGTCCTCTAATCTGGAAATCCCAAATCAGTCTAGATAGATCTGTTAGAGCCAGGCAAGTGGTGCACACACTCACTCCTCCCAGCACACACTCTGCCCGGCACACACGCACACTGCCCATTTGACCCCATCCCCTTCCTTCAGGTTCTTCCCAGCATCCTTCGCTCAGGATGAACTCCCAGTCACATGGAGGCATCCAGCATGCTCATCTCCTGGCTGAAGCGGGTCGAGGGCACCCTGGACAGCTGCTGCCCCTGTCCCTGGAACCTGCAGGGCTCACGGAGACCAGGCTGCCGGGCCTCAGGGACCAGTCTGCTCTGGCTGCTGGGTTGTGGCACCAGATGCGACCGGGGTCTCCGGGGCCTACAGAAGCCCGTTTCTGTTCTCAGGCACACGATATGTCCACCATAGACTGGCTGCCTGAACTACAGTGAGACCCCAGCTGAAAAAGTCAATCAATCAAATTAAACTTGTAGCAGATGGAGCGCGGTGAGCCCGGTGGCTCAGGATGCAGCAAACAAAGGGAATCGCGGATCAGGACTCTTGGTCAGAACCTGGCTTTGCCACCAACTGTCACTGAACCCAGATGGCACCGCTTCTGCATCTCATCTGCGAGCCAGAGACAAGTGTGGGTCACAGACAGGCTGGTGTGTAGCCCTACTGTAAAAATTCACATTCACTGCCAACTATGAACAGCTGTACAAACACTAACTGCACGGACTAGTTGTAAGCAGAAGAAAAAACTTTATTTCTATCAAATTGAAAAGTAGGAATCAACCTTTAAACCAGATAATCAAAACAATCATACAATTAACAGTGAGGACAGAGGACAGACGACAGGTTGAGGCTTTGAATTAATAAGCACAGAATCAAAGGGCACTGCTGTCATGCAGAGGGGGGCTCTGGTGCATTGTAAACTCGGGGCTCCAGGGAAGCTGCATCTCACAGGACAATAAACCCCGTTCGGGGGTCACTGGGCCACAAGACCGGCGTGAGCTTGGAGCCAGGGTCACAGTGAAAAGCCACGGAAACTCAGCAGTGTGTCCAGAGATCTGCCCACCTCCGAAGCAGGTGTATGAAAAGTCAGTAGCACAAATTCACATAAAACTAGAAGAGCGCTGAGCCCAATACTCCTTGAGCTAACTTCAACACTGAGTCCCCATTTTTCTTCCCTTTTCTCTACATACAAAATGGCTTGTACCGGGGGGAACCTGAAGGCAGGGTGCTCCTCTGAGAAGCTTTCTACAGGAAATCTTTTACTTCAAGAGCCTGATGGTCACCAGAGGATGGAGTTCACATCCGTGCCAAATCCACGCACAGCTTCAGCCCTCAGGAAAGGCCCCATCCCTCACACACCACACATACGGGGTGACCAAACTCAGGGACATCCCAAAGCATACAAATAATGGCATTTATTCCAGCAAGAATTGTGCAATAGGTACAAGAAAGATAAGGTCTGGCACTGGTGAATCACTTGAATCTTAATGCCTCGGCAGACGCAGGGAGCTGTTGAAAAGCAGCCTAACGGTCTGGCCATGCCTGCCTTGCATCCTCCTCTGGAAGCCAGGCTGCATCGGTGACATGTGGGAGAGAGTGACAGTTTATGAGCAGACCACACGCTCACATTCAAGAAACGTTCAACACCGGGTTCTTCTTTGGAGTTGGCAAGGGCACCAAGGAGCCACTAAAACTGGAAGCAGATTAAGAAAGCAACTCCGACTCTGAACAATGGTCTCTCCCTTGGAGCCGCCCTCTGCCAAAGACCTTGTGTTACACAGAGGGGCAGAGGTGAACTCCACCAGGTGAGCGCAGACACCCCAGACGCTCGCCAGCAGGGTGCAGGGGAGACGCGGGCCCGTCTCTACAGCCCGCACTACCACTGGTGCCGACACTGGAGGTGGAGAGCCAGGCCGGCAGACAGGCGCAGGTGCGTGCTCGGGAAGCTCCATCCAACCAGGGAACAGGAGAGAAAGGGAGTCTGGAATCTCCTCGTGAATCCTCACAGTTGTGGGAAGCCGGTGTTCAAATAAACAGGGTTATTTCGGTGTCTAAATCCAAGGCCATGCGGTCACTGGGGTAATGTCCACAGCACTGGGCTGCTGCTCACCATGTCACGAGGTGACGCCCGACGGAGGATCTACCAAGGACGCCCCCTCTTTTGTGCACAGGGAGTATTGGCCCTGCAGGCTTCTCCTCCTCAGACACACAGCCAATGTCCAACACTGAGCTTGGGTTACAGTGAAGTAAATTTTATCAGAACCCTATTCACAGGTCGGTGCAGGCATCTTCCTACCTAAAACGGTCCCACCTCAGCAGCTCAAGCGGCAGAAAGAGGCCTGCAGCGGCAGCACCCCTCAACCACCCCTGCCTGAGCTCCCTCTGCCAGCCAGGGGCTGTGGTGAGGCCAGCACCAACCGCAGCTGAGCTGAGTTGTGGGAAGCAGCGGCTGTGACCGGGGAGCAAGTCCCTCTCGAGCCCGGGCTCGGAGTGAGAAGTGGAGGGGCAGGGGGAGAACTGGCACTCAGAACCGTGTGGCCACACAATGGGTACAGGGACGAGGGCACAGAAGGCAAAGGGCACCCAAGGGAGGCGCTGGAGATGGCGCTTGCGCTTCCCAGGATTCACCCTGCATTGGGGCCTTGCTGGGGTCGGAGCCAGGCGGGAATTTCTTCTGGCCTCAAGGAGGAAAAGCGGCTGTGTCCGGGCAGCTTCCAGGCCAAGGTGCAGGCGGCACAGACAGGGCCGGCTCAAGGCCAAAGGCTCCCCCAGGGTCACAGCCCGAGGACATCAGAGGCCAGGCAAGGCCCACACCCGGCTGCTTCTGCGGCCTTGCTCTACACACAGGAGGACTCGGGAGGGGCGAGAGCTCAGCCTCCTCTAGCAGCTTCCTCTGCGTCAGGCAAGAGGAAAGGAATGGACTTGTCACTTTAGCAGCCTCTGCTGGCCTGGGATGCAGCCCCAGGGAGAAGGGAGCCACTCAGGCCCTGGGGTTGCAAGGGGCAAGACTTGGGGAGCTCACTTCCGGGAAGGGGCAGGCTTCGCAGAGACATCCAACTGAAGGGAAAAGAAAGAGGCTCCTTCAGTTTTACTTCTGTCAAACTATTTCCATGAATTATGTTCACGTTAAGAGAATACTAGTGAGTTAAAAGAGAAAAACCAAAAATACTTGTTTTTTCTTAGGCCACTGAATGTGACCATCGCCTATTCAAAGCCTGGGTCTCAGCCCCAGCGGACACTGCTGAAACTCTGCCTGACCGGAAGTGGCCACGATCATGTGTTCCACGGAAGGGAGGAAAGACCGGTGCAGAGTACATGGCCCAGATTCAGCTGTCTCCCCCATCACTGCCCCAAGTCCTAAAGGCAATCATTCCGTTAGAAGGCAGGGAGGACGGTTCTACTCCCCAGAGCACACGCTCTCCTCTTAATAGCCCATCATAACTTTAACTCTGCTTTTCCTACTTTGGGAACGTCCTCTCCATGGCAACGCTGACCTGTGCAATATCCCCGAGTTGCTCTCTACCTGGTTCCGCAGAAACCCTGAGCTTATCTATGAGTGCCAAGGAGCATTCACGAGAAGGAATGCGGGGAGAGCACTGGCCAGGTGGGCAGCCGGAAGGGGGAGGGTGGCCACACTGGCGTCCAGAATGCATATGGCGGGGGCAGCCAGTGCTGGGCACTGCAGGCGGAATGTGCACGCCAACACCACTGCAGGCGGAAACAGGCTTCTTGTTAGCTCCCTAGTACAAGAGTCAAAAGGAATTCACTCCCAGGAAGAGCAAAGGATGCCCTGGGGACAGGCACGGGGCATGCAGGGCATACACACTCGTAAGGCAGCAGGAACCATGTCAAGGTTCGTCCCAGAGGAGACCAAGGGCGCAGGTGGTGGCCAGAACCAGGAACGCCTTTTAACAAACAGCTGGTGGGATGACAAGGCGTTAGTGTCTGCATTTCTAGACCTCATAGCCACCCACAGACCGCATCTTTGGAATATAGGAGAAAAGAAAAAGACTTTGTCTCCCCATAATGGCAAAGCTGTCGTCAGCCTAGCCAATGCGACATCTTCCTCCACCCGGGGCTTCAGCGCCTTGAGTACCGCCTGGTGATGCGCTGCAGTCACCCTGGGAGGGCACCCAGGTGTGTCAGCTGGGTCAGAATCCATTTTGCTGTCTGCAACAAAGAGCTCAACTATCCTACGCATCCCATAATCCCACAGTCTGACTACTTCTGTCCATAGATGCGATGATCTTGTAGCATTTCTGTATGTATTTCCCATGATTCTGAAAACTCGCAGACTATGGGGGTCTAATTTTCTCACAATAAGAGGAGGAGAGCGGGTGGGAGAGTCAGGCAGCCATGGAGATGAAGGTGCACTGCAGGCTCAGCTTCCGGGCTTGGAGATTCCTGGGGTTCCCACCCCAGGTCACAGGAAGAGAGGGACAGAGGCAGGAAGTACCTGCGTGTCACTGCCTAGAGCTGCCCCAGGTAGGCCGAGGGAAACGGATGGAAAGACTTCGGCCGGTGGAAGCCAATCCCTCGTCCCGGGTGTCTGAGAGGGGGTCCCTGGAGCCGGAGCAGGGAGTGGGCATCGCTGCTCCTGAAGCATCAGTGACAGCCGCTGCTTGGGAACCCCGCAATGACAGCGGCCGGCTTCCATGTCACAGGGGCACAGGGTGGACAGTGGGGACAGGGCCCGGGCCAGCAGGCCTCTCCCGGGCTCTTACGCTTGCTGGTTCTCCCTTCGGGTCACCCTGTTTGGTCCTGGCCAGCTGCTCAGGTGGCCAGAGAAGGCGCAGGTTGGGGGCTCCCACCTGCCCCGGCCTCAGTTGGCTTCTCTGGACTGGAGAGGCGCCAGCTTGTTGGAGAAAAGGGTGTAAACGTAAGGCCAGATCTTGTTCGTCTCTGTCCCTGAAAACTGGTGCAGCACCCCGCGGCTCCTGAAAGACAAGTCGACAGACACGGGTGTCTTAGGTTCCCTCCAAGCAGGAGCTGGGACAGGAGGATCGCGCCAAGGCCAAACGCCACTGGGGCCCCTGCCACACATCACCACGCGCCCCAAAAGCATCCCTGAGGAGAGGACACGGCCACGGCACCAGCCCGTGCTCCCTTGGAGAGGGTGGCGGGCAGGGACCCTGCATCTGGCTCCAACGCCCTTCCCAACACTGCCGAGCTTGGGGCCCTGACTTCCCCCAGCAGCGACCGCTCATGGGACCCAGGCTGTCACAGGGCTCAAGGGCTGCGAAACCTGGAGCCTCAGCGACCCGGGCTGCACTGTGCTCCCCAACACCATGTGAGTGGGGGTCTCGCTGCCCGAGCATCGCTTAAAATGTTTCACTCACAGGGAACATAAAAACTGAGGGATTTTCCCCACAGAGAAAATCAGGTTTTTGTTTGCCCTGGAAAACAGGAACCCTCTGCCCACGGGTCACCAGCTCCATCAGCCTAGAGCTGGGGACCCCACCTTCCTGCACCTGCCGGCCTCGGCCCCCGCCAGGACCAGGCCACCAGGCGTGCGGTGCCCCCACCCGAGCCCCTGCCCCACTCCCGTGGCCGTGGGCGGCCTTC
The DNA here is from genome assembly GCF_000247695.1 of Heterocephalus glaber. The sequence goes on from NW_004624742.1 coordinate 29,552,075, forward strand.
TCCAGACTCCCCGGGGCCATGCCCAGGCCTCGGCCGCTCTCACATCCGGAGGAGCAGGGACCTCGGCTCGACTCCTGACAGAAGGATGGCAAGAAGAGGGCCGGGCCCACACAAGGGCCTGGGTTCAAACCCTGGCCCTGGCAGAGAGAACGGGGAGGGTGGGGAAGCAAATCTAGGCGCAGCCTCACATGCAGAGCGCACACTGAGGGTCCGGCTCGCTGGGCCCTAGCCTCACCCACGCACCTGGCCCGAGCCGCCCACGGGGCTGAAGCCACCCGCAGCACCCATGCCCCTCTTCCGCTCGGCCGCTGCTCACCGGTACAGCTCCATGACCGGTTTTGCCGCATCCTTGTACCGCCGAAGCCGGGCGGCCACCGCCTCAGGCCTGTCGTGCTCCTGCTGCACCAGCGGCTCCCCCGTGACGTCATCCACGCCCTGCAATGCCCAGGACAGTGGACATGGCCACCGGCCAGGCCAGGCCAGGCCTTTCCTGCCAGCACCTCGCCTCCTGCCCCACGTGCAAAGAGCAAGGAGAGTGGAGACACAGAGGCCTCCCCTCGAGGAGACTCCATTCCAGACACCTGACCCAGATCTCTGCCGTCAGGCTCTCTGGTGAACTGCACTTCAGTTCCGCCTGAACTTCCTGCAACCTCCGCAACAGCAAACCCATGTACGAGGTCACCCTAGCCCAGAAATAGTTACCAAACTCCCTTCCTTTCTAAACCCTGACTTCTTAGCACTGGGGAGGCTGAGGCAGGAGGTTCCCCATCAGCTTGAGGCCAGCCTGGACTACACAGTGAGTGCAAGGCCAGCTTGAACTACACAGCAAGACTCTGCTTCAAAACCACAAAAATATAAATAAATAAATAAGTAAATCTGAGTTCTTAAAATAGAAAATACAATGTCTTGGCCAGGGATTTACCTCAGTGGCACTGCGCCTGCCTTGCAAGCACAAGGGCCTGAGTTCTATCCCCAGTACCAAAAAAACTAGCAACAGAAAATACAATGTCTTAAAGAATTTGTTTCAGTAAGGAAAATTACTAACATAGGAGAAAACACTCAGTCACAGGGTCACCAGAGTGTGCCCTCACATACCCAGACATCTCTGCCCGGTGTGCGCGGCCACAGGGGTACGGAAGGCCCCGTGTGACCTGCGCATCCCCTGGTGGGGCCTGCCTTCCAGCTGCATGCTCGGAAGTCACTTCAAGGACCTCAGCTACCAGCAGAAACAGGGGTGGACACCAGGGCCGCCATGCCCCTGCCAGGGGATGCCCTGGGGTGTACGGCCCCTGCCCTGCTGTCCTCGCAGGCAGCCCTGGAGCTCCAGGCATTCTTCCAGGGGAAACTGGGCTTTGGAAATGTCTTGCAGTAAAGCTTTCCAAATTTTCTAAGAACCTCTGAGCCAGGCTGAGGCAGGAGGATCGGTGTGGGCTCTAGGCCCGGGCTACACAGCGAGATCCCATCTCTGGAATTCCTGAGTGAATGAATGAATGAATGAAGAGTCTAGGAAGAAAATTACAAAATTACTGTTTTCATTCTGGTTTTGAAACAGGGTCTAGCACATGGTTCAGGCTGGCCTGAACTCACTGCGATCTTCCCCCAGGGTTACAGGGGAGCACAACCACACAGGCCCCAAGCCTTAATACCTTTAAGGTGCGCTTTGCCACGGGGCTCTCAAAAGCAGAGCTGCATTTTCCCCGAGTCCCCCTCAGCAACAGATGTGACATTTGTTTATTTTAAACGTGCCCCCGCCAGTGAGGCCACCTAACATCCTCTTTTCACAACTTCCCTCCGACCACTCCCAAACTTGGGCTCTTGTTTCCTTGGGCGACCCCCACCCGCCAACCTGCCCTGCTCCTGCTGTGCGCCTGGCTCACCGGGACGAGTGGAGGGTTGAAGTCCAGGTTGTAGACGCGGCCACTGGGCAGGTGAATCCAGCGGCGGCTGAGCCTGTCCTTCAGGGTCTCGAAGGGGATGTTCAGGCTGACCACCAGGTCCAGGTTGCAGACCTTGTCCAGGGCCTCGGCCTGCCCCAGTGTCCTCGGGAAACCTGGGCACCAAAAGACACGTCACACCCAGGACGCTGCCTGCCCGAAACAGTTCCAGGGCAGGGTGATCACGCCGGAAGTGACCCAAGAGGGACCCTGAGCTGCGATGCCGTCTACCTCGGCACTGCACTGTTAGAAGGAAACAGCCAACTTTAGAACTCAGCTCTGCGTTTGGAAAGCTCAGGGCTCAGCGAGGCTCCGGATAGGAGGAAGAACGCCTCGCTGAGAGTCATGAAACCCACCTGGGGCTTCTCTTTTGTGAGGTAATCTGCACCCAGACAATTCCCCGCTCACTGATGGGTACAGTGAAGTCCCACGGGTGCACACAGAACCTCAGAGGTGACCCTGTGACAGCCCCACCCAGTGTTCTAGAACTCTGGGAGGCTGAGGCAGGAGGATTGCAAGCACTAGCTCAGAAAGGGCGAAGTAGCAACTTAGTGAAACTCTGTCTCAAAATAAAATACATCTCTACAGATAAAAGGGCTGGACGTAGCTCAGTGCAAAGGCTCGGGGTCCAGTCCCCACGCCAAGGGGTCACGGACGTTCAGAGCTCAGTACCTCAGCGTTTTCGGGGTTGCAGGTGTAGCTCGTAAGTACAGTGCGCATCTAGTGCTGCGGGACCCTGGGTTTGAGGCTCGGAGCCACAAAAGCAGAAACAAAGAAACAAAGCCAGGCATTTCTGAACTTTACCGGGCAGTGCTGGCCCCGGTCAATGAGCCCTCCGGAGGGGAGGGCGGCCCTGGGCGGGAAACCCTGCCCGGGGCTGCACTGAGCTCGGCGTGCAGCGGGGTCCGGGACTCACCCGCAAGCGCGCGCAGCTAAGCACAGGCACGGCCTCCGGGCGCTGCCCCAGCCTCCGCCTCCTCCCGCCGCACCCGGAGCTCGGGCCACATGCGCGCCCACCCCACGTGCGGCCAACAGGGGGCGGCGGCCACGCTTCTCCACGCTCGGGCAGGAAGCAGAGAAGCCGGGCTCAGGTGCGGCGAAGATCGCTTTACAATCGGAAGCTTCGTTCCTCCCTGGCGCTGCGCAGAGGGGACGGCTCTGTGGCCCCTCGTCGGGAACACAGAACGTTAGGCCGGGGGGGGGGGCGCACGGCTGTAAACCCACTACTCTGGGAGGCTGAGGCAGAAGGATCCCAAATTCAAGCGCAGCCTAGGCAATTTAGCAAGACTCCGTCTCAAAACAAATACAAATGGGCTGGAGATATAGTCCAGTGCGGGGGCCCTTGGTTAGAGCCCCAGTACTGCAAATAAATCCCTACCTCTCCTTCCACACAAGCTACTCCTCCCGCGCCCCCTAAGCCCTGCTGTCTGCGCGGTGCACGCCAACAGCCCGAAAGCTGGAAGGGCGCGGCTGAGCTGCCCGCGGCATCCGCAAGGTGGCGCCGGCGGCTCCGGCTTAGGCCCCAGCAGCTCCCCTGTGCAGTCCCGCACTGCAGCTGCGTGCCGGCAGCGCCGACCCCTGGGCCTTGGCACCTGCTCCTCTCTGCTTGCGCCAGGAGCCGCTGAGACACCGGTGTCTCCACAAGGGCCAAGGCTGGAAGGCGGCAGGAGGCCAAGGCGACCGCGCCTGGGATGGTGGCCGAGCCGCCAGATGGGTCACTGAAGCGGAAGCCGGCCCAGGGGCTCCGGTCCACACACGGGGCCTGGCGTGAGCTCTGATGAGCCGCGTCAGAACTCCGCCGAGGCCCCCTACGTCTACAGATGCTGTCGTTGCTACAAGGCCTCGCTCCTCTGCCCTGTTTGTACAACGGGATGGTGAGGGTCAGAAACAGCTGAGCTCCGGATGCTGGCTGCAGAGCCCCAGGCTGCGCATTCCCGCTGTGCCGAGCGCTCTGGGTCCCCCTGCTGGCTGGGGCTTCAGGATGCACAGGGGACCTGGTATTGGGGTCCCCTTAGTGATTAACAGGAAAGAACTTTAAAATCCTAGATGTCCTCTAATCGTCACTTATTCCTTCACTGATAAACAAGACTCAGACTCCAAAAACTGGTTTTAAAACCACAGGTTAAACCAGGTGTGGCCTGTAATCCCAGCACTTGGGAGGCTGAGGCAGGAGGGTTGCTGTGAGTTCAAGGCCACCCTGAACTACACAGCAAGACCCTGTCTCAAAGAAACTCACAAACCAACCGACCAACAAATAAAAAGTCCCACAATGCTGCCTTTTCAAAGTGGTTTTGTAGGCTGGGCATGATGACATACGCCTGTAATCCCACCTGGGAGGCTGAGGCAGGAAGGTCACTGTGAGTCAGAGGCCATCCTGGGGTGCACCGTGAGACCCTGTCTCAAAAAACAACAGAAAAAGTGGCTTTGCAAAATGAAAGGTGAATTCCTCCTGAGCAGGAGTGTGGGAGAGGGCAGCAGCCAGCTCCCCCAGCGAGGCTGAGGACCCTGAGACCCCTCCCGCCTCTCCCCCGCTGCTTCCCATCCCCGAGGGTGTCGGGCAGGTGGGCGAGGTGGAGACCTGTCCCAGGCACGGCGGGGGGGGGGGGGGGAGGCCTCCAGGGCAGCAGCCCACACGGGCGGAGGCCCCGGCGCAGCTGAGGAGCACAAAGCCCTGGCCTCTCCTCCCGGACCACTGGGCTGAGCATGCCCGGATGGAGGCAGAGCACGGAAAGACAACAAACGTCTGTAAGTCACACTAATACCCAGCACAACTGGCATTCTTCACTTAGAAACGCTGGGCTGGGCTGTGGCTCAGGGGAACAGCGCTTTTCTGGTGTAAGTGAGGCCCTGGGTTTGGTCCCTTGTACTGGAGGAAAAAGATTGGCGTATGATTGTGTGAGGCGGGCGCGGTGGCACTCGCCTGTAATCCCAGCGCCGGGAAGCTGAGGCGGGAGATGAGGTGAGTTGGAGGCCAGCCCAGGCTACACAGTGAGTTCCAGGCCAGCCTAAACCACGCAGGGAGACTGTGTCTCAAAAATAACGAAAAAGGGCCGGGGATTTAGCTCACTGGTTTCGTCGCCTGCTGTGCACGGACCAGAGTTTGATTCCCGGTACCAAAAAAAAAAAAAGCCAACACCAAAATAGTGTTATTTACTTCAAGTATAAAGAAATAATTCTTCATAAAGTCTACACAGGGAGAGAAATCTCTTCAACAAAGAGAGTGAAACCAGCCATGGGCTTCAAACCAAGAGCCTGGCCAGGACAGGCAGCAAGGACCGCCCTGGGAACAGGAAGTCCTGGCCACAGCCCTCCTGGGCCCTTCCTCATGCAAGAAGGAGAGAGGGAGGGAAACCAGCAACAAAATCCAACTAACAAATTGTGCTAAACAGCCATGCATGCCACTCAGACACAGTGTGCACGCGACACCATGGCTGTAAGTGCACAATGCCTGGGCACCTGTAATCCTAGCATGCTGGGAGGCTGAGGCAGGAGGATCTGAGTCTAAACCCAGTTTAGGCAACTTAGTTATCAGTGACACCTGGTCTCAAAATAAAAAATAAAATAGCTGGGGATTCAGCTCAGTGGTGCTGCCACCTGCCCTGCAAGCGCAAGGTCCTGAGTTCAATCCCCACTACCAAAAAATAAAACAAAATAAAGGGCTGGAAATGTAGCTCAGTGTGAAGGCCTTGGATTCAATGTCTAGTAATCAAACGAAAGTGTAAATTCAATAGTTTCTGGTATATTCAAAGTACCAAGAGATGGAGGGAGGATAGAGGGAAGGGAGAGAAAGACACAAAGCGCTAAGCTGTCTTAGGTGCCCGCACCACTCCCCATGAAGAATGTGACCATCACATATGACAAACGTGGGCAACGCAAAAAAACAAAACCCAAATAGCAACAACCACCCAAGAAAAAAGATTAATCAAAATAAAATGTATAGGTAGGTAAGAGAATACACAGAATTCTACATATGAAACAAAAACTGGGGAACTGTCTAGAAAAACTGTAATAATCATTAATAACAAAAGCCAAGCAGGGGACTCTCCCAGCCAGACTTGCCCTCGGCAGAGAAGGTCACCAGGACCAATTCCTTCGGGCTCACTTCAGTTTTGCTGGTGTTGTTACATTTGACATTAAACCCTTTGTCTGTTTTTGAGACAGGCTCTCGTTGTGCAGCCCAGGCTGGCCTCCAACTCTCCGTGATCCTCCTGCCTCGGCCTCCCAAGGGCTGGGATCACAGGCGTGTGCCATGACACCCAGCTAATATTTTATTATCAAACTGGCAAAGTGTACCTCAGACGCCACGGACATAGCTTGGCACTGAATTTTAAGCCATCCAGTCCGGAGAGCCACTGTGTAAGCCAGAGCAGCAGGTTCTCCTGGCCTCTCAACTCCAAGGGTGAAGAGAGTTCCATCCTGTGCCTGACTCCGGGGCTCCAACTGAGCAGCACGAGGCCCAGGGCACCTGACCAATGTGATAAGAAACAGCAAATGTGGACAGACCATAGTTCAATGTCTGAAGTCAATTTTTAAATGTTAGAAAGTTCAAAACTAAGTTGTTCGTGCTGGTTGTGGTGGCAGACACTTGAAATCCCAGCACTCAGGAAGCTGAGGCAGGAGGATCACGGAGTTAATGAGACCCGGTCTCACAAAACAAACAAAAAAAGTTGCTCATGTTTGTGTCCAACACAGTTTATATTTTATTTCCAACTTTCCTCTTATTTTTAATATGAACTTGACTTGAACGCTGCTGAAGTTTCAGGAGAGTTCGGCTCTCCAGTGTTGGCCTGTGTGTCACTGCACAGCCCTGTTCTCTGCCGGCCCCCCGGGAGCTGTGCCCTGCACCCCAAACCCATGCCCCAGCCCCTCACTGGCTGTCCATGCCCATCGGGATCCTGCACACCCGTGTCCCATGAGGGGGCCCCCAAGCAACAGGGAGACTGCAGAGCGAGGCCAAGCCAGGAGGGGAGGGGCAGGGCGCGCAGGCCTGGACTCGGCACCTTCGGCTGGAAGAGGGGCTCCAGCAGCTTCCATGGAAAAGTGCCCTCGCTTTACAGCCAGGCGTGGAGCCTCAGGAGGCTGAGGTAGGAGGATCGCTGTGAGTTCAAGGCCAGCCTGGCTACACAGTGAGTTCACGGCCGGGCGGACTGAACTGCATAGTGAGACCCTGCCTCAAAAAAAAAAAAAACAGAAAAAGAAAAGAAAGAAAAGCAAACCCTGCTGCCCGAAGTGCCAGGGCTGGGCCGTTATGCCCACCCCGGACATCCGACCTGGCAGGTGATGCCCTTCAGATTAAATGCGTCACAGTTTCGGGCCTCTCCACACCCGCCTGGCAGTGATCTCTCTGCCGAACGGCCGGCGTCCGTTTACAAGCTGCCACCTGGGCTCCCTCTATGTTCCTGTCGTCCACCTACCCCAGTGAATCACGAATCTGCTCTAATTCATTATCCAACTGGACAGCTATTTGAGGATGGCCTATGCTTCATGACAGCTCAGAAAGTATAATCCAACAGGTCCTGGGTTTTATTATTTCTTCTTCTAAAATAATTGAAATTGTTGAAGCTATTTTAAAACCAAAATGCAAATCCGGGTGTGATGGCGCACACCTGTGATCCCAGGGCTTGGGAGGCTGAGCCAGGAGGACCACTCTTAGTTTGAGACCAGCCTGGGCTACACAGTGACACCCTGACTCAAATAACAAACAAACAGAAATCAAACCACAAATGCAGCATTCCGCAGGAGACTTTGATGGCTACCTGGCTACAGAAACAATTGTTTGCTCGCTTGAGACAAGATCTCTCTTTGTAATTCAGCCTGGCCTTGAACTCACTATGCAGCCCAAAATGACCTCAAACTCACAGTGATCCTCCTGCCTCAGCCTCCCGAGTGCTGGGATTACTGGCATTATCCATTTTACTCTTGAAACATACCAAACATTTACGAGAGCAACAGAAAAGCACTGCCCTGGGCATTTCCTAAAAGATGCAACGGACAATGTACTGTGGGTTTTCGGGAGACCTACGCCGTCCCCGGGGGGACGCCAGAGACGTCCGCTTCAAGGGACAGAGGGGCAGGGCTGAGTCGGGGCTGCCGCTGGGGCAGCCGGCACCAACCCTGGTCTCGGACTGCGCATGCTCCGGCAGCAAGGCCCCCGAAGAGCTGGTGGGTCCAGCCCTGCCCACACCGAGACGCGACTGCAGCTGCTCCTAGATTCTCTTCGTCTCCCGGCGGGAGGCTTCAGTGACGCTCCATCCACCATTTCAGCATGGGCCCCCGGGACTCGGGAGGATGAGGCGGGAGGATGAGGCAGGAGCATGGCTCTGAGTCTGAGATCAGCCTGGGCTGCAAGTGAGACCCTGTCTCAGAAGAAAAGAAAGAACAGAAGAGAGAAAGCCCCTCTCCCTCCTCCTGCACACGCGCGCACGCACCTCCACACACGCACGCACGCGCGGGTCCAGTGCTGAGCTTTGCAGTGAGGGCTGCGCTGGCTATGTACCCTGGACCCCACGCCTCGGCCTCCGCACAGCCCTTGGCGCAGGGGCGTCATCTGTCACCAGAGCCTGGGGCCCACACGGGCTTGGTGCCCGGACAGCAGGCCTGGCCCTGAGCCAGAGACAGCTCTCTCGCACCGCCAGATGGACGTGCAGGGCCTGCGGGGGTCGGGAGGGGCGGACAGCCCTGCTGGGCCAGACAGGAGCAGCTCCGGTGGGACACAGCTGCCCGCCACCCACGCCAGGCCCAGGGCTGGGGACAGCGCCCGGCCGCACCCGCTGAGCCTCTGGGGACACAGACACCCTGCACACACACCCTCCTTCCTAACCCACCCCCGGGAGAAATCGGGCGCAGAGCAGGCAGGCACCCTGCCCAAGGCCACACAGCCAGGAAGCCCAGAGCTGGGAGTCAAATCCCAGCCCCGAGCCAGGGCCCAGGCCTCTCCAAGAGTTAACAAGGTGGCCCCTCCGCAGTGCAGACAGTCAAGTTCACTTAGACAACGTGGGTTCATCTGACAAGATGGGAAGTCTTACGGTGAAGAGATGTAAGGTTAAAAACCCCAGCGCTCAGGAGGCTGAGGCAGGAGGATCCCCGTGAGTTCAAGGCCAGCCTGGGCTGCAGAGCAAGACCCTGTCTCAACAAAACAAAGAAACAACGCACACTGGGGAAATGGCCGTGGCTGAGCAGCACAGGACTGTGGTGACAGCCAAGACACTCAAAGGCCTGGCCCCTAGGACCCACTATGGCCTCCTCCTGCTTGTCCCCCGGGGATGCTGCCTCCTCCAGCTCCTGCTGGGGCTCCCATTCAGGCCTGGGAACCCGAGTCCACGCCCACGGAGCTGCCTCAGTCTTTCCAAGGGAAGCCCGCAAGCTGCTCCTCGTGTCCCCGCGACCAGGATCCCTTCGACCTTGCAGCAAAGCCTCGTGGCTGTGGACTCACCTCCTCCCGGGGCTGGGGGCTGGCAAGGCGCTCAGCTGAGCCCCGCGCCCCTGACCCTGGTTCTGTGGCCCCCAAAGCCCAACCGCACTTGTCCATCTGGGGAACATCCAGCCACTCAGCCGGCCGGCCACCCGTCCTCCGTCTGTCTGTCCACCCGGCTGACACCTCCCGTCAGCTGCTCCACTCCCTCCCCACCGGCAGCAGAGGCCGTGGTCCCTCAGCGCCTGCACACGGGCCTAGTGCTCTGCTCTCCTTACACAACGGATGCCCTCCCGGGCACGAAGCCCCGTCAGAGCAGGGCCAACGGCGCTGCAATAGATGCCGAGAGGCCTCTGGAGGCAGGAGGCAGGAAGGCAGCCCAGCACTGCCGGGCGTGCGCGCGGCTCGGCAGCTCCCAGCGCGGCCCGTCCACCCCAAGCCTTCTCGTTCCCCACGTTTCCCAAGTGATCCCGGAGTTTCCGTCACTCTGCAAGGTGAAAACCATGGCCCACAGCTGCAGTCTGTGCAGCCCCTGGAGAATGAAAGGAAGAACCTGGAAGTTAGGATGAGTTTCAGGACCCGGCCTGGGGTGCACACCTGTGAATGCAGCACTTGGGAGGCTGAGGCAGGAGGACCACTGGGGCTCGAGGTCAGCCTGCGCTACGTAGTTTCCATGTCGCCCAATCGTAATGCTCTAAATGGCAGAACCTTTGAGGATGCAGGGAATCTCCCGGCTGCAAGGGTCAGGGAGGGCAAGGGGACCCCAGCCGGCTCCTCCAGAGCAGAGCCCGGCTGCCATCACTCACCATCCAGCAGCCAGTGCTGGCCGCTCCGGAGCTCCAGCTCAGACACCATGAGCCGTGTGATCACGTGGTCAGGCACCAGCCGGCCCTTCTCCAGGTACTGCCTGGCCATGTCGCCAGCCTCTGCAGGGACAGAGAGGAGATGCTGAGCCGGGCTCCACGGCGGGCACGCTGGCCAGTTCTAAGCACCCCACCCAGGGCCGGGGAGACACCAGAGGCTCTGAGACACCTCGCTGCCACACAGCCAGACCCAGAAAAGGGAAAAAGACCCAGCACTCAGGAGGCTGAGGCAGGAGGATCTCCTGGAGTTTAAGGTCAGCTTGGGCTACACGATGAGTTCAAGGCCAGCCTGAACTGTGCACTGAGATCCTGTCTCGAAGAGGCAAAAAGAAAAAGGATACAAATAGCAAAGAAGTCAAATTATCTTTATTGGCAAGTGACAGAACATTATATTTAGAAGACCCTAAAGACTTCACCAAAAAGACTTAGAGCTGATAAACAAATTCAGCAAAGGAGCACAATACACATAATCTACTCCAACTGTGAGAAACACGTTTTCAATTTCTAGCCAGAGCGAGGAGTATAAAATGTAAGATGGGCTGCTAAATCGCGTATTTCAGACGGGGGCGGGGGGTGGGGAGCGCCAAGCTTCCAAACTGAAGACCCCACAGAAGCATCTCCCCAAAGCCACGCCTCCCAGGAAGACGCCGCCTCTTTCTTCCGTGAAAGCCGCCCGCCCCGCCCCGACACAGCACGGAGCTAGGAGCGGTGGCTGCACCGGGAGCCACCTGGGGGTTACGGCAAGACCACCTCAAAGGAAAGTCCTGTCAAGGGACGAGGACACCCACAGGTATGTGACATCCTGGAGAAGAGGCACGGTGATGCGCGCACACACACACACACACACGCACACCCCTCGGCTCTTGGGGAGCATGAAATTCTTTCTACAGCCACACTCCAGGAAAGGGGGGGGGTGCATGCCCATCATCCCAGCACCCGGAGGCCGAGGCAGGAGGATCCTGGCGGCCACCTGGACTACAGAGTAAGACCCTGTGTCAAAAAACCAAATGAGGCTGCTGTGCAAGCACAAGGACCCGAGTTCAATCCCCCGGTACCAAAAAAATCCCCCAAAAAGCAAAACAAAAAAACTCAAATTAATACATTAATTAACTTTAAAAAAGCAGCAGGCCTTCCCCAAAAAGCAGGCTGATGGTCTTTCTCGGCCAGCCCGGGAGACCCGGGGACACAGGCAGCTGACCGAGCAGATGGCTGTCACCGAGCAGGCGACAGAAGAGGCACTGGGCAGTGCTGTCAGCTTCCATCCACACTGGCCAGGCAGAAAGGCCACTGCCATGCTCTCTCTTGGATCCCAAGCCTGACCTCTTATCAGAAAGGACCCGTTCCTACAGGCAGCTGAGTGTGTCCCCCAGCCAACGTTCTTAACACCCACGAAAACTCGGGCGCCACTGCTTAAATCCAAAGATAAGACAGGGTGTTCTCTGGGAAGCGACCTGGGGCTCAGGATTAAGGAACTCACTTGCCATTTTCCAACTACTAACCCATGCTCGCCCCGAGTCGTGATGCCTGTTGGGACTGCCAAGACCCGGCTCTCTGTCCCCATCCCTGTCTGTCTGTCTGTCTCTCTCTCTCTCTCTCTTTTGAGGCAGGGTCTCACTATAATTCCAGGCTGGCCTTAAACTCACAGCAACCCTCCGGCCTCACCCCCTATTGCTGAGATCACAGGCCTGCGACACCACGCCTGGCTTCTCCCACTGTCTGCAGCAGCTCTGGACGTCTCTTGTGACTGTATTTATAAGGTGTGATCAAAAATATGGTGAGTCCTGCTGCCAAGCGCCATCCAGGAGAAAGGCCACTCGAAAAACCATGATGCTGTGTCCTCGTCCACCTTAGTCACCGGATCTGGCACTGTGTGACTTCCGGCTCTTCCCCAAAGTCAAAATGACCAGGAAAGGGAAGCGTTTTGAATGGGCTCAGGACACTGAGGCAGCCAGGACAGGGCAGCTAAAGACCCTCAGGAGAGACGGCTCTAGAGCTGCTGCAGCAAGCGGCCAGGACGGTGGGAGGAGTGTGTGGGAGAAGGGGAGGACTGGGAGGGACACTGGGCAAGGTGTCTTACTGCTTCTCCCTCCCACTTAGCCACCCTTAAACATCAGAGTGCTCTTTTCACGGCGAGGCCCACAGACTGAGTGTGAGCTGTGCGGTGTGAGACTCCCCCAATTGGTGTGCACTTCCGGGAGAGGCCCCCTCCCCAGAGGGGACCCACCCAGCTGCAGCAGCCCTAGCCCCCCAAGCTGGGGCGGCGAGAGGCTGGAAGAGCATCTCGAATCACAACTGTGCAGGAGACCTGGGATGCTCATCTTGGGAAGAAAAATGACAACTTGAGCTGACCAGGGGCTACCTGAAAACACTGCCCGCTGTCTGCAACGCGGATGGCAAGGCCCTGAGGACTGGAGGAGGGGAACTTCCAACACTCAGAGTTGGGAGAGCAGCCGGGATCCGCACAGCCGCCAGCTGGACAGAAAGTCCAGCCTGGCTTCCAACTCCAAGACAGCAAGAAACGGAATAATAATGACACTCAACACGCTGATTGTTATGCGTAATGTTCAGTACCCAAGCCCTGGAAAAGCACAAGAAAACCCAAAGCCACATGAAAAGGAAATCTCACACTTGGTCCACGCTGCAGACTTGATTTTTTAAAAAAACTCAGTGGAGTGAACGCAGGTCAGAAACTGTGCTTAGCCTTTTGGAAAAACTGATGCCATGCGATGGGACTCATAGCTACCACTTAAGGAAGCTGGGAACCTGGACACATACGCAACCCACACTTCGTAATTCCACAAATTACGCTGGCTTTGCTCAGCAAGAAGGGGGAGGAAGTGAAGAAACAGCTGAGTTAAAATCTAGCAAAACAAAAAGCCACGATTGGAGAGAGCCGCAGCTCAGCCCATGGAAGACCTCTAGAGAAACCTATCTGATCAAACAGGTAAACTCAGAGAACAGACCCACTCAGCAAGGACACAGTTTTAAAAAGCACACAGGTCCTGGTGCACACTCGGGAGGCTGAGACAGGAGGAACACTGCAAGTTTGAGGCCAGTCTGGGCTACATAGTGAGTCCCTGTTTCAAAAAAATCAACAAATGAATAAATACTAATACAATAAAAATAGCCCAATAAAAACCTTGTAAGAAATCAAGTGCATATCTTACTTTATAAAGTCTTTGAAAGCAGAGGCCATTTCTTACTCTTATTGACAGGCACTCTTGGAAAACACTGATTTCACAAGTCTCAAGTTAAACATCTACTGATTTTTCTGCTGATCCTGTAACACTTCTTAATTGTTACCCCTAGCTTTAGTTTAGAAACTTCCAGTTACCAATGACCTGGGTGATGTGTTCAAAATGGGAATCCACTGCCAGCCCCATGGTTAAAAACAGACTTTATGTGGAGTTAGGAAATGGTTTCCCAGCTAGGATCTCAAAAGCCTAAGGCACCAGGGGCCAAGGATTTAGCTCAGTGGTTCTGCTGCCTGCCTCACAAGCGCAAGGTCCCGAGTTCGATCCCTGGTACCAAAAAAAAAAAGCCTAAGGCACCAAAGAAAAAAACGGACCAGCTGGTTTCATCAAAATCAAACACTTGTGTTTCAAGCCGGGCATGGTGGTGCACACGGGAGGCTGAGGCAGGAGGATCGTCATGAGTTCAAGTTTGAACTACATAGCAAGACCCTATCTCAAAAAGACAGAAAAAAAGAAAAGCTAATATAAGCGTTGTGGACTAGAGCTAACAGGAGCACACTAATACACAGCCTGGGCCTGAAGCACATCCCAAAAATCACAAGGCGCAGGATCACCAGTTAGTATCACCCCAAAGCAAGTGCTGAGAGCCAGGACGCAGTGGACACCGGCTGCCTGGGAATGGGGTGAGCAGCAGCAGCAGCCTGGCCAAGGAGGAGGCCACACTGCCAGAGCTGCGGTCCCGGGACCCCAGGGCACGAGGAAAAACTGTTAAAGTGTAACATCCGCCGCCTGCATGGGTCAGACAAGTGAACCTTTGGTACCAAGTCTCAAAGGCCACGCTGACAGCAAACATCAAGGGCAGGGGTGAAGGGTGAACCCAAAAAGCGGCTTGAGAAACTTCGTCTGCTAAGGGAATGACACAGCCGGAGGAGCGGGCCATCGGGAAAGCACACGGTGGCCAAATTCAGCAGAAGAATGTAAGTCCAGCATGGACGGTACTCGGAATGACCGGTGAGGGTTCCCTCCGTGATTTACAGTACTCGGCCAGGCACTGTGGGAGGCTGAGGCAGGAGGATCGCAGGTTTGAGCCCAGCCTGGGAGACTTAGGGATTTAGCAAGACCCTGGCTCAAAGTAAAAAATAAAGAGGTGGCGGGATGGCTCAGCAAGGAGACCCTGGGTTCCATTCCCTGCACCACAGTAAAAATTTACTTAGCAGGTTTTAAAAGGATGAGCCAATTCCACATACCCTTCATACTGAATTTATACGAATTTCTAACCGACAGTTTGGAGCCCAGTAACCTGCTTCATAATCAGAGCACACCCTTGACTTACGAGCTCAGTCTGTTCCCGAGGGCTGGTTGTAACTCAGGTTGATCAGTGGAGGCTCAGGCTCCTGTACACAGCCTTCACAGTCTCTCTCCTACACACAGGCAGATCTCAGGGTCCTCGGAGAGACACTGGCCCGGGATTACTCAGTGAGCCCCACTCAGGAGAGGATGCTGTCAGGTTCCTTCCTGATTTAAGAGTTCAATCTGTATCTGAATGCAGCCGGCATTCAGGTTGTAAATCAAGACTTTGTTCATAAGTTAAAACTAAAATTCCGTCTTTATTCACATGTCAGGCCAGTCGTAACTCAAGAACCCACTGTACATAAATGAATCAATCCAAGCGAGCACTGGGTGCTGGAAGGGTCAAGGCTGGGGCCTGACAACCCCGCTGGGGCAGAACACGTGCCCAAGGCCCTGGCGCCGAGAAATAAATAAAAATTAAAGCCCCGGCCTGCTGAATTCAGGGAGGACGCGTCCCAGCATGCAGGCTCCTGCGGTCAGCAATCTCGGGCTGGACATCAGAGTGTGGCCGGGGGACCTCAGAGGCCGGGAGACTCCCCAGGGCCCACGAGCCCCACCCACGTGTCAGGGTGCAGCCAGCATGCCCACAGCCCCAGACTGGGGACCAGCAGGATCCCCAGCCTGCTTATCCAGACGCAAAGCGTGGGGCGATTAAGCAACGACAGGCCACTCGTAGCATGAAGTTTTACTTTGTTTTCTGCTGTTGTTGGTTTTTGAGGCAGTGTCTGGCTATGTAGCTCAAGCTGGCCTTGAATTCAGAGCAGAGCATCCTGCCTCAGCCTCCCAGTGCTGAGATCACAAGCCTGCGCCCAGCTTAGAGTGAGGAGCAGACCTGGCTGCGGTGCTGAGCTCCGGCTCTCATCGGCCCCTCTTCCAGCCCCCATGCTCAGAAACTGTCACTCTTCTGTGAGACACGCACCGGCACCTAATGAGCACCCAGCAGCGCCAGGCCGAGGTCATCTCTTCAGAGCAGCGCGGCCTCGTCTAACTGGACATGCAAGCAAAACCTTTCCCTGCTGCAAAACCAGCAAGGCCGCAGTTAGTATTATTAAGAGCAGAGGGCGGAGAAGCTGGGAATGGGCCCCTGGACAACGCATCTCTTCCTTGATTGTAGCCCTGCCGCTGCCTGAATGCTAGATTCGTTACTGAATAATGATGAAAAGGCATCCAAAACATTAAGTTACTTGTCCACCAGAGCAGTAGAAGATTCTTCACATCACCTTCCAGTGGCTCAATTCAGTCTTTGGAAAGGAGCAGAATGAGTGAAATACTGAAAACCAAAGCGAAGAAAACTTCATTTGGAACTGTCTGTCTCCTTGACTACTCCTCACTCCCTACTACTTTCTACTTGTAATTTTGCTGCATTTATAAATAGTGAAGACCAAAAAAATAGAACATATCTTTAGGAGCTATATACCAAGAAATTTACCTTGAAAGCTGCTATTCTCTAGAGGAAAAGTTTCAAGTTCCTGTCTGACCCTTTCTTTAAAGCAAGATTTCTTAGGTCCTTAGATTTTGAAGGTTAAGACAATCACATACACGTATCTGCACACTACTTTTAGCAGTTGTGTAAAAATAATGAGATTTGTGCTTTGAGGGCTTTGTCACGTGGCAGGTTTACCACTGGAGTTGACTGCTCCAAAGATTTTTGATTGTGTTTTGATATTATAGTTTTGAGCTGTCACCTTGATGACATTACTTATCTGCACATCAAGCAACCTGTCTAACTCCGACCTATTTATGAACAGTGTTTGCCCTCACTGTGCAAATGTCCGTGTATTACCTATTTAAGCAACATTATAGTGCTGTTACACAAGGAAGCTGAATGAGGTGAGCATGGAGATAGCTTTTTCCCTTACCCCTCTTTTTATTTTTTTGGTACTGGGGCTCAAACTCAGGTCCTTGTGCTTTCAAGGCAGGCGGCCGGAACCACTGCGCTAAATCCCCAGCCTTTACCCCTCTTTTTAAACGTAACAAATACTTTTGTTCCCCCTCCCCCTTCCCTCCCCCTCCCCCTCCCCCCTTTTGGAAAGGTGTCTGGGGCCAGGGAGTGGAAAACGAGCAGTTGAAGGGGCTAAGAAAGTGAGCCACAAGGAGCCGGGCTTCTCTGTGCTTCCGTTTAACAAGAAAAATCTCTCAGGAGGTCCAGCTGGCAACATCCAGGAGTCGGAAAACAGGCCCACAGAGGTTACACTCCGGGATCCTGGCCATGAGGCTGGATGCCTCGCCCTGCTGAAAAGAGACCCTGGCCCTAAATGACGCAGCATGACTTTGTTCCTGCTTGGCTAGCTTTCTCAACACCACAGTCCGCTAAGTCACCCACAACCACTTTTGAAAAACACGGAGACCACCCACCCTGAGAAGGTAGATTTGGAGTAAGCCATCAGGGACACACTTCCTCTGATGGCTTTTTTAACAATGGACCTTTACAAACTACAGGGGATTCCTGGCACCCACCCCCCCATTCCACCATGATTCTGAGGACTCTGGTGTCTCTAGGGGAACACACGCGAGAATCACAGGGAATTTATCTGGTTGGCACGGCTCTTCTCAGGGTCACGATGGCAGGAGCCTGCGTAGCGGAGGTGGCAGCTTCCACTCCCAGAAAGGCTATGCCTTTCAGGAAAAGCCACCTACAGAGGTTAGAGAAGAAGAAAAAAAGACAAGGTAGAAAAACTGCAGTTTGAAGAGGAAGACTTTCCTTCTCTGAATCCAGAAGCTGGCAAACACAGTCAGCCATACAGACCTACTGGGATCCCTTCCGGAGTGTGGGAAAACCCACCTAGTCCCAAGCAAGCTTACAAGATGCTAGTAATCAAAGAAGTTTCCAAAGGAGATCCTGCTGCTGCCTTCTCTGCTGCATTCACCTCACCAGGATCTCACCATGCAAACGGAATAAATCATCAACCATGGTTCCAAGTGTATAAGAACCTGGATCCTAAGTCTGCACCAGCTCCTTCCAAGCCCAATGCATGGAAAGCTAACAGAATGGAACACAAATCAGGATCCCTTTCCTCTAGCAGGGGGTCTGCTTTTACCAATCCACTCTGTTAGCACACCAGCGATACTGGCCGGTGGTGCAGTTCTAAGCTCTCCCAAGAGAGTCCCTCCAGCTGAGATCAGCAGAGACCCGCTGAACCACCGACAGAAGAGTGAGTTCCTGAAGACTGAAGGATGACCAGAATGGAGACTTCTCAGAGAACAGAGACGTCGGCATGCTGGAGGATTTGGAGGACCACAGCACACCCAAACCAAAGGAAAATGGGGAGGAAGGCTGTCTTCAGAACGGTCTCTCTCTCTCTCTGCATTGTGGAACAAGGGGAGGTCCCCTCACATTCTCTGGAAGCAGAGCACAGGTTATGGAAAGCAATGGGATGGCAGGAACATCCTGAAAATGATGAGATTGCCCTCCACTCACAGAGCATGAGCTCAAGGAGCTCCACGTGAAGACAGAGCAGCTGAGAAGAAACGCTGTGGAAAGAAGGGGTTCCGGCAGAGCTGCAGTTTGAGCTTCTTCTCCCCTTGGAGAAGCACTGGTAAAGCTGAGTTTGAGGATTCAGACACTGAAGCAAGTCGCAGGGAGACATCAGATGACGATGCCTGGAAGTAGGCACAGAAATGCTCACAGTTCATCTGAACCAGAAAACTCAGCTTGTGTGTTTCGGGAATATACAAAAGAAATTGTTTTCCTTTGCCTTTTCTTACGTTGGATACCTTCACGCACAAGGGAAATAATCATATCCCAGAGAGAGGGCAGTTGGCTTGCTGAGCTTCTGTTGTTGTCCTTTCCTGTCACCTGCTTAACAGAGATGTTTGTGTGGTGGGAAAGGTTTTTAAAATACACGTACAGAACATACGGGGCAATGCTCAGGTGGGAGCTGGCAGTGCAGAGATGGAGAGGAGCGGATGCTGGCCCGCAGCAGCAGCTTCTACTGCCAGCCCTCGGGGCACGCACCCCTGTGCTCAAGCAGTCACTGTCAATGACAAAGTGACTACTGAAGTTACAATTGTATTACATTGATGCTAATAAGTTGGATATTTTATTTTATTTTCAGCTGCTCGGGTAACTTAGCCCTTAACCAAACCTATGGTTTTTTGGGTTTTGTTTTCCTTTTTTGGGTACAGCTGTAAAATATCTGGATATAGGAAATGTGTTATTCTTGCAGCCTTGATATTCAGGGTGGATTGTAAAATATAAATTTTTGTGAGATTTCAAAGATTAAGATTAGGACTGGGGATTTAGCTCAGTGGTTTCGCCGCCTGCCTCGAAACTCAAGGACCTGAGTTCGATCCCCAGTACCAAAAAAAAAAAAGATTAAGATTATTTTGATAACATTATTTACAGATTTAAAAAGATGTGGTTATCACAAGTCTGTTGAGGGGGAGAAACTGCTGCATAAAATACCTAACTTGGATTAAGGATTCTGCATCATTAAAAAAAAAAAAGAGCAGAAACAGGTTTGTTCTTGAGTATCTCTCCTCAGAGCCAAGCCCAAGACATCTCCAAGTGGAAATTGGCCACACTGTTGTACCTGAGACAGGACCCCTGGGAGAACAGCTGAGCAAGGCTCCTGTCCAGCAGATTCCCATACCCTGCACATCTGCCCCAACCACAAAGCAGTCACTATCGGAATGTCTGTTGTGTTTTGAGGCAGGGTCTTGCTGTGTAGCCCAGGCTGGCATCAAAGTTAGGGCAATCCTCCTGCCTCAGCCTCCTGAGTGCTGGGATTACAGGCGTGCACCACCACGTCTGGTTTAAAACTTGTAATGGGCTGGAGGAGCAGGCCTGCAAGTCCAGGTGTTCATCACACACACACTCGCCTGTGTACACACACGCACACATGCACACAGAAAGAGGCTAACATCCCTTGTGACGGCGACCCACCCCCTACTGGCATGGGAGGACTGCTCCCTGCTACCGACTCAGCAGCCGGAAGAGTCGTGGGCCAAAGACCTGCAGAGGCAGGAGCTGAAAGGAGGCCTTCAACGATCCTTGGGCTCCAGCGCCCCAGGCAGCACGGAGCAAAGCCTGGATCCACCACAAGTGCAGACCGAGCTATAAGAAGGGATGTCCCGCAGGCTAACCTCTGGGGAGATGGAGATGTGACACACCTGTCACCCCAGCACTCAGGAGGCTGAGGCAGGAGGATGGAAAGCTCTAGGGCAGCCTGGGCTACAGAACAAGATCCTGTGTCCAAAACAAAAAAAACCGGGTCTGTGACACAGGCGGGGAGCCCAGCCTTGCCGAGCCCCTTCCCACCCCTTGCCCAGGTGGCAGGATGCCCATTTCAGAGCCCGGACAGAACACAGCAGACATCGGGAGAAGGGTGACCAGGGCACAGACACAGCTACCCTGCATCACAAGTGCAGGCAACAGCCTGAACATCCACAAGCTTTGGGCGCGGTGGCACACGCGTGTCTGCCGAGAGGCAGGAGGACCCAGAGTTCAAGCCCAGCCTAGGCATCTGCACAAGACCTTGTCTCAAAATAAAACAAAGGGCTTGGGACGCAGCTCAGGGCGAAGGCCCTGGTCCAGTCCCCAGTACAACTACAAAACCAAAAAGAAAGTGTGCGCGATGGAAGAGGCGGGTGAGTGCGGACACCACAGCGGCCTTTCCTGGAGGGCAGCTGGCGCCAGCAGCGGCGGGGGCGCACAGGGCGGGCCGGCTCAGCCAGGGCGCCCCCACCGGCAAGCGGCCGGCACGGAGCTGGCACGGGCAGTGCTGTGCGCCGGGCCGGCCGCGGCCCCCATGGCCGCACTTCTTCCTCTGGAGAGGAAAACAGCCGCGCTCCCGTATGCTTCTATTTCCCTTCTCTTGATAATCGACTGGGGGTCGGGGAGACACCTGACCCCCAGGAGACCAAGACCCTGTAACTTTCAAGTCACTCTGATCCCCGGGAAACAAGGTTGGGGACCAGGGGAGGAAGGCGGCAGGAAGCAGAGAAACTAAGATTCAGCACAGGCAAAGGTTTTAAAACGGGATGGAGGGCAACAGTGAGTGGAGTTTTCAGAGCCCTGAGCCCAGGCTCGAGCCGTTCCCAGCCGCCCCTCTTCCAACGAAAAGGGCCGGGGTCCGCGGGGAGCCCTGTCGCCCCGAGGGGAACGGGCACCCGCTCAGGGCTCCGCGCGGTCTCCGCCCCAGGCAGAGCCACACCCCAGGCCCTCAGGCTGCTCCAAGCACAGGGAGGAGCAAAGGCTGGTAGAAGGGGTCAAAGGGAAAACAGCCCACCCCAGGAGGATCAGCCAGGCACCTCCTCGCCGCTCCTCCCCGTAAACGGGGGTGCAGAGGTGGAAGGACAGGGGCGCGGAAATGGACGACCTAGGCCCCTGCTTCTCCACGCCAGCTGCGGGAGGCCCAGCCTGGGACCCACAGGCCTGCGATCCCAGCACTGGGAGGCTGAGGCAGGAGGATCGAAAGTTCAAGCCCAGCCTGGCCAACTGAAGCGATTTCAAAAATAAAAAGGGCGGAGGAGGTGGCTCCCCCAGAAGGCCCTGGGTCCAATCCCCAGTACCAAGGAGAACAAGTCTACACCCCAGGAAGGGACAGGGGTGGGAATATGGGGAAGGGTCAGAGTGTGATCAAAACACACGGAACACAGGGAGCACACGGCAGGCCCCCGCCCGGAGGAGGGTGGGGCCCCACCGTCCAGGGTGTAGGTCCGGGAGACAACACTCGCCTGGGCCAGCGCCCCGTTCCCAGTCCCGCCCCACTTGGCACGCGGCGGGGCGAGGTGAGCAGTGAGTCCGTGCGTGGGCCCCGAATCTGCATCGGCAGGGCCAAGGTGCACAAATAACGGGCAGCGGGGGGTGGGGTGGAGGCTGGGCTCAGTGGACGCTTCCAGGCGGGGGCGTGCGGGGGCGTCCAGCCTTTCCAGCCCGGAGTGCGGGGCCGCGCGCAGATCTGCGGAGGGCGCCCACTCCCACAGGTGGGCACGCGCCGGGACCGGGCGGGCGGCGGACGGGGCCCAGCCGGGGCGAGGGACCAGTGGGGGACTCTCCTCGCTCCTCGCGTCCCGCCCCGTCCCCACCCCACGGGCCTGCATGCGCCCTGGCACGTAGGACTCGGCGGGCGGGCGGGACTCGGCGCCACCGCCCGGCCACCGCCACCGCCACCCGCGCGCTCACCGGAGCCGGCGCGTAGGCTGTCGCGCAGGAAGCGGCCGCTGGACAGGTGCTGCAGGCCGAAGCTGTGCGCCACGCGCTGGCTCACGGTGCCCTTGCCCGAGCCGGGCGGCCCCAGCACCGCGGCGTGCAGCAGCCGGGAGGCCATGGCGGCGGGACCGGGCCGGGGCCGGGACGGAGAACTGGACGCAGCGGGCCGCCAACTCCGACCCAGCCGCCCCGCCCCGCCCCGCCCCGCCCACCAGGCGCTCCCCGCACGTGGGCCGCGCGCCGACCCCGCCCACGTCCCCGCCCCCGAGGACACCCCGCCCGCCGGCAGCCCAGGCGGGCGCTCTCCGAGCCGATCACACCGTGAACCTTGCCGGTCCCGGGCGGCGCCGCCTCCGCCTGCCTCGGCTGCTGCGCGAACTCGCGCCTTACGTAAGCGGGGCCCGGGCTCGGGGCGGAGGCGCCCCTCCCCTCTCCTCCCCTGCCGCCCGGTGGCCCCGCCCCTTCCCGCCTCCTCCACGTGCTCCCGGCCCCAGGCCGCGGGGCGCAGTGGCTGCAGCCAGGACGGGGCCACCGTGGAGGGGAGCTCGGCGCAGCCCCGGCGCGGGCGGAACCCTCCCTCCCTTCCTCCCTCCCTCGCACCCTGGCGGGTCCTCGTCGGACCCGTGTCCCCGTGTCCCGGAACCTCCCGGCCACGTTCAGGGCTGCGGGCAGAGGAGCAGCCGCGCCGTTTGACGGGGCCTGGAGCGCGCTCCTCGGCCCCCGCCGGGCTTCTTGAACCACGCGCCCCAGGCCTGAGTCCCAGAGCCCGGGAGGCCGAGGCAGGAGGACCGCTTGGGCCCAGCCCAGCCCGGGCGCCGCCACTGCGGCTGGGCTCCTCAAGGCGAGGCTCTCGGCGTCCCGGCCCGGTAGGTTTCCACAGGAAACCTGGCTGCTCGCCCGCACACTGCCCGAGCCGCGGCCCCACCTCGCGGGAGCTGGCTCTGCCGTCTGCCGCGGAAATGACCCTGCCGACGCCACCCCAGGGCGGCGCGGAGCGGTGCCAGCCACTCGCCCTCGGGCCTGCCTCAGCCGTTAAGGAAGCACAGGAAGTCTGACGCGACGCCGATCGACGCCCCAGGGAATCTAGCCGGGTCCCTGCATCGCCCCAGGCCCTTGGCCCAGCTGGCGGCTCAGAGGGCCCAGGCCCGCGTCAGCGTCGCTGCTGACCCCGCAGCCCAGGTCTCGGCAGCCCTCGCTGTTTCTGTAAAAACAATGTCGTTCCGCCCCGCAGACTCGTGGTGCGCTCGGCGCCGTGCTGAACGGACAGCATTTGGTTGTGCACATGGGGTCAGGTGTGGAGGGCCTTGCCTGTGACCCCAGCACTCGGGAGCCTGAGGCAGGAGGATCATCCCAAGTAGCAGGCCAGCCTGGGCTCCATAGCGAGACCCTATCTCAAAAACCAGCAGCTGCAGCAGCACTACTGACCGTGGGCCGGTTATTGGCCTCTGACTCAGCTCCTGAATTAGGAGGAATCAAGGACGTTAACAGCAGAGCAGCTGGTGGCCGGTGCTGGGAGGGCTTTCCCGCCGACCACGCCGGCCGCGTCTTTGCCTCTCCGGGTCCTCGCTGCCCGGTGGTCTCAGCACCGAGACTGGCGTGGTAGACGCACTCGCTCTTCCTGGCGGTCTCGCCTGCCGCACGGACTCGGTATTCCTGTACCTGGACCGTGGGCGCTTTGCCTGCAGGGTCAGGCGTGGCGCTGGCGCTGACCCCGACCCCGCTGGACTCTGCAGCCCCCCGCAACGCCACGGCTTCCACCCTTCCTCCCGCACCTCTCACGGCGGGCAGAGGAGTGGGGAGATTCACAGCCCAAGGCTTCGGGCTCGGGTCACCAGCCCTGAGGTCAGACCCAGTGCCCCACACCCAGACGTTCTCCGGACCGCAGTGCTCAGGGCTCCTGTTTTCTTAAATTCAGTTGTTTTACTCCACCTTTGAAATTTTCCCATAACCTCATTCCAGCTCGGCTCCTGCCTGCTTCTCCTACTTCTTTTTTCTTGTGTTGTTTTTTTTTTCCGGTACTGGGAATCGAACTCAGGACCGTGCACTTGCCGGGCAGCCGCAGCACCACTGAGCTACATCCCTGGCCCTTGTTATTTATTTTTGACTGTTTGTTTGGTACCGGGGATTGAACTGGGGACCATGCGCTTGTGAGGCAGGCAGCGGCACCACTGAGCTAAATCCCCAGCCCAAAAGTATCTTTTGGGTGGGGCGTCTATTTTTGACTTTTTGAGACTGTGTAGTCTAGGCTGGCCTTGAACTCACAGCGATCGTCCTGCCTCGGCCTCTCAAGTGCTGGGCCTTTGGGGGAGCACCGCTGCTCTGGACCTTCCTGTCTTGTGTACCTGGCCGGGCAGTGAACTGGCCACCTCTGCTGTGGGTCCCGCCTGAGGTGCAGTTTGTTGCACAGCCCGAAGCTCAGCCTATGGGTCCGGACCACGGGCCAGGCAGCCTCTTCTCTGTGCCCCACTGTAGGAAGCCACCACCTCCGGGGCCTGGCCTGAGGCTCAGGAGAAGCGCCCCAAAGCCGTGGGAAGACTGCGGAGGAGCGAGAGGTCGCCAGGCCTCTCCTCGGCCTTTGGGAGCCTTCGCTGCACACAGAAGAAATGCAGGACAGACGGTGCCCAGATTCGTCCTGTAAACCCTGCACTCAGGAGGCCGAGGCAGGAGGATCCGGAGTTTGAGGCCAGCTTGGACTGCATAGTGAGAATTTGCCTCAGAAACATCAAAAAATAAATAAATTTTTTTTAAAAACACCAAAATTTAGAAAGAAAATAATGGCCAAGAAGGGCCTCCCCCCCCCCGCCCCAGCCTCACTCCTCTGTCCCTGTAGGCCCTGAACAAACACTGAGGAGCCCGGGGCTCCATCCGCTGCAGAATCATCGGAGACGGGGCCTCCTGGCCCCCGCTCACCCTGCAGCCGCCCTGGACCGCAGCAAAGCTGCCGAGCAGTTACAGGGAGTGGGGAGGAGGGAAGCGCAGGCCATCTGTCCCCGCTGTGACCCACTTTCCCCCGCGCCTGGCAGACGCGTGGGCCCTGCCGAGAGCACCAGGTGTGGTCCCTCGCAGGGAGCCCACGCACGCAGCAGCAGCAGCAGCAGCGACCTGCTGGTCCCAGGCGTTGCCACCCGGTGACGGTGGCAGCACGGGGGCGATGGCCATCCACGTTGCGCTGGCAGCAAGATGCCGGCTAGAAGTGGCCTTGGGAGCAGGGGCACGTGGTCAGCTTGCCGTGGGGCCCGATTCCCTGACAGCCACCACTGAAAGGAAGAGAGGCTCGGCTTGGCTCTTGGGTCAGGAGGGTTCTGTCCCTGGCCAGCCGGCTCCAGGGCAGGAAGGGCAGGGTCTCTCCAAGTGCCCCAGGTGGGGTCACACTGCAGTCCGCCTGCCTCAGCCTCCCCAGTCACAAGTGTCTTCTTCCGTGCAAACTTAACGAGGGGACAGGTAGCTGCCAGGCGGGTGAGGGACAGGCACTGAGCACCACTGCGCCTGGTTTGCTTTGTTTCTTTTTTTTTTTTTTTTTTGGTACTGGGGATCGAACTCGGGACCTTGCGCTTGTGAGGCAGGTGCCGGAACCACTGAGCTAAATCCCCGGCCCCTCTTACTTTTTCTTCTTGAGACAGGATCTAGGATCTCACCAGGTTGCCCACACTAGTCCCAAACTCCTGGCCTCAGCCACAGCAGCTGATGTTACAGGCATCTGGGTTCCAGGTTAGTTTTTACAGCACGAAAGGGCCAAGGAAAAGAAAAACAAAAGTCTCTTTCTTTCTAAGATGGGGACAAGGAGAAGAAACGATAGGAAAATAACTGAGCAGTGACTTCCTTTGTGCAGGGATCAAAGGGGAGCCAAGCCTGGGAACTTCGCCTGCTTCCCCCACCCCCATTTCCCAGGAGGCAGATGGTAGCTGAGTTCAGCTTGGTGACCTGGAACTGTGCTTTGCATCAGTGACTCCATTTTGATTCTTGTCCTGGTCGGTAGGGGCCTGGTACAAAGGACCAGCTCAAACCAGGCGAGGTAGCTCATCTCATGCCTTTAATCCCAGCACTTGGAAGACTGAGTCAGGAGGATCCCTGTGAATTTGAGGCCCGCCTGAGCTACATAGCAAGACTCTGTCTTCTGTCTTAAAGTAAAAACCAAAACAACCAAAGGACCAGCCCCAGACAATGGCCTCCTACAACTCTTTATTCAACATTACTTATTTGTTATTAGTTATTGGGTTTTAATTTTAGGTTATATAAAATTTTAGCAAAAATAATCTTAGCCTTTTGACTACCACTGGGTAACTTGGATCCTTGCATTCAGTAATAATGGAATTTTCTCTTTTTTGAGACTGGGTCTGCTTATCTAGTTTGGCTGGCCTTGAAATCTCTTTGTATCCCAGGCTGGCCTCAAACTCTAGGCAATCCTCCTGCCTCAGCCTCTCGATGATCACAGGCATGTGCTACCACGCCCGGCCTTCTTCCAGTGCTTTCAATCTGTGCTTGGCTGAACCCAGGGTGCTGAGGGGTTGCAGGGCCGGGACCAGGGCATGAGCGGCTGCTGTCCTCTAGAAGTCACAGAGCAAAGTCCTCTGCCACGCTCATGTCGCTGACCACTCAGGTCTGCCTGCCGCTGACCAAATCTGTATAATTTCTTATAAAAGCCTCTGTTACTAAGATAAATTATAAATTTTAAGTTCACACGGGGCGTGGTGGTGCACACCAGTGATCTCAGCACTCAGGAGGCTGAGGCAGGAGGATCGCCACAAGTCTTAGGCCAGCCTGGGCTACATAGCAAGACCCTGCCTCCAAAAAGAACAAAGCTTGCTTAATAATTACCAGGCAGTTATCAAATTGTGCCTGTCACTTTTCCACTACGGGCATTTGTTTTTTTGTTTTTTTGTTTTGGTACCAGGGATCGAACTCAGGACCTTGTGCTTTCCAGGCAGGCACCAGAACCACTGAGCTAAATCCCTGGCCCCCACTATGGGCATTTTGATTAATCTGGTATGTTAAGAAAGGGTTGAATAGTAACGTATTAATTTTAAAATACCTGAGTTACAAAATTTTGGACTAAGCATTGCTTTATTGTGATGTGATTTAAATCTATTTTACTCAAAATGTTGGCGATGTTTTTGTTTTTTGGGTTTGGGGCGGTTTTATTTGGTTTTTGGTTTTCTGAGACAGGGTCTTGCTATGTAGTTCAGGCTGGGCTTGAAGTCACCATGTAGCCCAGGCTGGCCTCAAACTCATGGCGATCCTCCTGCCTCTGCCTCCTGAGCACTGGGACGACAGGTGTGTGGCACCACACCCGGCTGGTGCTGTATTTTTAGCTCACTTGGTTTGTGGGGCAGCCACCCATTACCGAACTGGCAAAGTCGGCCTTCCCTCTCAAACCAGCAGCCGTGTCCCCATTCTTCCTCTGTTAGGAAAGATCTGACTGCATTTTTCTATTCAAATAAACATGCTAAGACCCATCTCCATGACAACCGTCTCACTTCCGAATTCACAGGGCGAGAGAACCTCGAGGAGAGTGTGCTCCTACGTGTGGGAAATTGTCGTTCTCTTCCACACTCCCTGCTCCTCTTTACATCAAAAACCCATCAAAGCGGACGGCTTCTCTGACAGTAGTCAGGGGACAGAAAGGCCGAGGTTGCTAATAAGGATCATCATTGTGCCACTGTGCATGGCACACACCTGAGTCCCAGCTTCGCAGGAGGGCCCCCAAGTTTGAGGCCAGCCTGGGCAACGTAGCAAGACCTGGGACACACACACTTTGTCCTCCTGGTGGTTTGGTTTTGTGTTTTGAGACAGGATCTCGCTAGGTAGCCCAGGCTGGCCTAGAACTCAAGGTGATCCTCCTGCCTCAGCTTCCTGAGTGCTGGGGTGACGTGTGCACCCCCACGCACAGCCTCCTGGGACTAACTCTCAGCTCTCTCCAGATGCACGGTTGGTTTGGTGACTCTGATGGAGGGGAAGAGATGCAACTCCAAACCCGCTGGATACCCAAAGTCCAAGTTCATGTTCTCTAAAATCGAGGAATGAATTCTAGGAACAACAGGGATTAAGAGTAGGAAAAATTTATTGAGGATAGCGTTTGTCTAAGAGAGACAGAGGGGACTAGAAAGTGGGTTGCCCGCCCACTCCACTTCTCAAAGGTGTTTTATGGGACAGAGCCAGAGGTTAGGCAGGTTCAAGGTGAGACAAAACCATAGTCAACCAGTGAGATTGCAGATACAGTCACTTAGGCAACACTGACCCAATGAGAAATCACAAGGAGGACAAAACTATGAACAACCAATAAGACTACAACAACTACAGTGACTTCGGTAACACTGGTTAAATGGGGCTCCGATGGGGAAGCAAGTCCTGCAGCAAGCATACAAGGAATGAGCAGGGATTTCTGGGGGAAGGAAAGGGGTGGATCAGGGGTCTTGGAAGGTCTTGGCCCCCCAACCAGGTGATTGATACCTATTTAGAATATCAACCACGGCTATTCATCCTAGGCGGGTGTGGCTTCTCTCCTCCTACAGTGCGGTCCTCCACCTTGGCTCCTTGTGGGCCTCGGGTCTAACTGCCCGCAAGGCATCTGATTACCCTCGATGTCTCCAGACTGCTGCCTCACCCACGGGGACAGCAACCGCGCCTGGACCCCGCACAGGCCTTGTCCTGGGACTGCCGGGTGCTGCGGTGCCACCTTACTAAGGCTCCGCTCCGACCAGGGGTCCTCGTGCTGGGCCGGCCTCGGGGCAGCGCCTGAACCCAGGAGGTGACGCCCGCTGTCGCTTTGCCAGCCGGGAAGTTTGCTTAACCTCTCCGACCTCAGCGTCTGTCCCTGCCAGGACAGGGACAGGGAGCGCCCGGTGCTGCCCACGTGCCTGGCGCAGTGACCCCGGCTGTCTGGGGACGCGCAGTGGGGCGACGGCCACAGCGGGCGAGGTCGGGCTGCGGGAGGAGCAGCCCAGGCCTGTCGGCCGCTCTTCTGTCCTTGTATTTCTTACTCTTTCTTTTTCCTTCCTTCCTTTTCCCTCAGATTGAACACAGGAAATGCTGACCCACACTCACGCCCTATTGTTCTTGCTTGTTTGTTTGTTTGGGTGTTTGTTTTTTTTTGCATCAGGATCTTGCTCCGTTACCCACGGTGGCCTTGAACGTGGGATCCCCCTGCCTCGGCCTCCCAGGTAGCAGGCATTGCAGGGTTGCTGCCACAGCCAGCCTAGTGAGTACTTTTCAATAGCAGCATCCAGGGAGGCTGGAACTGGACAAGGAGGGACCCGCTCAGGGAATGGCCCCTCATACCCTCACTCCAAAACCTGTGCTCTTTTCTTGATTTGTTTGTTGCTGTGTGTGTGTGAGTGTGAGTGTGAGACAGGATCTCGCTATGTGGCCCAGGCTGGCCTCAAACTTGAAGTGACCCTCCTGCCTCAGCCTCCTGAGTCCTGGGATTACAGGTGTGCTACACACTGCAGTTTTCTTTTCTCTTCCCTTCCCCTCCCCTCCCCTGCCCTCCTCTCCTCTCCTCTCCTGTCCTCTTCTTTTCTTTTCTTTTTTTCCGGTACCAGGGATCAAACTCAGGATCTTGTACTTGCAAGGCAGGCGCAGTGCTGCTGAACTAAATCCCTGGCGCTGCGGTTTTCTGTATACTCATGGTTTTACTCATTTTTGCCCGAATACCCCTACTGAGCTAAATCCCCGGCCCCCCTTGAACTTTTAAGGTTGATATATTAAACTTTTTTTCATTAAGTTCATTGGTACATTTTAGGTATATAGTACAGTTACATTCCTTGTTGGGATCTTGTACCTTTCCATAATGCATCTTAGTCCTTATTTTTTCCCCATTCCCTGCCCTCCCTTCACCCTCTCCACCCTTCCCTCTTTATAGAGACTTTGTTTCCATTTTTTCATTTTCTCATATTTTTTCCTTTCCCTTCTTCCCTTTCTCCTACACCTCCCACTTCCCCTACCCCTTTAGACCTTTTCTTCCTATTTCACATTATCTATTATACATTGTGATTCTTATTTACACTTTCAGTTTCTCACACCAGAGAAACTATTCAGTACTTACACATGTGTGTCCTATTTATTTCACTTAAGAGTATGGCCTCAATGTGGATCCCTTTAGTTGTAAATGTCTCTAGTTTCTTATTCTTTATGGCTGAGTAGGATTTAATTGCAAAGACCATAATTTCCAAGGTACTGTAAATATTCACACTTTAAAACTACTCTGTCACTTTTTCTTAGAAAAATCAAAATTCCCCTAACTTATAAATTTCTGGAGCTGAGCATGGTGGATCATGTTAGGAATCCCAGAACTCAGGAGGCTGAGGCAGGAGGGTTGCTGTGGGTTTGAGTTCACTCTGGGCTCCATAGCAAGAGACTATCACAAAAAAACCCCAGTAAAATAAAATGAATATTGAAAAATAAATTTTGATGTCACAACCATAGTTTATGGGGCCCTATGCCTGACACAATCAAAGGAAAAAGCAAAGTTTGGGGCAGACAGACAGCCTCAGAATGTCCCTTGGACTGGCACTGGGCAGCATTAGTGATCCCTTGTGCCCTTTGCTAACTGAGGCCAGGGTCGGGGAGCAGGAGGCTCTCCTTTCCCAGCAGCTGCACTTTTCTGGCCAGGCGTGATTATCATTGCTTTTTGTTCTGTTTTGTTTTTTGAGACAGGGTCTCACTGTGTACCTCAGGCTGTCCTCAAACTCTTGGCGATCCTCCTGCCTCAGCCTCCTGAGTGCTGGGATCACAGGCGTGCGCCACCATACCCCGCACAGAATTGATTTTTTAAACATGTTTAATTCTGCCTGTTGAGGCACAGGGGCACTGGAAGGGGCAGGATCTTTGGCTGTGTGTAAGGCAAGTGGCTTAACATTTACAGACCCCCTCACCGTAAGGCCTGATTCACAGTAAGCCATATGTGCTTGACACAGAGAATAACCACAACCACCCTAGTCTCTTCTGTCACCCTCTTTAAACCTACAAGGGAAAGGAACGAAGAGCGTTTTCGAGGCCCTCACTGAGGCAGGGTCACAGGCCGCTCTGCCCACCAGCCCAGCTGGTGCAGCCTCTGCCCTGCACATCCACCCAGGCTCTGCTCCTGACTCCCATGACCCCGCCCAGCACTGCCCACTGGGCCCCAGGACTTCTTCTGCCACATGGACTCCCCCAGCGTCCGGCCACTACTCTCTCCGAGCAACGTGCCTGAGCACCCTAGGTAAACACGCTCGTTTCCACTCCGAGCAGAGTGGTTTATTTCTGTTGCCTTAGGAGTCTCTGCCAAGCCCTCGCTTGGCCACAGCTGTTTATAACTCAGGTTTGTGACTACGCCTTCAGTTCTCCTTATAAAAACACCCAGTGAGTCATAAAGCAAGTGGGTTGGGATAACACAGCTACTTACAAATTAAGCGAGTCGTGCCGGGTGTGGTGGTGCATGCCTGTGATCCCAGCACCCAGGAGGCTGAGGCAGGAGGATCACCCTGAGGTCCAGGCCAGCCTGGGCTACACAGCGAGACCCTGTCTCAAAAAACAAACAAAAAACACCTCGAGTAAACAAATGAAGTGAGTCAATTCCATTCCTAAAATAAATGAGTATTATTTTTGATGCTTCTTGGTCACAGCTGCTGTCCTTGAGCAGCACTAAGTCGCTCAGAAACTATCTGTGCTCGTCTCTGGAAGGGTGTGATTTTCTTTTTGCTCATTTGTTTTATTTTGGGTTTTTGAGACAAGGTCTCACCTTGTAGCCCAGGCTGGCCTCGAACTCACAGTGATCCTCCTGCTTCAGCCTCCCGAGGGCTGGGATCACAGGACAGATGATTTAGTGATGAAGTTTCCCAGCATTTTTCCAAGAGGCCCTGGGTGTGGACGGGGTAGAGGTCAGGCCCTGCACAAGTCACAACTGCTTCCCAAGCCCCAGTGCTGGGGCTCAGGCGCTGACTCACAGACTGCCAGCTGTTGGTTTGGCTCCCAGCAGAGCGTCCTCGGTGGGAGGTGTCAGGTACATAACCAGCTCCAAGCACCACAGAAATCCTGGCTACACAAAACAAATACAAACTCGGGGTCAGCAGTTCTCACAGCCAGCAGAGGGGCCGAAGCATGGTGTCTGGTGGGGATTACTGAAGGGGCAGCTCTTCACCCCTTTCGCCACCTCCCCTGCTCAAGAACCTGCTGTGGCTCCCTATTGCTTGCACCCCCAAAGCGACACTCACGGTCAGACTTTTTTTGAGGCAGGGTGTTGCTCTGTAGTTCAGGCTGGCCTTGAACTTGTGGTGATCCTCCTGCTTCAGCCTGCCAAGTGCTGGGATCACAGACATGCGCCACCATGCCCGGCTTCACTGTCAGAATTTTAAGGCTGTGGTGCCCTGGCCATGTCTGTTCTCCTGGCTGTGCATTCTCAACGTGGGCAACATCGCCCCCTAGGGGCAAAGCGTGGACCCTGGGGTTGAAAACAACGTAAACGGTCGCTGAGCAGAGAGGCCTTCGGGGGTTTTGGTGTTTCGGGGCGGGCTTCGGATCCCCGCTGAATGCGGGACGATGAGGAGAAAAAGCCTGAGAAACGGATCCAGCCGGGCTCCCTCCACAGAAAGAGAGCAGTCAGCAGAGGCAGGAAGGAAACTTCTGTCTGGTCTTTGTTTTTGTTTGGGGGTTTTTTTTTGGGGGGGGGGACGGGGGGTTCGAGGGGGCGGTGGGTACTGGGGATAGAACTCAGGCGCCGCGGAGCTAAATCCCCAGCCCTGTCTGCTCTTTGGATCTCAATTGAGTCAGAAATAAAATGAAGGAGGCCAGGCGTGGTGGCGCACGCCTGTGATCCCAGGACTCAGGAGGCTGAGGCAGGAGGAGCGCCACGAGTTTGAGGCCAGCCTGAGCTACAAAGCGAGACTCTGTCTCAAAAAAAAAAAAAAAAAAAAAAAAGCAGCGACCGTGCTGGGGACTAGCTCAGATCCACGGCGGCCACAGCTCTTCCTACACCACCCTGTTCTTCCCCCACTCACTCCTTGCAATATCTCCCCCAACACACTTTTTTTCTGCCCCTGGGGATTGAACCCAGTGCCTCCACACTGAGCTCCATCCCCAGCCTTTCTTATTCTTTATTTGAAGACAAGGGCTCCCTAAGTAAGATGCCCAGGCCTGGCTGAATTTGAGATCCTCCTGCCTCAGCTTCCCAGGGTGCTGGGATGCCAGGCGTGCACCACCCAGCCCAGCCTATAATTTTGTTTGGCGAAGTATTTTGATACTGACACAACAACACATGTAAGGTGCACGTCCCATGGGGCCCTCAGGCTCTCCAGTTCGGGGCTGGGGTCACCACCTCTGAGTGGGCATGGGCTGTGCTGTCCTCAGTCTGGGTGTGGCCCTTAATGGTGAGGGCAGGTTCAGGGACAGCCGTGGCTCAGCCCAGAGACAAGAGGAACGAAGCCACACTACATTAAAGCCGAAACACTGGTACATCCAGCCAGGAGTGCCAATGCACGCATCATCCCAGCACTCGGGAGGCTGAGGCAGCAGGATCACTGCAAGTTCAAGGCCAGCCTGGACTGGATAGGGAGACCCTGTCTCAAAAACACCAAAATAACAACAACAATAATAATAGCAAGCCCCGGCCGGGGATTTAGCTCAATGGTTTCGCCGCCTGCTCCGCAAGCGCAAGATCCGAGGTCGATCCCAGGTACCAAAAAAAAAAAAAAAAAAGCAAGCCTCATTCCAGATGTTAAACCCTTACTCCACCAACACTAGCTGTGCCTGTGACCTGCAAAACCACAGCAAGCGACAGTGGGTGGGGACCGCGGGCCCTTCTCAGACAAGTCAGTACCCGCAGGGACCCTGCAGCAAGGGGAAGCTGGGGCGTCCTTAGATTTCGGAATCTAAACTTCTAACAGGGCCTGCGTGGTATCCGACAGGCACCCAAGCCTGCCAGTCTTCGGGCATCGACCTTTCCTTTAGTTGGTGTTTTGTCTTGTTTTGCTGTGTTTTGAGACAAAGTCTTGCCAAGTAGTCCAGACTGGCCTTGAACTCGCGGTGATCCTCGTGCCTCAAGCCTCCAGACTGCTGGGACGACAGGTGCGTGCCACCACGCCTGGCTCTTTTTAAACTTTTTATTCTTGTTAGTACGCGGTCCTGGCGCTCCGCAGGGACGCGGCACCAGCACCGAACAGGTCTCGGTCCTCTCTGTCCCTCCCTCCCCTCCCTAACCATAACCCGCCCCTCCCCCCTCCCTCCATCCGGGTCTTCTCCCCTTCCCAGAGGCCCCGCCTCCCGGCCCTGCTGCACGCCTTGCTCGCAGCTGCAGCCCCTCGAAGGGCGACGTGACCGCACCCCGAGTCCCCTGTTGATCGCGCCCCACAGAAGCAGCGGCAACGATGCGGAGGGAAAAATCTCGGGTCACAGCGCGCATCTACCTGCACAGCCGGTTTCAAAAGTCAAAACATCTGTGACGAAGGACGTCTATCAGGAAGATACAGAGAATTTGTTAAATTTAGTAATAAGAACAGGGTGTGGTGGCGCAGCTGTCATCCCAGCTCGGGGGAGGCTGAGGCAGGAGGATCGCCATGAATTCGAGGTCAGCCTGGGCTACACAGCGAGACCCTGTCTCCAAAAACCAGAAAACCAAGCAGGGGGGCCGGGGGCGGGGGCGGGGGCGGGGGGAGACACTAAAACCCCAGGCTGATGCTCCGCGCACACACTAGGACCGCGAACACAGGAACGCCGGCCGAGCAGTGGCAGAACAAGGGCACATGCACACGCCGCTGGCCGGAACATCGGAAAGCTGTTAGGCGCTTTGGAGATTTCATTGCATTTCTTGAGACAGCATCTCATTATTTTGCCCAGGCTGGGCACCAACTCCTGGACTCAAACGATCCTCCTGCCTCAGCCTCCGTAAGTAGCTGGGATTAGAGGCACCTGACTTGTTTGGCACTTTTTAAAAAAGTTAAATACACACTCATTGTTGAGGTTAGCAATTCAAACCCCAGGTACCTACCTAAAAGAAATTTAAAAGTATGCCAACATAAAAGCGCGTTTAAAAATACTTAGAGCAGTGTATTCCTAATGGCCTCCAAACACAAAATAATCTCTATCAACTGTTGAATCAATAAAACGTTATAAGTGTATGAGTGGAATATTATTCACAATGGATGCATTATGAGAAGAGGAGGAGTCGGACAGGAAAGGCTTCGCCCGCTGTAGGAAACCATTTGTATAAACATTCTGGGACCGGCTGACCAGAGCCCAGCCAGGCCCCGCGTGGACTCCGGAAGCCTGGGTCCCAAGCCGAGGAGGCTCAGCTGGGGTCACCGTGGGCCGGAGCGTCACGGCGCACACAGCAACTGCCAGGTGCAGTTTGGGGAGCGGTGTGTGCTCGGCACGCGAGCCCCAGCGTCTGTCCACGTGGAGGAAAATGGGAGGAACTATGGCCGCGTAAAGATACCTAAAAGCAACAGAGCCGGAAGCCGCGTGTCTCCGCCCCACTCCGCCCGAGGGGCGCCCAGGGGGCACCGCCACGGCCATGCAGAGGGGTCCCCGTCCCCCGGGCAACTCGGCGTGGAAAATGGGCCCACAGGAGCCCACTGAGGAGCAGGCGCAAAGTGTAAGCCCCACACACAGGTCCTGAGCACGGCCAGGCCCCTACCAGGCCCAGGCTCCCTTCGGCCACGCTAGGCCACTCGGCCAAGCACGGCGCCCGGAGCTCTGTTCTCAGGGTGTGAAGGGGGCCTGGTGGACGGACAGACGGAGGACGGGAGGGTGGGTACAGCGAGAGATGATAGATGGATAGAGACCGAGATAGATACGTAGAGAGATGGGGAGAGAGGGACACAATGACGGGCGGCTGGACAGACGGATGGACTCAGTCACCGGCAGGCAGGTCCTCCCGAGTGCAAAGGGGGACCCCGAGAGTGGGAGGGAAGAGCACCAGAAGCGTGGGCCGCCCCGCCCCGCCAGGGAAGGTCACAGCCTCGTTTTGGTCCGACTCCGCCTGTGCCCAGGACCACGGTGACGGCTGCCAAAGAGACGAGCTCATGCACACGCACACGCACACGCCGGGCTGCACGCTCTGTCACTAGCACCTGCTGGCCCCGCCCCCCCAGCGGCTGCTTCTCTCCTCGGCAAACCGAGGCCCAGAAGAGACCCCACTTTCCCGGCCCACGCAGCAGGTGAGCCCCACGTCTGCATTCGCACCCGGACCCCAAGCCAGGGAGCGGCTCCAGGCACACGTCAGCCTCTCCTCTGTCCTGCGCAGCCCGGCACCCTTTCTGCCCTGCAAGCTGGACAGAAACCTCCTCTCCTCTGCTTCCCCCGTGGGTTAACATCTTTATATTTTTTTTTTCTTTTGCTTGCTGTGTAGCCCAGGTTGGTCTCCAACTCTTCTTTCTTTCTTTCTTTCTTTCTTTTTTTTTTTTGGTACCGGGGATCAAACTCAGGATCTGGCGCTTGCAAGGCAGCCGCAGTGCCACTGAGCTAAATCCCGAACCTGGCCTTGAACTCCTGGTGATCCTCCTGCCTCAGCCTCCGGAGTGCTGGATTGACAGGCGAGCGCCCCCACGCCTGGCTTCAATCACACATTCTTGCAGACGCTGAACAGAGCCGGGTGCGCATCAAGCTCCCAGCGGACCAAGCTCGACGTGTCGCTCGCCAGCGCATCCCCAGCAGGCGATCAATGCAGCAGACTCGCGAGGTCACGAGCTCCTCCTGGGCGGCGTGGGCATCGTCATCCTCCTGGTTCTCAGCACCCGACCCACGGCTGGGGAGAAAGAAGCTCAGAAGCCGGTTGCTGAGTAAAGCGGCCTAATGACTTAACAAGAAGTGTTTCCGGCTAACCGCCCTTCTCCAACGTTCTGCAAAGGCGCAGATTTCTCACAGGCGTACAAGAGAAGCCTGCCCCCACACCGACCCACAACGCTGCTTTTAGTTCCATTTCTTTATTGGTGTTTTGAGACAAGTTCTCGCTGTGTAGCCCAGGCTGGCCTCGAACCGGCCCCCTGTAAACATGGGCGTGCAGGGATTGCTATGGAGTCTCGCTCCTTCCGGAAGAGGCCTGGCAGGGGGC
The DNA here is from genome assembly GCF_000247695.1 of Heterocephalus glaber. The sequence goes on from NW_004624742.1 coordinate 29,588,999, forward strand.
CAGCTGGGCGGAGCGCAGCCAGTGACTGTAACCGCGAATATGGCGTCGTCCAGCCTGCTGGGCCTTGCGCAGGCACGCAGGTGTGGCCTGGGTGACTGGGTGAGCACGAGGCTTAGGGGTAAGCCAAGGCCCACCCATCGCTACCCGCAGGCACGGTGACCTCTGCTGAGGTCGGACCCGCACCGGCCCAGGACCCGGATTCGCGCATGCGGGGACACAGGGTCAGGTGAACTCTGGCGGAGCAGGCCAGCCCACAGCCGGAGCGTCTCCAGGCCTTCTGCAGCACCCTAGGAAAGCCAGAGCCACTTCCAAAATGCTAGAGCCGGCATAACTTATTTCTAGGAAGTAGAATTTAAAGAAGAAGAACCCCTGGGTGTGGTGGTGCAGTCCTGTAATCCCAGCTCTTGGGAGGCTGAGGCAGGAAGATCCCTGTGAGTCTGAGCACGGTCTGGGCTACATAGTGAGTTCAAGGCCTGAACTACACAGTGAGACACTGTCGAAAAAGAAAAAAGGAAAAAAAGAAGAGGAACCGAATATATTGAAAGTGGAGGGGGAAAAGCTGCTTAAAAAGGCTGAGAGCAAAATACGTTTTCCCTGGCTCTGTAGGAAAAGCAGGTGACAGATTTCAAATTCGCACAAGATTTAGGCAAGCGGGGAGGTGGGGGGTGGCGGGCTCTGCCCCGGCCCAGCCCCCGCCCAGCCCTGCAGCCCCGGCCCCCGCCGCGGCCCGGGTCACAGCCCGGGGCAGTGGACGCCAGAGCACGGACGGTTCCACGGCGCTACCAGGGCCCGGCGGTGGCGCCTGCGGGTGGGAGGCACAGCGGGGGCGGAAGCGCTCAGACACGCGCCCGGACCGCGCCCCCGCCCCTTTGTCCCGGTCACGGGACCCGGAAGCCGCCGTCACGTGCGCGCGGGATAAACACAGAAAGATGGCGCCGGCCACGCTGCGCGGCGCTGCTGCGTCACAGCGATCCTCCGCGGACCGCGGGGAGAACAAAGGCGGGGCGGCCGCCCGGCGCAGGTGGGCTCGGGGCGCGGGGACCCGGGGGCGCTCGTGGGCGGTCCGGGTCCCCGCGCCGCGGGCGTGGCGTCGTTTTCCCGCGGGCGCCGCGCGTGCTGGGGACGCGGCCTCCCGCGCGATCCAGGTCTCCCGTGGCAGCACCCGGGGCGCGGGGACCCGCGGGGGCCGGGTGGGCGCGGTGGGCGGGCGTCCGGGCTGCGCACTGCGCTCCGCCCCCGCGCTGCCCCGACTGGCGCGGGTCCCGGGCTGGCGGGCGCTGTAAACAGAGCCGTGTTGTTTACGCCGAGCGGCGGGCGGAGCCGGGCCTCAGGATTCCCGGGTCACGGGCGCGGCGGAGGGCTCGGGGGCCGCTCTTGGGGCGGGGGCGTTGCCGGCTGCGATCCCCTCTCGGGCCGCGGGGCTTCGGGGGTGCACGGAGCGAGGGCGCCTCCGTTTCCCCGCGCGCTCGGGACCGCCCCCCGCGGGCTCCGGTTGGGTAATCTGCGCGTTGCCGTCTCCAGCGCTCGGTCCTGCGAGCGGGACGGCCGGGTGTTGGCGTGGGGATCCCATGGGGCCGGAGTGGCCGCGCAGTCCAGTGGTCTTGCGGTAGCGGGAACGTGGCCATGACCTCGGCTTCCCCGGCCCCGGAGGGACCGCACCTGCGCTCCTCCCCGCCCTGCACCCGGGCGAGCGCAGAAACCGGGGGACCCCGTGCCCCGGGATCGGCGACCGCAGTGGGTGGCCCAGGCTCCCTGAAAGTCGGGTCCCAGCCGCGCTGGCCCCCCTGCTCTGCGCCCACGCTGAACTCCAGTGGGAAGCAGGGTGACCCCTCTCCTCCGGGTGGGGAACCGCGCTCCCCGGACTGAGCCGGAACCGGGCGGGGCAGCTGCCCCCCTAGGCGGTGCCCTGGCCTCTTTCGGGTCCCAGAGCCCCGGGTGTCTCCCAGACGGGCACACCCAGGAGGAAGGGGACCCGGCCCCAGGGCCTGCTCCCCAAGCCCCTGGTCCTCTTCAGCGGCCGGGGGACTGGGGGACCTGGGGGAAGGGGCCGGAGAGGGCGCTGCGCCCCCTTCCCGGGGTGACGTCCTCCTGTCCCTTGTCCACCGCCCGGAGCGTGACCTGCGGAGTGTGCAAGCGGCTTGCACGCCGGCGAGAAGTGATTCTGTGAACTGGCTGATGAGTAGCAGGGACCCCGGGGGGACCGAGGTGACTGAGATAAGAAGGGCAGGGTGCCGCCCAGTGTCCCCAGCTGGCGCGCCCTCCCTGACCTCCCGCCTGACCCTTCCAACTTTAGCCGAGAACAGCAAGAGCTGAAAATAGAACCACCTTGGGCTCCGGAGCAGGAAGCTGCCCAGGAGCGGTACTGAGGACTGACGCCGAGGGACGCTGGCGCCCCGCGGGTGGCCATGGCGACGGGCCCCCTTCTCTAGGCTGGGGGCAGACTCTGAGTGAGTGGCGGGGTTGGGGTGTCCAGGTGGCTGGGTACGGGGAGGGAACCCTGGAGGAGGACACAGACCCAGGACTCGAGACAGCGGCCGGGACTTGTGCAGGGCGACACACTCCAGGACACCAGTCACTTGGTCGGGGCTCCTCGACTTCACCGGGAGCTGTCTCTGTGCCCAAGCCCAGTCCTGCTGGCCGCAGAAGCGACTCCTCCCTGTCGGAAGCAGCCTGTCCGGCAGGAGCAGGGCCAAAGCGGAGCTCCCAAAGCTACAGCAGCCTTGCTGCGGGAGCGGTTTTTATCCTGGCTGGGGGTTGTAGAATCCAGTGACTGCCTCATGTGGCCGTCACCCCCTAGGGTGGGCCTGGGCTCAGGAGCTGAACTACGCTTGTTAAGTTTTTAAAATTCATGCTGGCCTTGAACTCAAATGGTAGACCAGGCTGGCCTTGTGCCCTCAGTGTTCTCCTGCTTCAGCCTTCTGAGTGCAGGGTCTCAGATGTGCACCACCACACCTAGCTGGACTTGATTTTTTTTTTTTGGTACTGGGGATCGAACTCGGGACCTTGCGCTTGTGAGGCAGGCGGTGGAACCGCTGAGCTAAATCCCCAGCTAGACTCCGTTCTTGCTTTAGTCATTGGAATACTTCAGTTGTTTGGAAGCATCCCTGGGCATATGCATGTCTACTTTTTTTTTTTTGGTACCGGGGATCGAACTGGGGACCTTGCGCTTGTGAGGCAGGTGCCTGAACCACTGAGCTAAATCCCCAGCCCCTGCATGTCTACTTTTGAACAATAACTATTTTGAAGTCCAAATATAGATTAAGTGTTTCTGTTAAAAATTAGCATTGGAATTGGGGTATGAGTGTAAAATACACTCCAGATTTCAAAGACTTAGTACCAAGAAAAAGAAGAAAAAATAAAACAGTTCATTCATAATTTTATGTTGGTGTTGTGTTCAGATAATAATACTGTCTTGGTTATATCGAGTTAAATAAAAGTATACTGATTTCACCTGTTTTTATTTTTTAAAATTTTTAAACATGGTTACCAGAGAACATAAAATTATTTATGTGGGTTGGGTTATAGCTGTTTTTAAAAATTTACTTTCACGGGCCAGGGATTTAGATCAGTGGTGCTGCCGCCTGCCTCACAAGCGCAAGGTCCTGAGTTCGATCCCTGGTACTAAAAAAAAAAAAAAAATGTACTTGACACATAGTAACGTGTATGTATGGGAAGCAGTATGACATTCTTTTTGTTTTTGTTTTTGTTTTTTGAGACAGGGTTTTGCTGTATAGCCCAGGCTGGCCTTGAACTTACAGCGGATCCTCCTGCCTCAGCCTCCCGAGTGCTGGGATCCCAGGCGTGCCCAGTGTGGCCTTGCAGTCCCTTGCCTCGGGCCTCTGGGCATCTGTTGGACAGCTCCAGTCCCAGCGCTGCCCTTTCTCCTGAGTTGGCTTCAGAAGAGGCAGCCCCTGAAGCACTCCCTTCAGAGAGGTCAGGACCGAAGGTGATGTTTCTGGGGGGCTGGCAGGGTAAACGTGGGGAGCCACGCCCCTGCCCAGACCTGCCGGGACGTGTCGCAGGGCGTGGGTGGTGGCGACAGGCGTGACACCAGTGGGCATCCTGGTGGTGTTCAAACCGCTCTCCTCTCCGCCCGTTGCTGCCCCGCGCTGTGTGGTGGCCCTGGTGACCCATCCCCCTCAGGGCAGCTGCCGAGCACCCCTGGGCAGCAGCGGCCGGGCGAGACCTCCCCTAGGTGACTCGGTGACATCGGCCGGGTCCCTGGAGCACATGTGGGGGCCACACTCCGGGCAGTGCCATGGATCTCGAGGGAAAGCCTGACCCTGGGGAGATGGAACGGGTGTTGGGGTGCATGGTCCTGCAGGGTGCAGGACCCCCAAGGCCTGTGCTGCAGGCGGAATGTGGTTATGCTTTGAGCACCATGACCCCCAGGGAAAGTGGGCGGTGCATGGGTTTCCAGGCCGGTCCAAGGCCCGAGAATCCAAGCTACAAGCCCTGGGAGCTTGGCCTCAAGGAAATTTGAACACCCAGGTTCCAGCCTTGTGTGTTGTTTGTCCAAACAGGGTCTTGCTGTGTAGCTGTGGCTGGACTTGAACCAAGAGCAATCCTCCTGCCTCAGCCTCCCGAGTGCTGGGATGACAGGCGCCACCATGCCCAGCTTAGAAACCAGCATTTTAAAAGACCAGGTGCTGCAGTCGGATGGGCCGGGGATTTAGCTCAGTGGTTCCGGCACCTGCCTCACAAGCGCAAGGTCCCGAGTTCAATCCCTGGTACCAAAAAAAATACCAGGTGCTGCAGTCGGAGGGACCGTGCAGATCAGCCAGACACAGCGCTTTCAGGTGCTTAGCCGGAGGCGAACATGTTGAATCTAACACGTATATTTTGGACCAGTTATTGAAGGGTCCACTGCCGACATGAACTCAGAATAAAGCTAACTGTGCAGTGGCTGGGGAGGGGCACACGAAAACGAGTGTGCTCGGTGCATGAAGTGAAGCGTGCGTGCGGGTGTCCGGCCCAGTGAAGGTTGCACCTCAGGGTCTTTGTGGGCTGGGCACCCAGTCCCTGTCTCTGTCCCTGTCCGGGAACTACGGCTCCCACTTTTGGCTGGGTGCCCAGGGCGGGGCCCAGCTTTTCCTTGCTGTATTTTTTAAACCATTTCAGGAGAAGAAAAAAGCAAATCTATAACCCTGGCTTCAAGTTTCCTGGAGGGCTGTGGCACAAGGTAGCTTTTCTTTTTTAACTCTGATTTCTGCCCATCCGAGGTTGCAGTCCTTCCTCCAGGGAGCTGGTTCAAGACATCTCACACCTCCGCCTTCGCCCCTTCTCCTCCCTGTCTCTCCATTGAGTCTTCAGAGCCTCTGGTGTGAAGCAGAGATGCAGCAGGAGGCAGGCGCACATGCTGCGCACTGCACAAGCAGAAGTGTCGCTCCCTGGCACTCTGACGGTGTCCTCAAGGAGTAGGCTGTGAGTTTCAGACTAGGAAAAGCTATCCCAGAGAGCAGCGAGCTGAAATCAGACTGCAGCTCAGCTCAGCAGCACTTCAGATGCGTGGCCTTCAGCACCCCATTCCTCAGCTCCCAGTGTTGGATCCCCACTGCTGGCTCTGCAGGCTGTTGCCGTGTCTCCGTCCTCCAGAAGTACCTGCCTCCGAGGTGGGTCCTGTGCTCACGCATGGGGCGAGGTCACGGTGTTTGCCACTTGACCACAGCCTGGACATCAGCTCCCTCTCTGGAAGAACCTAGTTCCCACCCCGGTCCGCTTTGTCCCTCTCAGATGCCATGTAGTTCCTCACTGTACAAGTCCATACAGTCCCTTGTTCTTTAGTTAAAACAGTTTAACCTTTGTTTGGGGATTTTTTTTCAGACAGGATTTTGTTATGTTTCCCAGGCTGGCCTTGAACTCATGGCAATCCTCCTGCCTCAGCCTCCTGAGTGCCAGGTTACAACAGTTTAATTCTTACAAGAACAGTATGTATTTGAAAAATGTTTCAAGTAGATTTTACTTTTAAAAAAAATTCCAAGGAGAAACAAAATTGCATTTTAAAGCATTTATTAGTTATAAAATAATCATTTAAATTTTTTTTTCCTCGAGACTGCTTTCAAGTTGCACTGAGAGAATGCTAATGTAAATATTCACAAGATAGTTGTTTGCTTTTTATTATTACAAATGCTTAGTCTTTTTTTCCTTCCAATTTAGATAGAAAAAGTGAAAGAGAAAAACATTGCCTAAAGGAAATAGCCTTTACAATGGACCTTTGACTTACGAACTCAGTCCGTTCCAGAGGGATGGTTGTAACTCAGGTTGGTCAGTGGAGGCTCGGGCTCCCCTACACAGCCTTCACAGTCTCTCTCCTGCACACAGGCAGATCTCAGTGTCCTCAGAGAGACACTGGCCGGGGATTTCCCAGTGAGCCCCATTCAGGAGAGGATGCTGTCCTGTTCCTTCCAGACTCTTTAAGGGTTAAGTCTGCATGTGAGACCATCTGGAAGCACAGGTGGCCAGCATTCAGGTCATAACTCAAGACTTTGGTTGTAAGTTAAAACTAAAATCCTGGTCAAGACCCAAGTTGTTCGTATATCAGGCCGGTTGTAACTCAAGGGCCCACTGTTGCACTATTTACTGAGTGTCTGGCAGTTGCATGGCTTCGCCGTGGGTCACCCCGATGTCCTGTGGGCCCCAGGAGAAGCTCAGGACCAAGGCCTGGCGGGCACAGCACCATCCCTGCTGCCTTTCCTTCGGCAGCTGGGGACGCCTCTGCCCTCAGTCGCTGTTCCGGTTCTGTGTGTAGGAGGAGCCAGCTGCTCTCTGGGAGCCTCTGGTCTGCCTGAAAGGCGCTGCCCCATCAGTCTGGAGCAGAAATCCAAGAACAAGCGCACCTGCCTGTCGGATCTGCTCAGACAAAACAGCGGAGACCTCAAAACACAGCGGAAACGGCGAGTCACCGCCTCCAGAGGATGCTCTGCCACTGATTTCAGCCCAGACGCCCTGTGCCCCTCAGGAGCTGGAGTCCCTGAGTCAGCCAGATGGCAGGGCTCGACTCAGGTACGCGGGTTTCCCAGCAGGCCGTGTTGCAGGCTGGTTTTCTTAAAAGGCACTCATTCTGGGGCGGTCTGAGAGGGCGAACCCTAGTAAGCCATAGCCTGATAGCAGGCTGTGGTAGGCACGCCTGTCATCCCAAGCTCAGGAGGCTGAGGCAGGAGGATTGCCATGAGTTTGAGGCCAGCCTGGGCTACATGGTGAGACCCTGTCCCAAAAACAAGCACAGCAGTGTCCCATAGCAGCCTAGGTCACTGTCTGAGAGCGTCCTTAGCCTGGGCAGCGACAGGAAGTCGCCTCCACTCTCCTGCTGCTGCCTAAAGAACTAAAGACCTGAGCGGGTGTGGACCCTCCCGACCCCCTGGGCCCAGGCGGAACTGGAGCTCTGGGCTTCCCCAGCCTTGTCGGTTTCCCGGTCTGTAAACCAGGTGATGAAATCAAACCTGCTGCCCTCACCGATTTGAGAGAAGTTAATGAATACTTCACTTTTCTCCAGGAAGTCATCTGGGAGCCGCAGGTTCTGATGCTGAGCCCAGGGATAGAGCTGGGTTCGTCTCCACTTCTGAACATCTGGGCGGGTTGGGGTGCGGGGGATCAGAGTCCGGAGCTTCCTCTCAGGACAGCCTCACCTCGTGGCGGTTCCTCCCCACACACACGGGGAGATCCCAGAACAGGCCTGGTGGGCACACTTGTCATCCTAGCGCTGGGGAGGCTGAGGAAGGAGGATTACTGCGAGTTCGAGGCCAGCCTGGGCTACATAATAAGACCCTGTGTCAAAAAACAAACAACACACAAATACAGATGAATCGAGTGTCCGCCTCTCAGCCCCACGTGCTCACCTGGGCCTTTTCCTCTTTCAGCTGCTGCTCTCCGAGGGACCTCAGAGCCCGGCCCACACCTCGTGGGACCCACAGAGCCTCCTGGCTGCCCTGGCTCAGTTATCACAGTGCTGATGCTGTCCACTCTAAAGGTACAGTACTGTGATAACTGAAGGATGGCAGCCACCTTGCTGCCCGAGGTGCCCGGAACCACAGAGGAGGAGGAGGAAGAAGGGGCCCAGTGATGGCCCCGAAACCCATGCGCAGCCCCTGGCTGGAGAGAAGGTTATTCTGGCTCTTCGCTGTGCTTTGTTCATTTTTGGGTTTTTTGAGTTAGGTCGCCATGCCGTTCAAACTGGCCTTGAAGTCACTGGAGCCCAGGCTGGTCCTGGACTCGAGGTGAACCTCCTGCCTCAGCCTCCTGCGTGCTAGGGTTGCCCCAGCCCTGCTCTCCTTGTCTCGTTTTATAACATGGGCAGAAAACTCGAGGTGGTTTGTTGGCAAACACGGAAGGGCCAGGAACCTTGAGTCTTCAGGGGTCATCGCTGGGGATGTACCGGGTATGAGTCAGGGGGCCGGGCATGGCAGTGCCCGCCTGTAATCCCAGACTCGGGAGGCTGAGGCAGGAGGACTTCTGGGAGTTCAAGGCCAGTGTCCAGTTGCCGTGTCTCTGGGGATTGGACAGCGACCTGTCTGTCCTGTGTCCGGAGAGATTTACATCACATCTTCTCCCAAAAGTGTGTACTGTTACTGCTGCTGTTGTCACCTTTCATATGAAAATAAAGTGTGAAGTTATTTCATTTTGTCACATAAAGAAGGACCACTCTGGGAGCTGGGTGTGGGGGCCACACCGGTAATACTCGGGAGGCCGAGCGAGGCAGCAGGATCCCTGCAGGTTCAAGGCCAGCCTGGGCTCCAGAGTGAGACCCCCATCTCAAAAAATTAATAACCAAGCAAGTACAAAGCAACCCCCACACCGGGTTTTATGCTTCCCAGCCTCTGCATCCTCTCCAGAGTCTGCAGGGCTGCAGGGCCCAGGTTCAGGTGGCTGGGGCGGGACCTCACTTCCCTGCAGCTCCATCTGCGTGACTCTTGCCCCAAGGAAGTGAATGTAGGGCCTCACAGACATTGACACACTTCTGCTGATGCCGCCCAGGTGTACATGTGAGGATGGGTAGGGGAGCAAGATGTGACACGTGTAGTGGGTGGAGTATTACTCAGCCCTGAAAAGGCAGAGTTCCTCACTGCAGTGTGGTGAGTCTTACAGATGCTGTGTCGGTAAAAGAAGCTAGCATGACAAGATGGGTTCCGTGTGTCCCCACATGCACTTCCAGGGCGCCCTCACCCAGTGAGGATGGCCATGGGCACTGGAGTGGGGGGTAGGGGGACAGTGAGGGGTCAGGGATACATGAATCCAGGGTTTTGTTTGGGGAAGATGAATTCTGGAGGTGGGCAGCGATGGTTTCCCAGCATCATAAATGGGCTCAGGGCTTCAGAACACAACTCCTAAAATGGCAAATCTTACGCTGTTTCACTGCAATAAGAAAACAAGAAACCAAAGGGCAACAGCACTGCAGCTGCTGCTCCTGGGCAGTGTCGGGGCAGAGAGGACACTGCCTCCCTGGAGGATGAAAACATGGATGCTGAGCTGTTCACGGGGCTCACGCGCTGCAGGCCTCCGAGGTGGTGTAAACGGAGCAGAGGCTGGAGCAGAACCTGGCTGCCCTGGCGTCCCCTGCTGGCTCTGGACCCCAGCAGTGACACTGGCGATGCCCTGGCCGCAGTCTCGGAGCTGAGGGAGAGTGCGGTTTTCTGGATGGATTCTTCTGTCCTGACCGAAGCCATGACCCGGGACCACAGGTCGGTCCCTCCCGCAGTAGAGACCCGCGCTGGCACAGATAACAGCATTTGTATTTTGGGGGTTTTTTGAGACTGTATCACTGTGTAGACCAGGCAGGCTGGCCTTCAACTCACCATGATCCTCCTGCCTCAGCCTCCCAAGTGCTGGCGTTTCCAGTGTGCACCACCAAACCAGGCTGGCGGATTGTGTCTTGTCTGGTGCGTGCAGGCTGTGATTTTCTGTGGGATTATGAGATGTGTGGTGCTGAAAAGAGAGAAGGAACCAGACCTGGTTTTTTGACTGATCCCAACTAAGTGGGAGGCTGAGACAGGAGAATCCCAGGAGCCCAGGAGTTCAGGGCCAGCCTGGGAAACAGACTGACTTTAAAAGTTCACAGTGATTCCCGTCGGTATTCATGCTCATTTCTGGCTTCTGTCCTTGAAAATGAAATTACAGAATTAGTTCGGCGCCAGTTGCATGCAGCTTCTCTTTCCACTCTGGAATAAGGACCTGGCCGGGACCTCGGGTCAGGCAAGGGCGATGCAGGAGGGGCCCTGCGCCCCACCCCGTCTTCCTGGTACTGTGGGCGCAGGGCTGCAGGGCTTCGCCTTCCAGTGCCTTCTCCATGATGGCCGTGGCTTCAGGACAGGGTTAGGGCCTGTGGAAAGGCAGGAGTCCTGGAATTCGGCCGGGCGTGGTGGCGCCCACTTGTTCCCCCAGCACTCGGGAGGCTGAGGTGGGAGGATCCGCACAGGTTCGAGGCCAGCCTGGGCTGCATAGCGCAACCCTGCGAGACACCGAAGCCTCAATGACCCCAACTTGCCGTGGCCCAGGCTGCAGCTGCCCAGGGGCACTTGGTCCCCTCGGGAAGGCCCGGGGTGGGGGCTTTTGGGGCGAGGTCAGCGCTCGTCTGAGAATTTCAGAGCCACTGTCCCCGTGAGGTCCCCATTCCCAGGGCGGGACCCCGGAGCTGAGGGGGCAGTGCTGCCTTCGTGCGACAAGGGTCCACATCCTCGGGCCTGTGAGCTCAAGGGAACCCGCCAGAAGGGCCTGGCAGTTGGGGACTGCTGCTTTGGTTCTGTTTTTATTGTACTGGAGAGTGAACCCAGGGCCTTCACAGTGAGTCCCATCCCCACTCTTTTAATCTTATTTCTGGTCCTGCTATGTAGCCCAGGCCGGCCTTGAACATGGAGCGGTCCTCCTGCCTCAGCCTCCCATGTGTGCCACCACACCTGCCTGACCTGGCTTCCTGCCAGGGCCCTGAGGAGAGAACCCCACACCTTGGGGTGGGCCTGGCAGGGCCCTGAGCAGGGTCAGGACAGGCGCACGGCCGGAGCAGAGTGCTCCAGGGAGCACAGGGGCCCGGGGGTGGGGATGGGCCCAGGTCCGGTCCCTGCAGGGCTGCGGGTGCCAGGGACCGGAGCGGCCTGGGGCCGGGCTCCTCGGGCAGGGCTCAGGCCCTGTGGCCGCAGGGGTCCGAGGGGAGATGGGGCGGGGGGGCAGGGGCAGCCGCTGGGCGGAGACTGCACGGGCGACTGCCCCTGACCGGCTGGAACACACTCCGACCCCCAGTCCCCGCCTGCCACTGCCAGGGGGCCGCTGGCCACCCCCGGTCCGCGTTCCCTGCCCTCTCCCAGCACCACAGTGTCCGCAGAGGCAGGAAACTTCCTGCCCCCGCCCCCGCCAGTGCTGACACCCAAGCATGGCCGTGGCGCTGACAGTGGAAGGGGCTCTTCCGGGCAGTGTCCCCTAATCCGAGTCCTGTCGCAGGTGACAGACAGGAAGCCGGGGCCCCGCTGGCTCTCAGGGATGGCAACAATTCATTTATTCTGCTGCTTTCAGGTTGTGGTTTTGAAATCATGTAAATGTGTCTTGACCTGCCAGTGGTGGGCACACCTGTCATTCCAGCACTCAGGAGGCTGAAGCAGGAGGATCTCTGTGAGTTCGAGGCCAGCCTGGGCTACATAGGGAGACCCTGTCTCAATAAATGAATGAATGAGTCTTGATCAGTGTTTGAGAAAATAAAATCGGGTAGATGTCGAATTCATAGTGTGCGGTAAGGATGAGGTTCCCTCGAGAGGTACACAAGGTGATCAGAACACACTGGAGGCCTGGGATTTAGCTGAGGGGTGCTGCCGCCTGCCTCGAAAGGGCAAGGTCTGGAATTTGATCCCTGGTACCCACCCACCCACCCAAAAAGCACTGGGAAGGGTTCTGTTTTACAGTGTTTTACAGTAGAAGACATACTGCCATGGTACTCTCCCTCTCCAAATCCTCCCTCTGCCAGCACTCAGGAGGCTGAGGCAGGAGGAAAGCTGTTAGCTCCGCCCCTGCCCCTCCCCCTGCTTCAGTGTGCATGCTCGCCTACGCCTAGATCCCTATGTAAGGAGGCTCCCGTGTTTGGTCAAGCGCTCAGACTTCTGAGTAGGAAGTCCTCAAGTCTTCAGATTATTGGAGCAGTAGCTGTTCTGCTTTCCCACAATACCCTCTCATTTGACTAACTCATCCCTTGGTTCTTGCCATGTTTGCAGCAGCTGCTCACAGAGAGGAGGATGTTGAGGGGATTCATGGCAACGTGTCCTTTAATAATTTTTTAAAATTTGAACGTCCATTTTTTGGTACCGGGGACCAAACTTGGATCCTTGTGCTTGCGCAGCAGGCGGTGAAACCACTGAGCTAAATCCCCGGCCTGTCCACTTTTTAAAAATCACACCTCAGTTGCTGAAGTGTACATCTGTGAATCTCTGTGCTGGGACACAGATGTATTTTGTGCCCTGAGTTTCAATTAACTTCTCAAGTTAATGAGCTAGATGTCAAACTGCCGATCGTGGCTTTGGAGCCCAGGACGATGCAGACATCTGTCCATGGGCAGTAGGAGCGGAGTGGGACCGGTGCCCGGACCTCAGCCTCCCCATTAGGGTTTCTCCCTCTTTATGCCAGCCCTGCAGAACAGCAGTGGACCTGGCTGGTGTTTAGTGAGTGATTACTATGTGCCAACCACAGCGTGTTACTGATGGGGAAGGCAGTAAGTTGGCTTGTGTTTCACTTGTTTCAAGTATGTGTGCAGAATTTAGTGGTAACAGATCAGTGCTTCCACCACAATCTAGATTAAGCCCAGAAGTTTCAATTAAATACTCAAAAAGTGTTGTAGCAATTTTGACAGTGTAATTTTATGTCTGTTAAATGGAATAATAGAAACATTGGCTTAAATGTCTTTCTCTTAAAAATGTCCTGAATTTTTTTATTGTATTTTTGTAAAAATACCAGCCCAAGATGGATTAAAAACAAGAACACACTGATCTTCCACCCTGGTCACATGAGAAGCCTTGGCTGAGACACAGCAAAGCCAACACCCATGTCCTTTGATGCCCTTTAACGCTTTTCCAGGGCTGGGGCCACAACTCTCCTGGACAGGGCAGATTGCTGGACGTGGCCCCTGAAGCAGCGGAGGGGTTCCCGCGTCCTCAACAGTACTTGGAGGACCTCCAAGCCTAGCCCTGGCGCTCCTGGTCTTGGGCTGGTGAGTGGACAAGCCACTGGCACCAGTGAATACCCTGAAGCCTTCGTTTACTCTGGAACTTGTGAGAGGGCGTGGTGGGGTGAACTGGGGTTTTCCCCTCTGGGGATTGTGGACGAGTCCCTCCTAATGCTGACACCCCTGTGAGTATCCAGAGCAAGCACATGAGATCCTCCTCACCCCGGATCCCCAGTCCAGGTGGTCAGAGGCACAGGGAGGATAGAGAGGCCCTGGGACAGCCGGGCTGGCAAGGGGGGCATCTCAGTGACCCGCTGGCTCCTCCGGGGAAGCCCCCCTCAGAAACCCTCGCCTACTGCTTTCTGGAAGAGCCCTCAGATCTTTGGAATTCCCAGGACTGCAGCCAAGGAGCCGGCGAGGCAGAGCATTTCATGAGTTGAATGTTTCCTTATGTTGTCCCAGTTTGTCCAACTCCTCATAACACATGATTGTGGAATGTGCCCTCCTGAGAAATACGGCCTTGTTTTTCATCCTGAGCACAGCAGAAATATTTGAAAATTGTACAGAAGATGCTAATAATAAAAGCTAGCTGTATGTGCTGTGTGCCTGATACTTTACATAGCTCTGTATCTATAAATGTAGTTTTTGTTTTATTTTTGTGCTGCTGAGGATCATACCCATGGCTATACACATGCTAGGCAGCAAGTGCTCTACCACTGAGCTACATCCAGATCCCTACATATTTATTTACCTTTTTTTTTTTTTTAAAGAGATAAGGTCCTAGTATGTTGCCCAGGCTGGCCCCAAACTTCTGGGCCCTAGCAGTCCTCCTGCCTCAGCCTCCTGATGACCCTGGCTACATATGTGTCATGGTGCCCATCTATATATATTATTACTAAACAACCTGTCCCAACAACACTGGTCAAATGAGGGGGAAACTAATACTTACAAAGTCACCTGACGTGCTGTTACTCAGTTCCAGCCCAGTTGTCTGCATGTATTTATTTATGTAGTGGCAGTTCTGGGAAGTGGACCCAAGGCCTTTGCACTGAACTACATTTCCAACTCTTGCTATTTTTTATTTTGACGCAGAGTGTAGCAAATTTGCCCAGGCTGGCCTTGAACTCACAGGGATCCTCCTGCCTCAGCCTCACACTTCACTTTTAAATAAATGAAATATTATGTTTTGAATATCTACTGCCTTCTCACTTCTGATGAGGGAAAGAGGTAACCACTGAATTTATATGATCGTAGGTGTGGAAAGTTCTGTCCAAAACTATCTTCCCCACCAACTTAAGAACGGATTTAAATTCCCCCTTGGCTCCTCCCTTTTCTTTCTTTGCTCGTTTTTGTTTTGAAGCAAGGTCTTGATATGTAGTCCAGTCTGCCCTTGACTCATTATATAGCTCAGGCTGGCCTCAAACTTGAGATCCCCCTGCCTCAGCCTTCAGCCTCCCTGTTGGTGGGATTACGAGTACCTGGCTTAGTTTCTTCTTTGATGCACAGCATTGAAGGCCCTGAACAAGACCCTATGCTCATTTCCCCACTGAAAATTTCACCTCAGCACTAATATGCAGTTCATTCTTTCTCCTCCGCCACCTGCCAATGACTAAGGTGCCTGAACGGCCCGAGGTCCCACTGTGCTATCACAAAGCTCACTATAATCTATCACTTCCACCTCCAGTCCTCTTAATTACGTTTTGTGACAAAGTTCTTCAATTCAGAACTTGGCTCAAGAGACCCGATGATTTCTATTTTAAGGTCCAGAAACGAAAAAGATGCTGCAAGTAATGAAGCGGCCATCACACTGGGAAGCTGATCTTGATCCCACCTGAAGCAGCCAAGCTCCCCAGCGGGTTACTGGCCGAGGCTGTGGGTCCCTGGGGTGTGTGACTCCCTGCAAGCTCCCCTAATTGCCCAGTCAGGGCACACTTCTCTGCCCCCCATGTTAAAGCAACTCAGGTTCCTTGGGGGAAACGCATTGGAAATGGCACCAAGGGCAAAGTACCTTGCTTTCCGATGCCATGGACATGCATTAGGGACGCATTAGGCTGCACAGGAATCCATCACATTAAGGAAGTGTCCGGGAAGTACCCTGCTCCGGAGCCACGCCTGGTCCCTGCAGCTGGCACCATGACGCAGCAGGGTGGAAAATGTCCCTCTGGCACCCTAATATTCAGAGCACGTCTGCTCCTTGTGCCTCACCCTCCTCTGGTCCTGCTCATGTCAGGTCACTGCTGTTCTCCAGTCCACCTGTGACCCTGAGAAGACGGGAACACTCATCCCCGAGTCCAGAAGCTGAGCTTCAGTCCCATTCTTGTGCTACCGATGCTGTCCTAGGCCAATGTCTCACATTCCTGCTGGGCATGGTGGCCCTCAGGAGGCTGAGGAAGGAGCATCACATGTTCAAGACCAGCCTGGGCAACTCTGCAACTTAATGAGGACCTATCTGGAAATTTGAAATTGAAAGGGAGGGGGCTGGGGACATAGCTCAGTGTGAAGGCCCTGAGTTCAATCCCCAGTACCCCAAGTCTAACTGCAAGCTCAAGTGAGATTTTTTTCAGACCTATGTGGTTTCCTTGAACAATACAATGACTTTCTTGACATTCAAATGAAGCATAGGCCATCCGTGTGGAGCTTACTGGCGCGTGCACTCTGAGGAGGAGGTCGGGGAGAGCATCTCCACCAGTGTTCTGTCCACAAAGCCCGGCCGGGGCTGATGCACCTGCCACGCACTCTGCCTCACTCGGCCGTCAAGGTGTGGCTGGCCGCTCTCCTGAGTGTGCACTCCACCCACTGTGTGAAGCCCTGCAAACAGGGCCAGGCTTGTTCAGCTAATTCCTTACTACCTTATTAGTACTTTGACGCCTTTAATATAACTTCATTTAGAAAATAATTTTCTTGTATTTTTATTAGTTCATGTTTGCAGCACATAATTACATTTATCGTGGGGAGCTGGTACATGGACATCATTTTACAGATAATAATTTAAATATCTGATCCCCATCCTCTTCTAAGGGGCACTCCTTGCTGGCAGTTTCTGCAACCAGTGGCAAGCTGTCGCTGGCCACCCTGCTCCTCGAGGGTCCCAGGGCAGCCCTGTGCTGTTCCTGCCTCTGCTGTGGCCGGGGCCCAGTCGGGGCTGCCCCAGCTCCCAGCCTGGTTGGGCTCAGGTGGGCGCCTAGGGCTCACTGTGGGTCACCAGCCCTGGGCGCCTCAGCCCACCCTCTGTCCACGGCTTCCTCTCCATGCTGCGGGGTCACCTGGACCTCTCCCAGCCAGGCCAGGCTCGGGTCCCTTCTGGTGCAGGGACGTCTTGATCTCTCTCACACCACAAAGCAGGCCGGGAGGCCCAAGAGCCCCTTTCCCTGGGCACCCTGCTCTGGCCTGGGACTGCAAGCTTCCTTAGCCCTTCTTTTAAAACCTCTGCTTTACAAGTACTGATGACCCTTCCACACACCACCCTCCAGCCAGTGGATGCTTTAGGCCAACTGAGGAAACTCCCAGACGCATGCAAATGCAAAAGAGATAACACATTAATAAGTCCCTTAAATAGGCAGGTCATGTATCTACACACATTTTCATATCATTTTAATAAAAATATTTTTATTCATTAGCTATTCCTGCATCACAAATTACCCCAATATTTAGTAACTCAAAACAATGAACACTTATTAGATCACAGTCTCTAGTAGGAGTCGTGAATTTGGAAGGGGCTTAGGGTTTTGGACGGTGCAGTCCAGCGGGAGACTTCAGCCCAAAGCCTGGCTGAGCTAGTGACGGAGCAATAATATACAATAAGACAGGTCCTTGCCTTGCCCTTGCCTGACCTTCGGGGTTTTTCCCCCCCCACAAAATGTTTGTTCCAGAAATGCAACAGTTTGTGCTTCCAGCAGCACTACCCAGTGTATCAAAACGTTCTGTAACTGTTTGAACTGCCTGAGCTCTCAACAATGTTATTAACTCCACCCCTTTCAGGAATGCTCTGTTAACTCCACCCCCCTGCTTCAGTGAACACGCCCACCTACTCCATAAATCCCTATATAAGGAGCCTCCCAGTTCTAGTCAAGGGCTCAGACTTTGAAGTACAAACTCCTCTTAGACTGCTGGCGAAATAAAAGATTTTTCTCCACCTCTTCGAGTGACCGTTGGATTTTCCAGTCTTCAAACACGTGGGTGTAGCACTGAGAGGTTCCATTTTGCCCCAACACTAGAGGAGTAAACTCCCCCTGGTAGCAGGAGCTCAGGCTGGCTGCTGGCTGCAGGCCTGTGAGCTTCTCCTTAGGACATGACCACTGGCTTCTTTTATAGCAAGTACAGACAGACAGACAGCCGCATAGGGACATTTTATGTCCCAGTTCCTGAAGTCACAGGCTGCCACCTTTATTTCACCAAGATCATTAGAAGTGTGTCACTAAATCCAGCCCATTCTCCAGGGAGGGGAACTAGGCTCTGCCTCCTGAAGGGAGTGTCAAATGATTTTCAGACATTTAAACACCACAGGGGTCAAAACTGTCCGCTTCCTGTGCCAAAGTGCATAAGGAGAACAAAACAGATTCCTTGCCCAGTGGAACACAGGCTCTTCCAAGTCCTGGTTTCCCCACCGTGTAATGAGGGGACAGCAGGTGTGTGGGCACACAGGCCGGAACGCATGAGAGGCTTTGGTACAAGCAGAGTTTAGTAAAAGCAGAGATCAAGAGCTGAGTTCTGGAGCCTGAATCCCAATCCTGCTGGGTTTTGGCAGTGTGACTATGACCCAGGGACTCACTTCCTCTGTGCCTCAGTTTCCTGGGCAGGTCCATGGCAGGATGACAGTAGCTACCTCCTAGGTGAGTAGAGGTGCTGGAACTCAGCGAGTATTGGCAGTCAGAGATGGCTGGGTGATTACTCAGGTCTGAGCTGAGATTCGGGGCTTCCTCCAGTCTGGCTGATGATGGGGTCAGCTTCTTTTCTAACGTGATTTATAAGGATGTGTTTGACTCGTTCTTTCCCGGGGTAGAACCTGTTGTAAAATGTGAATGTCGGTTTCTCCTGCCACCCCCCCCCACTCATCTGTCCACTCCTTTCCTCGGAGGAAACCACTTAAGCAGTTTCACAATTTCTTTCAGAAATATTTGCCTATTTGTTTATTTATTTATTTATTGAGACAAGGTCTGGATATGTAGTTCAGACTGGCCTTGAACTTACTAGTAGACCAAATCCTCCTGCCTGCGGCTTCCCAAGTGTTGGGACTATAGGCATGTGCCACCTCGCCTGGCTAAGAGATGATGTTCTGATTTCAGGAACATAGGTAGGATTATCAAACCAGGATCAACAGATTCTACCTCGTACTTAGAATTTCAACATTTTCTAGAAATTAGTATTCATCTCCACCCACAAGATACCAGCAGTAGAGAAAACAGCAGAGCTAGAAAACTGCCTCATTTCAAAGTGTATTGGTTGATCTAAAATTTAGACCCTTTCAGAATTTGGTCAGCCTGTCACCGGGAGCCCCACCTCCTTTCTGGATAAGAATTTGTCCTTGGATTATATGGTTGAAACTGTATTCTCATCTTCATCATCATAGAAACCACTACTGACGCCCCAGGAAAGAACCAGGTTTTAGGTATGATTACACTTAATAGTTTTGAGTCCTATGATTTTCAAATCGACTTGTTTGATAATTCTGGTCCCTAAAATAAAACTTTGGTAGAGCTGGTCAGCCTTACAGCATCAAAGACAGCCCCGTCCAGCCATCTGTCAGACTGTTGGCGAGTTCCCTTGTGTTGTCACAGACTGCAGCTTGACTACTCTGAATGTGCACAAATCTATCCCAAACCAGAATGAAGCAGTTGCTCCTGAGCCCAGCAGTTCTTAGGCGGAACCCCAAAGGGGGAACCTGGTCCCTTCCACACAGGGAGCAGGTCTGTTTTGTTTTGTGCCCTCTTCCCATTTTCTTTTTTTTTTGGGGGGGGGGGGA
>NW_004624742.1:29608186-29758262 GCF_000247695.1 Heterocephalus glaber
GCTTACAAGGAAGCCGCGGAACCACTGAGCTAAATACCTGGCCCTCTTCCCATTTTCTTTAACTGTTTTGTGGATTAGGAAGAGCTCTTCGTTATTTCAATTATTTTATTCATGATACCAAGGAAATCCTCTTGAAAGAATTGTATCATTTCCTCACAGGCAGCACATTAGGCTAATTATGTTTTGTAGTTAAAACAAATAACACCGGCTGGGGATTTAGCTCAGTGGTTTCGTCACCTGCTGTGCAAGGGCAAGGACCCGAGTTCGATCCCCGGTACCCAAAAGCAAATAAAACAAATAACACTAAGCCAGGCGTGGTGGTATACACCTGTAGTCCTGGCATTTGGGAGGCTGAGGCAGGAGGACTGCCCTGAGTTCAAGGCCAGCCTGGACTACTATACAGTGAGATCCTGTCTCAAAAATAAATAAATAAGAACAAAAAAACCCACTAAACATAACTTAGATATATAAATTTCTTAAAATAATCATCTGCAAAACATTAAAATATTAGATATTTTAACATAATTGCTCTATTTTTAACGAGGAATTAAATGCACAATTGCTCTTAATAACGAAGAATGGAAATCAAGGTTTCTTAAATTGCCTATACTTAATTTAAAAGAAACTTCTTGCAATAAAATAAATAAATGGTTGGTGACAGATGTGCTGTTAATTTATGGTAATAACTAAAATGCCTTGCTACTATCTTGCTTTGGCACTGCCAATTTCAGCCTGTTTTTGACTGGGGGTTACTACTTTTCTGTGTGTTTCGGATGGGCAGGGAGGCGCGAGGCAGGGTTCGCGCGGAGGACTCCGTGGGGGCGTTTCACTCCCCACCTGCTCCGTGACAAGGCCGCCGGGCGGAAGCACAGAACACCTGTTTCTTCCTGCTCCGCCTGGCTGGCCCTGGTGGGTCCGGGCCACGCAAGCCAGGCCTGGGGGCTGAAATCGCGTGGGAGCCGGCGCCCTCCCGGGGTGCGCCCAGCGCTGGGGAGCCGTGGTGCCCGCGGCCTGGCCTCGCACCGCACCCCAGAAACGGGGCCGGGGGCAGGGCCGGGTTGGGGACCCCGCGGGCTCAGCAGTCACTGAGAGCAGGAGCTGCCGACCGGACGGGCAGAGTGGGGCGGGGCCTCCCGGTGCCCCGCCCTGGGACGGCGGGACCGAGGTCGCCGCGCCCTGCGTCGGGGCGCGCGTGGGCCGCTGGTCTTGCTGGCCGTGCTGCCCACGCGCGTCCCTAGAAGCTCGGGCGGGGGCGCTCCCGGAAGTGACCGCGCAGAGGCGCTGTAGGCCGGGGACGCGAGGCGCGACACTCGTGAGAACGGCGGACACGTGACACCGCGCACCCCGCGCCCAGGAAGAGGAAGATGAGGGACGCGTGCGCGTGGACAGCCGGGCGCTCCCGGGCTGGGCGGAGATCGTCACTGCCCCGGAGCCGCCCGCGAGGCTCCGCCCTCCCTTCCCCTCCCCCGGCGCGCGTGACGTCAGAGCGAGGGGCGGGGCGGGGCGGGGCCTCCGGGAAGCCGGCGCAGGAAGGCGAGTCACGGCCGGGGCCAGGCGCGGGCTGCGGCAGTTCCGGGAAGCGGGCGTCCCGCGGGGAAGCCCGGCTGGTCCCGCCTCCGTCCCACGCGGACCCCGCGGCCCCGCCACCTGGGCTGGGCCCCGCGCAGCGTTTGGAGCCCAGTGGATTCCGAAAGTGACGTGAGCCGGTGGAAGTTAGGAGGCATCGCGGAACCTTGGAATAATCCACTCCCCAGAACGCCTGCTTCCTTCCCCTGGCCAGGCTCCAGTTCTGTGCTGAGGCCGAAATAGCTGCGCAGGCTTTTCCCTCCGCACCCCGGGGTGCTAGGATCCGAAGCCTCTCCTAGAGCTGGAGCCCCACAGGGAAATAGGAACATGAAGGGGAGACTCTCCTTGTGAAGCAGAAACCTTCCTCCACATTTGTACCTGCACATTGTCTGTCCTGTTTCTTTTTTCCCAATCGCCTCTCCTCCCTTCAACCCTCCTTCCCCCCCTTACTTACAAAAGCTTTGTTTCCATGTTTTCCTTCTATGCTTTTTCTCCCGTTCCCTTCTCCCTCCCTCCTTTGTTGCCCTTCCCATTTGAACATTTTCTTCCTGTTTCCCAGTGTCTGCCATCGACTTTGGTCCTCGTTTATGCTTTCAGTTTCTCACACAAGAGAAACAATGTGATACTCTTTTTCTACTTTAAAAAGAGTGACTTAAATCCCAGCGTTCAGGAGGCTGAGGCAGGAGGGTCATCGTGAGTTTGAGGCCAACCTGGGCTACATAGTTAGACCCTATCTCAAAAAAAACTCCCCCCAGGGCCAGGGATTTAGTTCAGTGGTTCCGGCGCCTGCCTCGAAAGCGCAAGGTCCCGAGTTCGAGTTCGATCCCTGGTACCAAAAAACAGAACTCCGCCCAAAACAAAAAAATAAAGAGTGGCTTAGGGGCAGGGCTGTAGCTCAGTAGTATAGCATTTACTAGCAGCGGGAGCCCCTGGGTTTGATCCCTGGCACTACACAAAATAAATCCAAGAATGATACCTACACATGTCCAGAAATCAGCTTCCTATGAGGAAACAAATCCAAGACTCTCAGTATATTCAAAAACATATTGAATAGATTTTTTTTTTCTTTTTGGTACCGGAGATCGAACTCGGGACCTTGCGCTTGGGAGGCAGGAGGTGGAACCATTGAGCTACATCCCCGGCCCTTGAATATATTTTATTATGTAAAAGCCCTTTGAAAACTGTGAAGTAGGCCAGGCATGCTGGTACATGCCTATAATCCCAGCACTCTGGGAGGCTGAGGCAGGAGGATGGCAAATTGGAGCCCAGCCTGGGCAGCTTAGTGACTTTGGGAGAACCTGTCTCAAAAATGAAAATGAGGGGCCGGAGATTTTGCTCAGTGGTTTCGCTGCCTACTGTGCAAGCACAAGGACCCGAGTTCAATCCCCGGTACCAAAAAAGGAAAGAAAATGACTGGGGATGTAGCTCAGTGCAGAAGGATAGGGGTTCAATCCCCAGTACTGAAAAGCAAAGACAAGAAAGGGATGAATAAAGTAATAGTAGTGTGGAAGATTTATTTCAGGATAGTGGTTTCAGATAAAACTTTCACTTACAGACAAAGGATCAAAACCTCAAATGCCTGCAGTGGCCAGGTACTTCATTACTGTCAGCAATTCTGGAAAATTCTTGCTATTATCTCTGAGTATTTCCTCTCCTTCCAGTTTTTTCTTCTTGAACATTTGTGATCATGTGTGTATTAGATTAAATCTCTCATCATCTGCCTTTCGTAATCTGAATGTCTTTACGTTCTCTGCATTGCATTCAGGATATATTTTAGGCTGTGCCTTCCAAATTCTTTCAACTATGTCTAATCTTCTTTTAACTTTCTAAAATTTTGTCTTTTTTTTTTTCCATTTCCATTAGTTCTATTGCACATCTCTTTGAACAATTTTGTGCAGTCTCTGGTTTCTTGCTCATAATCACGGGCTTTTATTTCTTCCAACAAAAGCTTGAAAGCTAAGATGATCTTTCCTCAGGCCTTGGGGCTCCAGGCAGTAGGAAGCAGGTGGGATCCATGGAGTGCGGCAGGCTTCCCTGGCTTCCTGTGCTCGCTGTCTGCAACAAAGGGTGGCCTAGGACCATGCATTCGCCCCAACCACCTGCTGTGAGCCGCTCCAGGTCCACCTCTGCCTGCCCTAGGCCATAGAATCTCCTCACCATTGTCCCTGCTTGCCAGACACACAAGACGCCCAGGGTCCTCCCATCACCTCCTCCACCCAAAGCGAATGCTCGTGTGGCCTGAGGAAGGAAGATATGCTCGTGTGTGTGTGTGTGTGTGCGCGCGCGCATGTCTCAGTCACTTTCCTCGTCACTGAGACACAATACTCCATACCCACAACTTAAAGGTTCAGTCTTTTGGTTCATAGTCGGTAGAGATTCCAGCCCACAGTTGCTCCACGCTGGGTGGAAGGGCTGGCGGAGGAGAGCTGCTCACAGCGTGTCAGCCAGGAAGCGGGGAGGGAAGGGAGAAGCTGGGGAGGGGGATGAGCCCTTCCAGGCCCCGCCCCATCCAACCAGGCCCAGCCTCCTAAGGGCAAGGCGGCTCTCAGCCCCGTGGTTCAATCACCTCCTAAAAGCCCCACCTCTAAGTGCATGAGGCTTTTGGGAGACGTCTAGATCCAAACCATGACAGTATGTCACCTGCCATACTGAGGCAGACACCACCATGGACCACCAGAGGGAGGTCCGCTCCTGGGCCCTCAACCGGAAATTCATTTAAAGCACGATTTGTGTTTTCTCCTGCAGCAGAGGCTTAAAAGCTGCTAGAAACCAGTGACTCTTCACCCCGGTGGATCACTAACAGCAGAACAGACTTGACCTTCATTTGGCTTCTGTCTCCTTCACCACCTTAAACCTGCGGGTTAGGCCCTTGCTCAGCTCTGCATATGGGAAGGACGGGACGTTAATCCCTCAGGGAACATCTGCTAAGAGCTGGCGCTGTCAGGTCCCTGGTGCTCCGCTGCCACAACTGACCTCACTCCCTTGGAGAAGGGGCATCAGGTAAGAGAGGAACAGGGTGGTCAGCCAGCGCGGAAGTCTCCAGGCGTGGCCTCAGCTGTGATCTCCTGGATTCCAGTGGAGCCTCAGCAGATCGCAGACTGCAGAGCAGAAAGAAGCAGGCACGGCAGGGAGGCCGGATGCCCGCAAGCAAGGGTCTCTCTGGGGCCATCGTGCAAAACCAGAACCACAACGACCACCCAGACTCGCTTCTGAAGCGCTCCCTCTCCGATCCTCTCCGTCAGAACTGCGCCCCCTTCAGTTGGTCACACCGGGTCCCTTCCCATTTCCTTACTTTCTAAATCCCCCCCCCCCCCCGCCCATGCGCCCTGAAATGCTTTTCTGTGAGGAGCCATCAACAATTTGCTTGGGCAGAGTCCAAGTCCCCATCTCTCTTTAGGGGGATCTCCTCAGACCCTGTCTGCTGGCAATACTGCATATTTTATTAATTTCTTTTTCTCTCCCTCTAAAATGTGACGGACTAGAGAGCCAGGATGTTTATTTTATTGGCTGCTTTATTCTCAGAGCTTGCTTAGAAGAGTACCTGGGAGATAGAAGGTATCCGAATAATATTTGTAGAATGAGTTAATATTAAATGTTCTTTTTGGAACAGGGTTCAGAAACTCACTATGTAGCCCAGACTGGCCTCAAACTCATGAGGATCGACTTGCCTCAGCCTCCTGAGTGCTGGGATTACAGGCAGGCACACAACCACACCCCAGCTTGTATTTACTTTTACTACTTGTCTGGGATAACTACTTGCCTAGGACCAAACTGATACCTCTGTTTGCTGTCCTCACTACATAAGTAGGGCGAATTGGCCTACAAACTTATGTGTGTGGAGCTACCAATTTTGGATTCAAATTACCCAAACAGGAAATACGTGTATTTTTTCTACCAAGTGCCAAGGTACACATGGGCAAGTGGCCTTGTTCCTTCTGGGCAGCGATTTTTTTCCCTCTTCGTTCATCATTAGGTTCCCTTTTTTTCCATCTCTCTGTTATAGGTGGGCTTTTGCTTGTCTTTTTTCCCTCTGTGGTGCTGGAGGTTGAGAGCCCAGGGCTCTGCACGCTGGGCAAGTGCACTACCACTGAGCCTCATCCCCAGCCCAGGTGGGCTTTTGCTTGACTTGATTTCTAAAACTCCAATGTTTTTTGATCTTCAGACTTCTCAAAAGAAACTCAATTTTTAAGTGAAATCAGCAATTTAAAAATACTGGCAAGCAATGCAAATGTATGATTTTTAAGTACACTGGGGAAACCATCCCCACAGGCCACTGTTAATCTTCCGTCCCCCGGTTTACCAGCTCTGTTCTAGCTAAGCCAAGCAGCTAACCCAGCAGTGGGACTACTGCACTTGCACTGTAGGCAATGTGCTGTTAGATACCGTAACCACGGAGATGTAGGGGCAAGCCCAATTTTAGGGTTCCCCTTGGTTTTTCCCATAAATGTAATTGTCAGGCTTTGTGTCTACATTCTGATTCAGGAAGTACAGGCACTGCGGCTGCGATGCAGGGAGACGAAGGGCAGGTTCCCTGCTCCCTGTGCTATAGCACACTGCGGATCTGAGCACGAGTCCTAAGGGAGGAGCCCTCTCTAGGGTGCCCACAGTGACACTAGGAGGGAAGTGGCAGCTGCCAGATGTTGAAAAGAGGATGTGACAGCGAATGGTAACTTAATGAAGGCAGGATAAGAATAAGGGAGAAATACTGTTTTAGGCCAGCTGGATGTGGTGGTGCACATCTGTCACTGCAGCCCTCGGGAGGCTGAGGCTGGAGGATATGTATGAGTTCAAGGCCAGCCAGGCTACATAGTGAGCCCTTGTCTCAAAAACCAAACCAAAACAAAAAATGATCTGTGATTGGATAAAGTCCAACCCCGCTCCATGCTTCATGGCTGCCGGGAGGGTATTCCAGTGATTATTTCGAAGACAAGAAAGTGCCTACTGCAAGTTTCTTTTGGTCTGGTCATTTCTTGTCCACTGAGGGCAGTGTGACAGATTTCTAATCTGTAGCAGTCTCAACAAATTGATCAATTCTTCAAATATTTTGGCCGTGCCATCTTGTGCATTGTCCTCTCCTGCTGTCTTCTCCTCATTAAGGGGCTGCCTTTTTCCTTAAACAGAGCCAGGCACACAGGCACGCGCGAGTTTGCGACATTGCTGGGCCTCTCGTCTCGGAAGCTGCAGCAGCACATGGCCTCTCCTAACTGACAGCGCCTCACTGGCGTCTGATGGGTTGAAGCGGCGGTGGGGAATCCACTGATGTCCAGTAAGACAGATCAGGGCTCGTGCTGGACTCCCGCTCTCCATGGGCCTCACAGACACAGCTCCCGTCGGGCCAGCAGGACTGAGCCCTTCTCAGGCACTTATCAGTCTCTGCAGCAGGTGGCAAATGGGTGGGGACTGTGGTCTGGGGGTCAGTGATTAGTGTCCGCCCAGCGGGTTTCTGTTCCCTCTGCCCCTGGAGAGCAGCAGAAGGATGAAGCTGTGTCTGCAGCCGGAATGGGGGTGCTGCTAGGAGATGCCAGCAGCTGTGTTCAGTGAGCGGTTTAGGAGTCACCAAACACTTTCCTGCATACAGCACTGCCTCTGTGTTGAACTCTGATTCGCCCTGAAAGCAGGTGACCTGTTATCTGGTTTTCAGAGTTGTGTTGAAGTCTCTTGTCCAAAATCACAAAGCTTGCATGTTTGGAAGCTGGGACTGGAAAGTTGATACTTTGCAGCCACCGAGTTTCCCAGGTGCCCACTGGGGCCCGTGATGCGTGACGCATGTAGCCTCGCCAGCCTCTGAGGGACGGAGGGGACGGCGTCTCTGAGGCTCTCGAGCTGCCCTGATAAAGTCTGTGTACAATGCTCCAGCGAGAACCACGCTTTCATCAAACACGTTAGCCATCAGTGTCTCCAGGAAGACTTCATGGAGGAAGCTGTGGGGCCCATGGGTGCCAACAAAAAATAAAGAAACAAAGGAAGTGACTCCAAGGAACACCTACTTCCTGCTGGGCACTGCAGGAGGCCCTTGTCAGACCTTCTCAGATCCATTGATCGATCGATCGATTGATTGAGATAGCGTCTCCATGTGAATTCACTATGGCACCCAGATTGGCCTCAGACTCACAGTGATCATCCTGACTCAGCCTCCTGAGTCCTGAAATAACAGGCGTGCACCACCACCGCCAGCTATTCCTTTCTTTATTTAGCAGCACCGAGGTCAGACCCAGGACCTGGTGAGTGCTAAGCACATGCTCGACCACTGAGCTGCACCTTCAGCCGATTCTCCAGTACAGCCCTCACCCTCTCTGTCTGAAGTGTGCCATACGCCTCTGATTCGTGGCTGAGAGGATCAGGGCTCAGACCCTGTTGAAGGCAGAGCTAAGGTTGAATCAACCCAGGACACCACGTCCCAGCTCTTAATTATGATTACAGGATTTATAAATAGTAAAATCTGACTTTTTAAACCCAGGCATGGTGGCGCACACCTATAATCCTAATACGTGGGAAGCTGAGGCAAGTGGATTGCTGTGAGTCAGCCTGGGCAACTTAGTGACTTCAGGACCAAACTACATCGTGAGACCCTGTCTCAAAATATAGCACAATAATAAAATAAAATCTGACTTTTAGGGCCAGGGATTTAGCTCAGTGGTTCTGCCGCCTGCCTCGCAAGCGCGAGGACCCGAGTTCGATCCCCGGTACCAAAAAAAAATCTGACTTTTAAAATGTATGCAGTCCCCCAAAGCAAAAGAACAAATAGAATTCCCTTCTCCTTCACGTGGTCCTGGTCTATGGGACAGCACAGAGAGAGGTGATCTGTTATGTCCACCTATTCACTTTAGGGAAGAAAGTCTTGGCCCACAAAAATACCTTTCAACATTGAGAAAGTGTGAACATGCCCCGTTGTTAATCAAACACTTCTCTGAGCAGTGCTTTAGGCTGTCTGCTGTTACTGTAATGAGATGCCTGAGTCTGACTACTTTACAAAGAAAAGAGCTTTATTCAGCAGAGGCTTTGGGGCCTCAGAGCCCAGAGAGCATGGTGCTGGCTCTGTTCACGTCACCCAAGACGCACCATGGCGGGGTCTCCGGCAAGACTGGAAGTCAGAGCGCAGGGAGGGGTCAGAGCGCAGGGAGGGGCCAGAGCGCAGGGAGGGGCCAGAGCGCAGGTCCCAGGAGAGCAGCCTGGGCCCTCCTGCCGGCGGGCGACCTCTCCCAATGACCTAACCTCCTCCACCATCACAGCACCACCCCAGGGTCTAAGCCCCAAGCTGTGCGGCTGGGGCACTGAGACCGCCTCCGAGGGCAGCACCGGAAACAGCAACCAGGGTGAGCAGGGCTCCCGCTCAAGGACAACTGAGTCTTTACAGGGGCTCCGCAGTCCCTGCGGCTCGCACTGGGGGACGCGTTGTTTTAGGGATCAAGGCACTCCACCTCTCTGCTTGAACCCTGGCCGGGGGGGGGGGCCAGGAGGAAACTCCTCGCCTCACACCAGCTCCTGAAGCTGTCAAAATGGTTTCCCATGGGCCGGGGATTTAGCTCAGGGGTTTCGTTGCCTGTTGCACAAGCACAAGGACCGGAGTTCGATCCCTGGTACCAAAAAAAAAAATGGTTTCCCTGTTCTCCCCCACCCTTCTTTTTTGTATTACTGGGGATGTAACTTAGGGCTTTGTGCGTGCTAGACAAGCAAGCGCTCTGCTGCTGACCTACATCCCAGCCCTTTTTTATTTTTATCAGTGCATGTTTGCAGTACACGGTGATCCCATTCCTTGTGGGAGCTGGTACATGTACATAACTCATCTTAATTATTTTTTCATCCCCCTCCCATGTCTTGGTTCCCTTCCCATTTGCAAAAGATCTCTCCCTACTTCCTATGATCCATCTTTTATGCTGCTTTTTATTTACACTCTGGGTTTCTTATATAAGAGAAACCATGTGATATTAAAACTTGTGTATCTGATTTATTTCACTTAACATCATGGTCTCAAGGTGCATCCATTTTTCTACAGATGACTCAAGTCTATCCTTCTTTGTGGCAGAGTAGTACTCCACTGTGTGAGAATACCACAGTTTCTTTATCCATTCGTCTGTTGATGGACACACAGGCTGCTTCCAAGAGTTAGCTAGTATGAGTTGTGCTGCTATAAACACAGGTGTGCATGGATCCCTGTGACATGTCTTTGACTCTTTGGGGAAGAAACTCTTCACTGCAAGTGAAAGGGAAGGGTTTGTGCTGCTGTAAACACAGGCTCTCACTAAGTTGCCCAGCCTGGCTGCAAACCGAGGCTGCCCCTTGCTCAGCCTCCCACGTAGCTGTGTGCCACCATGCCTGGCACACAAACTCATATTGTTGTGGACTGGTGAGTTCAGACAATAGAGATGGACCACACTCTGTGTGAGATTCAAGTCTGTTTTTTTATAGTTGGTGGCCGAGAGGGGCCAGTGCCCAGAAAGGTTCCTTGGCAATGGGAAGCAGTTTGACTTCTCCTTTTAAGTCATGCTTTTTGGGGAGGGCTCAGGGGAGAGCAAGCGGAATCTTACACAGGCAGAAGCATGCCAGGTTAACGGGGGGCACAAGCAAGTTTCACACACTAGGTGAGCTACAAAACATCCTGCAACTGCAGCCAGTTGACTGCCAAGCAGGATGTGGGGTTTTGGGTGCTTTGTTCAAGCATAGGTACAAAACAGCGCTGAGGCACAGGATGGAGTCGGGTTGGCTATTACAGTATTCAGCGCTCACTGTGAACATTTCTGCACTCATTTCACGTGAAACGTTCTTCCCTGAATGCCGCTTTCTGTGCCAACAGGGCTCGCACTGACCCCATGGGGCTGGTGGTGCTGGTGCCAGTTGGTGCCCCTCGCTCTACTGGGGTGCCGGGGGCACAGGGGAGGAAGACCTTGTGGCTGGGGAGGAGTGAGCGCCGTGCAGGGCGTCGGGGGTGGGGAGAGGTGCTGGACAGCAGGGGCTTGGCAGACGTGAGCTGTTGAATTCAAGTTTGTTTGTTTGTTTTGGTACCGGTGATCGAACTCCGGAACTTGCGCTTATAAGGCAGGCGCCAGAACCACTGAGCTAAATCCCCGGCCCATCAAGTTTTTTAAATGGTGGTAAAAATACACACATCACATAACGAGTAACAAATGTGCACCTCACATAATGCACAGCATTTCAGCCACCGGAAGTGTAAGGTTCAGCAGGGCCAGCATCCCTGAGACCCGTTCCCAAAACTGCCATCTTCTCCAACAGAAACTGGGCTCACTGAGCAGCAGCTTCTCCTCCAGCCCCTCCAGCCTCTGGCAAACTCAAATCCATTTCTATGTCCATGAATTTCTCTTGCAGATATTTCATATGAGCAGCATTATGCAACATCTCCCTCCAGTGTTGCCTCATGTTTTCAAGGTTCATCCACCAGTAGGAACTTTTCTAGGCTGAGACATATTCTGCTGGACCACGTACTGACACAGTCTGTTTACCTGCTCTGCTGTTGGTGGAGAATTGCGTTCCTTCTACCTTTTGGCTATTGTGAATAATGCTACAATGAACCCTAGCAACTTGAGTTCCTCTTTTCAATTCCTTTTTGTTTGTTTGTTTTTGACACAAGGTCTGGCTATGTAGTCCAGGCTGGCCTCGAACTTGTGGGGATCCTCCTGCTTCAGGCTGCTGAGTCCTGGGATTATAGGCGTGTGCCGCCACGCCTGTTTATGAGCAGTTTTTAAATGTGCTTATTGGTATTTCTACATCTTCTTTGAAGAAATGTCTTTTCAATGCCCCCCCCCTTTTTTTGGTCCTGGGGATCGAACTCGGGTCCTTGCGCTTGCACAGCAGGCGGCGAAACCACTGAGCTAAATCCCCAGCCCACAATGCCCATTTTTTCAAGTTAAGTTTTGTTGCTGTTGAGTTGTAACAGTTCCTTACACTTTTGGGGCCCTAAACCCTTATCAGACGTGTGATTTGCAAATATCTTCTCACATCCCATGGGTTGTTCAGTTTACCAATAATGCCCCTTGATGCCCAGAGCTTTTTGGTTTGGATGAACCGTTGTCTGGCCTTTTCTGGTGACGTTCCCTTGTTATTTTGCAGAGATTATTTTCCTTATGCCATGTGGTCACTGATGTTTCTGTCCCTCGCCTTGTGTACAGTGAGTGTTTTGACAGAATTTTATCTGAATGTCAGGAACTTAAAAAAAGACACAAAGCTGCCGACCGGGCAAACAGGAAGCACCCCCTCAGCCTGGCCAAACTGACAGGGCACTTGGAGCAGCTCAGGGTGGAAGCCTGCAGGCTTCTTGTCAGACTCCTCAGCTGCTGCTTGGTACTGGGCACGTGTGTAGCTGCCTGGGTCCGGAAACACGTGGGTGCTTCTGATTTTCAGTTCCCTGAGGAAAGCTGCTAGGCCTTCCTTCCACGCCTCGCTTGGTCAGCTGCGCCCTCACCGGGGGTTTTGTTCTTGTCGCTGGCAATAATTGCTGCTTTTCCAGGGCAAGTTCAGAGCTGGGCTTCCTCAGGTGCTGGATAGACAGGAGACAACAGACCCGTGCACCAGTTGGCGATAAGATTCCTCTGCTCTGTCTGGAACTGGAACTCGGCCCAGCACGGCAAGACTGGCTACCGGGTTCTAGACCCTTGCCGAGTGCGGAGCTGTGGCTCCAGGCACGGGAAATGCCACAAAACTCTTCTGTCACTTTCAAGTGGATGTTTTCTTGGCTCGGCATTCATTTATTTGCTGTGAGCCCTCCTTTTTCTTGCTCAGAGACCTGACAAAGTTGACTCGGACAGCTTCTGTCTGTTTTTGATGTTTCCATGAGGTTGGGAGCTCAGCACTGCCCACTGTGCCCATCCGCAGACCCGAGTAGAGGCTTGAAATCTTAAAATTAGGATAGGATAGACTCCCTTTCCTCATACGTAAAACTGAAGTGTCACAAAGATTTAAATGGCTAAGTGCGTGAATTCCGGAGGCAGATGGTCTAAGTTTCAATCTCTCTCTGCTATCAAAAAGTTTGTAATAAGTTGTGTGACCTCTCTAAATGTCAGCTTCCCCTCTGGAAAGCAGGAAACCCTGGTTTTTAGGGTTTGCCAGATTCCAGGGTGGAAATGGTCTCGATGTGGGCGATCTTAAGATGCCAGTGTGAAGCCATGTAATGTACAGCTGTGGACATTCACACAACTGGATCTCAGGAGCCTCAGGAGCTGGGGGCCAATAAACAAATATCATCACCTGCAGTTTGCCTTATAAAAAGAATCACACCAAATGCAAATAGGACGGTTCCTGAAAGTTAAGATATGTAATTACTCTTCTCTACAGTCCCGTGCTCTAAAACCTTGCTGTCCAAGGCCCTGTGAAGCGCGGCCTGCCGGTTCTCTAACCTCAGGAAGATCGTGTTTCCTGGCCCCATTCCCTCTCCCCCTTGCGTCACTGTTTACAGGGAAAACAGTCATGGGGAGGAGAGTCCTGCCCGCGCCTGCCGCCCTTGCCCTCTGGCAGCTCACCAGGCTGGGAAGGGCTCAGACTGACTGACTGAAGAACCATGGGGAGCTGTCAGCCTGCTTCGCCTCCTGTCCCGCCGGCAGCCACTAGCTAGCCTGCTTGTCTCTCGGACACACACAGATTTCTCCACTACTCCTACCAAGCAAGGAATTCTGCAAATGTCGTGTCCTCTCCATGCAGTGATGTGTTCAGACCTAGGGTTGGGCAACTTTGAGTAACAAAGGCTGTCATACCCAGGAACCTGGGCACCCAGACCTAATCACTTTACCAAGTCATTATGTTGTTCCATGTTCATCAATCCATCCATTCATCCACCCATCCAGCCATCCACTCACCCATCCATCCATTGATCCATCCACCCATCCACCCATCCACCTATCCTATCCGCCCATCCATCCAGGCACCTACCCATTGATCCGCCCACCCATCTATCCACCCACCCATCTATTGATTCATCCATCTATCCATTCATCCATCCATTCATCCACCCATCCATCCACACAAGACTTTTACAGTGTTAATGGCTGCAAATACAAAGATGACCACATGGTCCTTACTGTCTATAAATTCACAGCCTGTGATGGGGTAGGGCTGAGTGGAGACAGCTATGTAGGAAAATAAAAATTAAAAAGACTAAGTGTGTAGGGGCTGGGGATTTAGCTTAGTGGTGCTTCTCCGGCCTCAAAAGTGCAAGGTCTTGGGCCGGGGATTTAGCTCAGTGGTTTTGCCGCCTGCTGCACAAGCGCAAGGACCCGAGTTTGATCCCTGGTACCAAAAAAAAAAAAAACGTGCAAGGTCCTGAGTTTGATCCCTGCTATCAGGGGGCAAAGAAAAGACTAAGTGTGAAAAGGAAAGTACCAGAGTATACGGGAAACATGCCGGGAGACTTAAGGAGTTCTGCCGACCTGGGTTCCGAGAAAGTTTTGTGAAGTACACTTGATAACGGGAAGGTGGAAGCTTGGGTGAGAACACAATAGACCCTGGGTACCAGACTCGGCTCGGCTCCCCAGCAACAGGGAGTCTTTTTTTCTTTTATTCTTTTATTGCCTTGCACCTTAGAACTTCAGGCCCTGGTCTGCTGCTAATAACAAAATGCTAACCACTGTTTTTAGAGCTCACAGTGTGACAGATACTGTACTTTCTATTTATTATTGAACTGAATCTTCACAACGCCCTTAGAAACTTTTTTCAGCCTCACTTTATAATAAAGTTGAGTTTTAATCTAGTGATGTGCCGAAGTCACGTGATGTAAGAGTAGGTTGAGCTACAGCCCATCTGCGACTCACTGCCGAACCTGTGGTGTTAGAAACAGGAGCCAGGAAGACTTGGTGTAGGCGAGGGAGCAGGCAGCGGTTCTGCAGCCCCAAACGCTAACCCCAGAACTTCCCCACATTTTATAATGCTTGTGCCGGAAACCTCTTGCTCCTACCCAGGCTGATTTCGAAACTCGGACAGTGCCCTATTTGAGGGCACATTGGTTACCACGGAAAATGGCTTCAAAAGATGACTGTGGGACTGGGCTGCTGTGGGAGATGCTGGGTTAATGGTTACTCTGCTCCCATGTGAGTCATCGAATGCCACCCCGAGTAACGTAAGGCTAGCAGGGTCAGCGAACACTGTTCCGCCCCCAGAGTTCGGGCTGAGAGCCGGCATCCAGGCTGCACCTGAGAAGGACGGGGACTTGCACCTCACA
The DNA here is from genome assembly GCF_000247695.1 of Heterocephalus glaber. The sequence goes on from NW_004624742.1 coordinate 29,622,912, forward strand.
CTCCACATCTCTGCAGAGTGCAACTGATCCTGCTTTTTCAGCCAAAGGAAAGACAACTTGCTGGGCGTTTATGCATAAATATATGCTATTTACTTTAGTGTTGACATGGACTTTGTACAATCGTGTGTGTATGAATGACTAACCTGAAGGCCAGAAGGTAAAGCCACTTGTTCAGGTTCATAGAGGCAGTTTTCTTCACAGTGCCGCAGGATGGGCTTCAGGGGATTTGTTTAGTTTGCAGCCCACTGAATAAGCCTTTCTCATTAATAGTGAGAGTTTGGATGTCTCTGAATGGGCCTCATTGTTCTAGAGGTGCAGGAACACCGCTTTGAGGCTCAGCATGCTGTCTGTGTTCAAATCCCACCTCCTGCTCCACAGTGGTTGACATTTGGCAGGTCACCAATGTCACCTGGAAAGGGACCCTGAGAACGAAAGCAGGCAGCAGGGCCCTGGGGCACTGAGATGTGAGATCGTCCTTCTCAGTGTGTCCAGTGAACTGGCGAAAGGCTCAAAGCCTCGTCAGGTCATTTAAATTTAATTTAATTAGAACAAACTCTTGCCAGGTGACATTTTTAGGGAAATGAAGAGAAAGTATTATGACAGGAGGCGAATCCTGCAGCTAACCATGCGACATTGGGCGAGGCGATCTCAGAGCCAGGAGGAATGAGAAAAGCCTGAGGGACAGGAGCTCGGGTGGGCTGCTGGGAGGCAGGAGGCGAAACACACAGGCAGACAGGAGGAAAGGACACGCTTCCGGGAAGCCAATGCTTCGAGAGTTCCAACTTATGCAGGAACCAGGAACCCATGGCACGGCCGCTTCCCTCCACGGCAGCCTGGGGTCTCAGAGTCACCGCCACTTAGCTCAGTAACAAGGTGGAGAAAACGTTACTGTCTCTCAATAGCTGGTGCCAGAATTCCTCCTGAGGAGAGAAGCAGTTGGACTTGGGAAAGCTGGTTGAAAAATTGTGTAATTCTTTTTTTATTTATTACTTAGTTAATTTGAGACAAGGTCTCACTTTGTGTTCAGGCTGGCCCTGAACTCATTTGGCAGCCTGGGTTGGCCTCGAAGTCCTGGCGATCCTCCTGCCTCTGCCTCCCAAGCGCTGGGATTACAGGTGTGCACCACCACGCCCAGGTGAAAATGGTGTGTAATCAAGTGGCTTAGAAAGTGCTTAAGAAATCGGGCCTGGTGGCCTGTGCCTGTGAGCCCAGCATTCGGGAGGCTGAAGCAGGAGGATCATCTGGAGTGGGAGGCCAGCCTGGGATACAATGCTTGGGGTGGAAAGCTGAGATGGAGAACAGGGCCCAGACAGAAGGGCGACCTGCTGTGTGCCTGAAGAAAGATTTAGAACTCTTGGGGTGGAGGAAAGAGGACCAGGGGAGGGCAGGGGGAGGGAGTGAGGTGGGCAGACACAACTCCTCCCTGGGATTTCCCACCCACAGCTCCAGTGATGGCTGCCCCACCCGGCTCACTGTGAGCCTTCCGCTTTCCGAGGACAGGAAACCAGGAAGCTCAGGCTCCGCTTCCATGTGGTGCGGAACAGAGGGTGGAGCAGGTAGGAATGCACTTTTGGGGTGACCAGCACTTGGAAGGGCTTTAAACTTCCATGGCCCAGGTATTGGCCTGGGGTTCACACTCAGGTTACCCAGATCTGGGATGGGCGAAAGAGCCTCGGCTAGCTTCTGAGTTGGAGTTTTTGAAAATTGCTTTCTTTCCCTCCTTATCTTGAAAGCTTACCCAGTACTGTGCAGGCTGTAGAGCAGCGCTCTCTAAATACCTACTGATTCGAACACAAGTCAGAGACAACAGGCTCGGGGAGGCTGGGAGGAGGCTCGGTGCCAGCGCCAGGCCACTTAGGGAGCAGGGGCTGGGAACAGCCTGGCCACAGGAGTGACTGCACCCGCCTCTGCCGTCGAGGGACTTGATGTCAGCTGAGGGCAATGTACAGGGACTGCACGATGCCAATAAACCTCACCTTTCTTATTTCTTAGCTTTTAGGAGCCCATGTTTACAGCACACAGCGGTCACACTCCTCGTGGGGGGGCTGCCTGTGCAGAACGAGTCTTCATTCTTTCATCCCCTCCCTCCCTCCCGTCTCTTGGGAACCTTCCCGTGTGCAAAGGATCTACCTCCTGTTTCTGATTACCTATCTTATTTCGCTCTTTACTTATATTTGGGTCTTCTCATGTAGGAGAAACCAGCCTGTGTCCCTAAGTTATTTCACTTAATATTATGTCCTCAAGGTGCACCCATTTTCCTACAAATGACTCGTTTATCCTTCTTTATGGCACATTAAGACTCCAGTGTGTATATATCACATTCTTTTTATCCATCATCTTTTGACAGACATAGAGGCCACTTCCAAGATTTAGCTATTATGACCCATGCTGCTACAAACACAGGTGTGCATGGATCCCTGTAATATGGTGTCCTTAACTTTTTGGAAAGACACCTTGAAGAAGAATAGCCAGGACAAGCAGAATTTCCAAAAGTAAACCTATCTTCATGACTCTGGGAGGGGTTGAATCACCGACTAAGCAGGCCTAACTCTTTTTCTTTGATTTTTCAGGCCACCCTGGGGTCACTCACATCTCCCAGGCTGCACAACGTCCTCCTGGATTTTCAGTGACGCTTCCTGTCTCTGATGTCTTACGAGATTTTTTTGGCCTGCATTTGACACTTGATCATTTACCTTTCAGGTGGATCCACAGGATTCCTGTGGGCAGGAGGAGCAGCTGCCCTGCCCAGGCCCTCTCTCTCTCGTACCTGACACCCACAGCTGCTCTGCTGGCTGCTCCTCCGTTCTGTCCCGCGTCATGGTCTCAGAAATGAGCTCGGTGTTTCCACAGGCTGCTCCCAAGTACAGGTCTGATGACTCAGATGCTGCCTGTCGTGGACATCAGGGCCGGCACAGCTTCTAGACATCCTCTTAGCGGAAGAACAGAAAACGGGAACTGGCAAGGAAGTCACAGTAATTCTTCAACTGTGTCCGGGCACCAATGCAGGCTTTGCACTTAGTCACCGTCACCCCGTCTGTCAGACACACCCATGATTTCCTCACCAGTGACTTTTACTCGGACGGCATGAAGTTAAAAAGTAAAGATACACATAATTTGGATGCTGGCAGGCAGCAGAGGAGAATGGGATCCAGGAACCTGAGTTCGACGAGGTTGAAGGGACAGGTCTCAGTTTCTTGTCGACTGAAGAGCTCACCAACCTTTAGGTCTCCTGGTTTCCAAGCCAGCGGTCTTTCCAAGACTCCAAGCCAGGCTGTCCGAATACCATGTATTCAGAATACTCCTGTAACCTCAGCACCTGGGAGGCTGAGGGAGGAGGCTGCCCATGAGTTCAAGGACAGCCTGAGCTCCATAGTGAGTTCAAGGCCAGCCTGGAATACAGAGTGAGACCCTGTCTCAAACAAACAACAAACAAACAAGCATTTCTTCACACTGTTTTAATTAATTCAGCTGGCTAAATCCCAAGAATGGATAAGCCTGTCTCAGAGTTAGAGACAGCAAGTCAGTCCAAAGCAATCTGACATTCCTCTAAAACTGAATAGATTTGAAGTGCAACATCCTTGGGCTGTGATCTCATTTCCTGTTTAAAAAAATACTACAAATGAGCTCTTCTGTACGGGCACTCATTATATCTTAGCTTTATTAATTCTATCATATTGCCGGTTAATTATAGGAACCACAAAAACCTTCATTAAGCCATAATAAAATGCTTTATTCAGTAATGTGAAGTGTTTCTAGAACAAACTGATGTTTATCTTTCCAGACATTGCTCTGTAGACATCTAGTTAAATAATTAAATCAAATAGTTAGTTTGATATTTTTGTTTGTTTGTTTTTTGAGATTGAGTCTCACTGTATATACTAGGCTGGTCTTGAGCTCACTGTGTAGCCCAGGCTGGCCTCAAACTCACGGTGATCCTCCTGCCTCAGCCTTCCAATTACTGGGATGACAGGCATGCACCACCATGCCAGACTCAGATAGTCTATCATTTTAGGGAAAAAATATGTTTGAGTGAATTTTAATAACTAAATGATGTTAACTATCATCCTCAGTCCTTTTGATAACCCTATAAAGCAGACCTTACGGTTCCCTGCTGTTGCAGATGATAAAGTCAAAGGACACAGAACTGGTACCTCACCCAAGACCCCAGGAGGGACAGGCTGGGACTAAATGGGCTAATGTACACACTCAACACTTCCCATGGTGCTGGGTACAGAGCATGTCCAGTGAATGCAGGCGGGAGATTCAGTGAGATGCGAAGTAGGTCCGAGAGCTCAAAGTGAAGCTCTTGTGAAGACGCTACGTAAGAAAGACAGAGTGAACATTTGTGGAGTATTCTATTTTCAACATAAAATGACACCACTGATGCAAAAAAGTAGCAAAGTAGATACTATAGGACATTTAGCTGTACAAAGCCTAGAGTCGTAGAGTGAACATTCATGCTGACTTGCTCACCCTTCATCACCTTGAATCTCTTTCTTTCTCGTATGTGCCACTCTCTGACATTATTCTATTTATTCCTTCACTTGTTTTCAACCCTTCTCTTTGCCAAGGAACCTTTTCCTTTTATTCCACTTTTGTATTTACAGTAGTGCACAGTGCCTGGTACACACCAGGTACTCAAGAAACACCTGTCGGATGCATCTATTAGCCTAAGAGCCCACAGACGAAATCACAGTGCAAACAATGAACAAACAAAAATCCAACAATTCACAACACTCAGCAGTGGGAAAATGGAAAGCTTCTGTGAGTATAGTTTTTCTTAGGGTAAAGAATATGTCAGAAAAATGCCTCACAGAGAAAAGGCTATTTTTAATGACCTCATTTTATAAATCGACACAAGATGCACTGGTCCCAGTAGGTGGTGGGAAGAGAACAAAAACAGACCGTATTTCTGCTGTCCCTCCACATGAATACTGATACATGAAGGAGAAAGGTAGAAAGAAACCAGTGAGGAAGCCTACAGGAAATCACTGACCTCCTTAATAGCTGTGAAAATTAAAAATTAAACAGGGTACATTTAAAAAACATTAAAGGTGCAAGCCATTTAAATATTATAATGTCCACTGTTACAGAATCTGACAGTGCGTACATTTTTCAGGGTGATGTAAGTTTACAGAGACTGAAGGAACAGAACCTACGAGTATGAATTTATGAATTCAGAATCTCAAAATATGCAACCTATTTGACCAATAATCCCTTTGCCGTGAATCTCTCCAAAAGTAATTTTTAAATGTTAATATTAAGTTTCACTTTTAATTACTATTTAAAAATTATGTGCATGAAGAAGTGCATTAGTTATGAAGACATGTGGAAACACAGAAGTATGCTTATAAATTTAAATTTACCAAATCACATGCATGCCATGTAATTTAAAATAAAATTGAAAACATAACTGGAAGAAAATATATCATGTCATAGAAGCTTATGGCTGGTTTTACCTCTTTAGGTTCCAACCTTTTGTAATTGAATTTGGTGATTTGTACAGAGGGATTTTAGTTGAGTGTTGTTCAACACAACTTTTCAAAGGCAGATCTCGTTTGACTGTTTTCCCATTGTTAAGTAGGCAATAGCTCTGGCAGAGGAATAGATGGATAAGAACACGCTCTTTTGATAACTTATGTGTTATCATGTGTGTATGATTTTTGGTTGGACGGTTATTACTATGGTTTTAGACAGTTTCCTGTGAAGAGCCTTCCACTTCATCTGAAGCAGGAAACAGTGAGGACCCCAGCACAGATAACTCTTTAACATGAAGATAGGAGCAAAAAGCAGCTTTTAATGTTGCCGGTGCCTCAGCGAGTGACTTCTGTCAGTCACAACAGCCCCAAATAGAAGTTTGCGCTTCCTTATATTCCTCTTTTTACATATACGCAGCTTAATTCCACTGGAGTTTCCCTGGGAATATAGCAAGCAGGATTTAACCAAAGTAGGGGAGTGGCGAGGGGGAGAGCAAAGAGCTCTGGCAGGACTTTCTGAGTCCGTCACACTCCTTTGGTGAGAGATTACAGAAGTTGTCATGGCTGCTCAGGTGCATTCTACAAAGAGCACAGTTACCTAGTTAAGCCATTGTTGCCCCATTCCATATGGAGGGGTGGGCTCCTCTCTCACATCCACTTGCTTGGTTTATTTTAGATGCATGTCACAAACTGCATGTTAGAAAGGGACATTTGGACCCGTTTCTCAGCATGGCTCTCGCTGGTGTCAGATATTCCCTACAGAGTGACTTTAAAGATCCCTTCTGCTGTCAAACTAATTCTGACTTCCTTATTCAGTTTAGTTGGTGGCATCCTTGATCAATTTGTCAGCCAACTCAGAAAATGTGAGAGGCATGTGGGAATCTTTCTTCTCTGCTGCGCCCACTCGGCTGACCACTGATCTCAGGCTTTTAGCATCTCCTGAGCTCACCAGCCTGGGCGGAGCTCGGCATCTGCAGTGCCTTGTGATTCCTCTCCTTGCTCTAGTTCAGGCTATCCCTGGATTGGTGGTTCTCAGTGTGTGTGGGGTGTTCCCTAGGGAACATGTGGCAATGTCTGAAGACATTTGTGGTTGTCATGGCTGCAGCCAGGAGAGTGACAGGTTAGGGCAGAGAGAGGGTGCGAGGGGCCTGCTGCAGGCACAGTGGGTAAAGGCCCTGATCACTACTCACCAAGCACAGGCTGGGCACCCTCTCAACACGGACTCTCCACTGTCCAAGTGCTGAAGCTGAGAAAGCTGCCCTGGACGATCCTTCCAAATAAACACACACCTGCATCCATACCTGCACAGCACAGTACTTCTCTCAGGTAAAGCTTCTGTATGAGGCTGCTCTTTTACAGTCTTCAGTCACACAGCATGGACCATTTCTGTCCCAGTGTGCGGATCCTCCTCAGCTCCCGGGATCTGGCTGCTACTTGAGGTCACCTCTGACTTCTCCAGGCTGGGCTGGGGGCCCCTGCGTCCTTCAGAGGAGCAGGTCACAGTAAGGCCTTGATGTCTGTCTGCTCACCCCACTGCACAGTGAGCCTGCTGAGATCAAAGTCTCTGTAAACCAGGATCCTCAGCATTGCCTGGCAGGAGGCAGTGGACGGAAACTCACCCAAGGCCCCGTGCCTGTTCTACTTCGTGAGCGGGCAGATTTGTTCTTCAGTACAGTGGGGTTGCTATTGCTTTCCTTCCTTTTTTTTTGAGACATGGTCTTACTATGTAGCCCAGGCAGGCCTCAAACTTGCAATGCCTTGGCTTCCTAAGTTTTAGGACTACAGGCATGTGCCACCACTCCAGGCTTTTCTTTCTTCTTTTCAGTTCAGATGAGGAATTTGAAATGTTCTTTCACATCTCAGTCTACACTCATGCCACTCCCACCTTCTTTAAGACTAAATCACTAAAATCGACTGGGCCCGTGCCGTAGACCAGGTCTGTATGATCTTAATTCACCTGCAGTGAGGCCCTAATGAAGAGGGTATGAGGCGGAGTTCACAGGTGAAGACTGATGCAAGCAGCCCCGGGGGGTCACAGCGAGGCTGGCGGACAGGACGGGGCGGAGGGGGGGGGGATGTCACTCGGGCTGCCTCTCAACTTTTATGAGAAAACTGCAGAGCTTAGGGAAACCGGGCGGTCCGAGGTGGGGGCCAAACTAAAACCCACGATCAGGCTCGGCCAGCGGCCAGCGGGGTCCGGACAGGCGGGCAGTGAGGAGGCCCCGGCCCCGGGGGATTTCGCTGGGGTTTCCAGGAGGAAGCTCGGAGGCGGAAACTGGGAGAGGACAGACGGGGCCGCTCAGGGCTCCCTGCGGAGGCTCAGCGAGGATGAGGGATCGCAGGAGACCACAGGAGGATCTGCGGTCCCTCCAGCGAGGCGGGCCGGCTGGGCCCACCGTGGGGCGCTGGGGGTGCCCGCAGGTGGCCGGGAGAAGACGGCGGGGTGCACCACGAACCGAGACTTGTCTGCTCCGGGGCCCCACTGGCCGAGGCCTCGTCCGCATGACTCTCAGGAGACTGTGGAGAGCCTGACCACAAACCGGCCTTCCGTGACTTGGTTTCCCCTCCCCAGCTCTGCACCGGGGGTGCGGAGTCCCGGCCGCGGGCCCAGGCTGGAGGCCCGATCTCTGCTGAAGCTGCTCGCCGGGATGGGTTCGGGGCAGAGCAGTGACGGCAACGGCGACCAGGAGGCGGAGCCCAAGAGGGTGGAAGCGGCGGCGGGGGCGCACTGGCTCCGGCTCCGAGAGCGCGCGCAGGGGTTCCCAGTGGCCACGCCCCTCCTCGAGGCCGCGCCCACGGGCGTTCCGGGAGGCGGGGCCGCGGCTGGGGCGGGGCTCCCCGTGGACGGGAGGCGGGGCTCGCTGTGAGCAGGGGGCGTAGCCTGCCCTTGCGGAAGGCAAGGCCGCCGCTCTTGGCGTCGCGGGGAGGCGGGGCCTACCGCGGGGCCTACCGCGGGGCCTACCGCGGGGCGGGGGCGGGACGGGGCCCGCCGTGGGCGGGGCGAGCGGTGGCTGGCACGGGAGCGACGCGATCGCAGGCCGGGGCGGCCGCGGAGCACCGGACGCTGAGGAGCTGGCCTGCCCAGCCCGCTGCCTCGCGGCGCTCGCTCCTCAGCTCGGGCGCACTCGCCGGCCCGGCGCGCCGGCTGCCTCCGAGCGGGCGTGGACCGGACGGCGCGGCTCCCGGCGCACGCGGAAGTGGTGAGTGTGGGCCCGGCGGCGGCGGGGGTTTCCAGCGGCGCGGGGCGTGGGGCGCAGGGCTCGGAGGCCGGCACCCCCCCCCTCCCGCGGTCGGCCCACGGCCGCGACTTCCTGTTTACTGGCGACGGACCGGGCCGGCCGCGGGGTCGGGTCGGGGTCGGAGTCGGGGTCCGAGCTGGGGTCCGAGCTGGACGCGGGCCGCGCCCCGCCCTGCGGGCCCTGTGGGGACCCAGCCGGCAGCCGGCGGCAGCGCGACACTGGGCCGCGAGGAGCGGAGCGGGGCTGGGCGCGAGAGACGCCGCCGGGGTCGCGACTGCTGTGGGCGCCTGGCGTCCCAACCTGGGCCGGCTCGGGCTCCGACTCGGCAGCCCCTTCATCGGTGCCGGGCGCAGGGTTCTCCGGGCTGGCTCGTGAGTTGTGCCGCCGGGGCCCGGTGTCGTGGCCTGTCCGTGTCCGTCCGCGCGGGCGGCCCTCTGCGAGCTCCTGGGCGAAGCCCCTCCGTGCGCGCCGCGACCTCGGCCCAGGCCTCCACTTTTCGAGCTGCTAACGTTTCCCCCGGCCCTCCGCCAAGGCCTAGGGTTCCCTCCGTGGTGTAAGATCGGTTTACTTCCTTCAGGGAGGAAGGCCTTAAAAACGGGCGGCTGTGAGATGATGAGTGTAAAGCGGAGACAGCTAGATGCGACCCTGGAGTCTTTGGTTGTTTCTTCTCATAGATTAGGTTTGAGTTATGTGTGGGCTCACACAGTGGAAAACGAGTTTTAAACGACGCGCAATTTGAATTGATTACATTTTTCTTCCTCGTTTTCCAAAACCCTAGTTTGGTCGTTTTGTTGTCCATCACTTTTGCTTTTGGTGATGCCGTGGGTTTCCAAGACCAGGGAATCTTTTTCGGGGAAGGGTCGGTGTGTTCTTTTGTACTTTGCGGTGAAGATTATTGGAGACCACCGGGGTCCTGGAGACTTCTGGTACAGTAAGCTCTGTAATGTGGAGAAAATGTCTCCACGTCGAGATCTGGGTCACTTTTAAAGAGTCGACTCCGTCGTGCCATTGTGAATGGGAACAACTGTGATCTTAATTCTGTGTATCATGTTAACTGTCTTACTTTCTGTGTATAACTACATCTTTGTATTTTCGTAGTACCAGGATTTCGAGGTTAACACCGCAGCCAGTTTAAATTGTTGTACTCATTTCATAGTATACTAATTTTTTAAATTTAATTTTATTTTTTTGGTACCCGGGATCGAACTCGGGACCTTGCGAGGCAGGCCCCAGAACCCCTGAGCTAAATCCCCGGCCCCATCACAGTATACTAATTATTTACTCTCATTGGGAAATGATGATAGTGAATGATTTAGACATTGACAAAATAATCAAAACATTTCCCAAAATATAACTACATTTTGGTTTGTTGTAATTTAGGCAGTTTTAGTATCAGTTTGGCTAAGGCTGTACTTGTAATTATCTTTTTGATCTTTTGATAGCCATTCTTTGCAGATCTAAGGTGTTATGGGGAATAGGTTGCAAAATCTTTTGAGCTCAGGCACTTGAGTGAAAATAAGGAATTTTGCGGGTAGGGTTGCTTTGGGTTAAATTGCATGAAGAAACTTAATCTGAGGATTGGGAGGTATGTCAGTTGAGATTCTATGTTTATAAACACTAGGGCTTTCAACAGCAGACTACCAGCTACAAATGCTAATAATGTTCTGAAGGAATCACTCACTTGCTTTGAAGTACTATATATTTGGAAGCTCACCAAGTGAAGGAGGCATCGAGAACATGCATAGGTCTATACCCATTTCTATAGAGAATAAGTAAAAATAACTGCATTAGTGAAGCCTGCTACAAAGACCAGGTTCTGTGTTTTCTCACTTCAGATTCCTCTGGTGTCTTTTCCCTCTAAGCATCCATGGCATTCTGTATATGCTTATATGTTCTAGTGAGATGATAATGTATTATTAAAAGATTTGTCTGAGATGTGCATATTTGTGCAAAGAAAATTTTCTTGTTCATTTCCACATTAAAAAAAATAGTTTCAATTGGTTAATGAGCTGAATCTTGTTGAGTAAGCAGCTCCTGCAGGGTGGCTTCGTGGTGTGTGGAGGGGGCCTGCCATGGAATAGAAGCACCAGGGGACCTTTCGAATTCTTCTAGACAAGTGGTCCTCCTCTTGGGGCAGCTTTGCACCCGAGGCGCTGTTTGCAGTATTGGAGAGGTTTTTGGTAGCTGCACCTAGAGGGAAGGGGTGGTGCTATTGGCATCTAGTGAGTAGAGAGGCCAGGGATGCTACTGAACATCCCACAATGGACACGACCCTCCCTCCCCAGCAAAGTATCATATGGCTATAGATAGATGTCGGTGGTGCCTAAGTGGAGAAATCTTGTTTTAGGATTTTGGGCAGGAAACAAGAAGAAGGTCTGAACCCTGTCAGGGCAAATCATTTCACTTTGGCCATTGTTTTCCTCATCTGTACAGCAGAAATAAAAATATCCACCTTGGTTATCTCACAGAATTGCCGGGGAAGGTCAGGTAATAACGCAGAGGTAATGCATGGAAACTGAAATTCTACACAAATTATAGTTATTATAAAGACATTTTTTCCCTAAATGGATTGTTAGATACATTGGTAATTACTAGGTTAAAAAAGGTAGATCATTTGATATTATTATTTTTATGGCAGTATTAGGGACAAGCCCAGGGTCTTTTACATACTAGGCAAGTGTTCTACCACTGAGCTACATCTCCAGCCCCTTTTGAAACTTTTTTTTAGGCAGGATCTTGCTAAGTTGGCCTCCAACTTGTGACCTTTCTGCCTCAGCCCCTGGAGTAGCTGGGACTGCAGGCCTGTACAATCAAGCTTGGGCATTTTTACTTTATTAAAAATTACACTGCAGGCTGGGTGTGGTAGTGTGCAGCTACTTGGAGACCCGAGGCAGGAGGATCACTTCAGCCCAGGAGTCTGGCCAGCCTGGGCAACACAGTGAGGCCTTGCTCTCAAAAGAAATGAAGCAGAGGTGAATTACATTATGAGAGGCACTGAAGACATTGACTCATTGTTTTTACGTACTTTATGCTGATCTCCAGGCTGGGTTCTTGGTTGCCCTGGTGCTCCCTCTGAACTCCTCGCTGTCCCCTGCCCTCAGCTAGGTGTGCAAGTCTTGCTTCCTGTCGCAGAAGCCCTCTGCTAGCGTGAGGTTTCACACTGCTGCCATGTCGAGGGGCCGCCTTCAGGCAGGAAACCAGCTCTTCTGAGTGCTCTTCCTCTGCAGCACCCAGCGCTAGTGGCAGCTTGGAGGCCGAAGCAGCTGTAAACATTCAGCTCATTTCCTGAGACCTTCGTGTCCAAGGGTTTATGATCTTCGAGCCTTCCCAGCTGGCAGTGGGCACACAGTGTTCCTGGGTGCTCAGAGACAAGATGTGCTGTTGGAAGCAGAAGGGAAATTTCTCTTAAGTTGCTCTGGCCAGATGACAGCTGGCATTGGGTGGGATATTTTTAATCTGGGTAACTGACTTTACTCCACAGAAATAGCCCCATGGCATTTTGTTTATTAATTTAGCAAATATTTGTTGGGTGCTCGCTGTGAGTCTTAGAGAGTGAATGAGTAGAACAGAACACGCAGAAGCCTCTGCCCAAGTGGAGTGTGCAGTCTAGTGAAGCCCCTCAGGGTGCACCCAGCTCCCAGAAGCCTCTGGACACTCCTCGGAAGTCTGAGGACAGAGAAGGGCTTCCCTTTTTTGTTTTCTTTTAAAGTTACAGATGAATCCCATGTTTTTGTCTGTACAAACATGTCTCGGTACCTGCCAAATGCCTGGAGTGGATGAAGCTAGCCTCCTGTGCGGCACAGCTCCGGCGCAGTGTGGCTGGTGCTACAGTAGAGGTGAAACTGAGACCACCCGGACGCTGATGAGAGCGAGCCCTGCATGGAGCCTTTTCCACGTGATTGACCGAGAAGTCCGTGGAGAGGGCCCCGGGGTGATTCGGGAAGGTCATCGAGGCGACAGAGGTGTGGGTATGGGCGCAGGTGCGGGGTAGGTGGCCCTTGGGGAAGCAGCCGAATGACTGGAGCAGACCACTTGGATGGTGCAAAGTGGGCAGGCGGTGCGGAGTGAGGTCGGGGCTGCGGCCTGGGCTGATTACCCGCAGAGGAAAGATGAGGAGCCTTTGACGATGTGGGGCTCGGGAAGCACGAGGCACGGAAGGCCCTGTGCAGGGTCAGTGTCTGCAGCTGTGTGCACCCTTCCTCCGCCCCATCGCAGGTGGTGCTGTACTGGGCACAGAACAGGAAGTGAGTGTGTACGCCTTCCCTGCTCTGGCTGCCCGGGTCTACACCTAGCTGGCTTTCAGAGGGGCTGAACAGAAGCCTGGCAGTAGTGGGGCGGAGCTCAGGGGCTGGTCCTCAGAGGCCTGCTGGGCTGAGTCCTGGCTGGGAGTGAGAAGTAGGTCTGAAAGGCAGCCGGCAGGCTCCAGGGTGTGCTGTCTGGGGTGTTGGGTGGGGCAGACCTTTGTAGCACCCTGGCAGTTTGACGTTGTCACTGTCACCACCCAGTGTGGTAGCTGGTATTGGTAATGGTGACCATGGGAGGCATTCAGAAGAGGTCAGGGTATAGAGCATCATCGCACGGAAAGGAGTCTGATCTGGAGCAGAAAAGGGCCACGTGGCATGGCAAGGAGGGCCACAGGAAGAGGAGCTGCTGCTGGGTTCCTGGAGGGGAACTCGGCTCTAACTCCAGAGCTCGAGCTCAGAAGAGGCTCCGCAGCTGTTGCACCTGTTTGTGTGGGACTCACAACAACCTGCTCCCTCTGTGGGAGGCTCTAGGTACAAAGCAGGTGGGTTAATTGCATCCTAGCCTTGCTTTCTTCTTGGTCTTGATAGTCTGTTTCTACCGGCTCCAGACCCAGGCTGTTTGATTCTAGCTAGAAGGACATGAACACACAATGCCTGTTTCCTTATCCATAGAGCGAAGGTAAAGCTGGTGGCCATCTCTGGGGTGATTTTGGGGTCTCGATGATTATACCTACACAATTTTTTTTTTTTTGGTACTGGGGATTGAACTTGGGTCCTTGCAGCAGGCATCAAAACCACTGAGCTAAATCCCTGACCCCTACAAAAATTTTAAGTGATGGTCGGAAGTGCTACCCTGTAGGTGCAAAACAAACATCAAAACAGTGGTTGGTATGCTTTATATTAGAAAGGCTTCACTTAGAAGTGGGTAAATCAGAACAGTTCAGTGTTTAAACGGCACTTTCCCAAGTCTAGAAGTGTTTGTTGTGTAGACAGCACTCAAGGTGGTAAACTGTGCTTGCTTCACTTCTAAGGACAAGTGAGAACCACTGGAGGTGTCTGCTTGGGTAGGGATATCCTAGATTTTCTGGGAAGGTTCGTATGGAGATGCTGTTGCTTCCACTGATGCAGTTTACTTAGCTGGAGGTGGGCTGTGGGCAGAAAGGCACCAGGCCTACCTGCTTGGAAAACAAGGCCTTCAGAGTTGTTTGGAAATTAAAATCTTATGAATCAGCTCATACTGCAGCGCATTTGGCTGGTTAAGGAACGTAGGAGTTAAAGGAACTCTCATTTTAAAGTCTCCACTGAATGTTGTTTTACAGTTTCTATTTCGGTGTACATAGTATGCTTTCCTAAAGCAAGATTTACGCAAAATACAAAATTGTTGAGTCAGCCTGATGTGTGTATGTGTGTTTGTGTTTGCATATTTAAGTTCGTTTCCTCCTTAGCGATTCTTATGCTGGATGAATTTCTTGGATCTGGACAGTATCTTAGTCAAGAACAGCAGTAGCACATGGTTGGAAAAGAGCTGTTGGTATGCTTCTCCCCCCAGTTGCACTGAGTCCAAAGGACTCAGCTGTGTCTTCCCCTTGGCGAAGGAGAAAGCAGCGCTCCCTAATTGGACAAGAGTGGGCAAAGGAATGGGGCCCGCCTGACCTGGGAGGGGCTGCCGGAAGGTGTTTAAGAAATAAACCCAGCTGTTCCCCTACAGTCAGGGCAGTGCCGGATTGTTATTAATGCAACTCTCATTTGTTTTTCACCATGTGTAAAAGGCTTAAGGGTATTAGATGACAGCAGTTCACTCAATTAAGCATGATTACATCTGTAGCCTTGCTGCATAGTTCATTTCCTCACACTGTAGGGAGACTATAATTCATAGCATTTTTTAACTAGTAGAAAAAATAGAATTTTAAATAATCTTTCATGCTACAGTAAATGTGAAGAGAAGGGAAAAGTGGCTGCCAGCTGTGTATCTTCCCAGCAGAAAGTCTTGCTGCCGACCTGGCGTGGGGGCCACACAGAGAGGCAGGCAGATGCCTCGGGAATGTTCTCGTGCACAGCTCTCTCGGGGTTCAGATATGAGCTGTGCCCCAGAGTCTCCTGTGTTGGGAGTGGGGATGGGCACAGTCGCTTGGTGTGTGATGGATGCTGACTTCAGAGGACCTCGCTCTTGCCCTTGTTGACAGTGCGGAACCCGTCCCTCATGTTGGCCGGAGGTCGAAGGTCAGATTGGCCTGAACACAAACTGTGGATGTCTTTTTCTTTCCCTTTCCCCACTGAAACTTCCCTGAAGGCCCTGTGAGTGGCAGGTCTTTCTCACTTGTCCCTACAACTGGGGAGAGGACCCACTGTATGCACTGGGGAGCAGGAGGCGAGGTTCCTGCCAGCATGCTCCCCTAGGGGCTAAGCCTGTTGGTAAATAAGACACTGCAGCACTTTTTTTTTTTTTTTTGGTGGTTTTTTGTTTTTTTTTTTTTGGAAACGGTCTCATCATGTAGCCTAGGCTGGGCTTGAACTTTCGGCTGTCCTCCTGCCACAGCCTCCTGAGTGCTGGAATCACAGGTGTGTGCCACCATGCCTGGCTGCTCTGCTTTTCTTAATACATCTTTATCTAGCACCCTCTAACCCTTAGACCTGCCATCAGAAATTATTTTGTGGGAAGGGAAAGGTGATGAACATTTTCAGCCTCAAGGGCCATGCAGACTCTGTCCTAGCTACTGAATTCCACCTTTGTTATCCCTGAAGCAGGCGGAGGGGCAGTGTTCCAATAAAACCCGATGTACAGATACCGAAATCTGCACTTTTACCCCCACTCTGTTTAAATCCGAGAAACCCTGGTCAGGTCATTGGCTGTGCCACACAGGTGGCTGGCTTTGCTGGCTCACCTGCTGACCTCTGCCTTTCCCTTCTCCCCACCCACCCGTCCGATTGCTCTCTAGGCCCCTTGGCTCCCTTTCCTGGGACCTCGTGCCTCCTCCTCCTCCCCAGCCCACTCCTCAGCCTTGGCCTGGCTGCTCCCGCTTTGGCCTCCCTCTAGCCTGTCGTTGGGCTCTGGTGAATGATCTCAGATCCTTGCAGTTCCCTGGTCACAGGTCCCTAAAGCCCGCAGCCTGTAGAGAACAGGGCCTCTGCCCCTGCCTGGTGTGGGCAGTTGGTACCAGGAACTCAGCTTTCCTTCTCAGCATCTGTCTGCACCATATAACTGCTCAGTATTTTGCATTTAGGTCTCCTGGAGGATTTCTGCATTTGTTTATTTTTTTTTAATGCACGTTGCCCATGCTCTGTGGTCTCCATCTGTCAAAATTCTGCCACTTTCAAGGCCTTTTCAGCTGTCCTTGATCTTCATCCTCTGCAGTCATGTGTGACTCTGCTTTAGGACATCATTTTGATTTTTTATTGTTTTTAAGACAGGGTCCTGTATGTTGCCTAGGCTGGCTTTGAGTTCCTCTTCCTCAAGCGATCCTCCTGCCTCAGCCTCCTGAGTATCTGGGGACTACAGGAAGGTGTCACTGCACCTGCTTCAGTTCCCTTGCAGACTTCCACTGTGCAGTCCCATGGCCCTCGGGGACAGAGCCATCTAGTCGTCATTATGTCCGCTTTCACGGGGGCACACGGCTGTTCATGGAACAAAAGCTGAATCCCGTGTACGACTGCACATTGTACCTGCACAGGAAGTGCAAAGTGGCCTTATTTTTGCTGAAGGGAGTTTGTCACGTTGATTGTTGATTTTTGTGTAAAGTGGAAGGGTTTTGTGAAAGATCACCAAGTACTTTGGAAAGCTTGATTATATTCTTGGTCCTACCAGCAACTTAGGTAAGTAAGTGCAGGCACGTTCTTCTCAGGGTTTGATATATTTCCTCTTATAAACAGAAGGAAGGAAGGGAAAGAAAGGAGAAGGAAAGGAAGAGAGGAAAGGGGAAGGAAGGAGAGAAGAAAGAAAACTGCTGTAGCTCATTTTGTTTCCTTGGCATCAAGCTCAGGGTTCGGTTATGAGCCTGTGTTTGGCTGATGCACTTTCTTCCCGTAAACCCCTGCCTCAGTCTCCACCAGAGCATCCGGGGCTCATCTTCCTGTTGGTGAGTGGCTCTGTAGGGTGTGTATTTATTTACACAGGGATCCTCAGCTCTCTCTTTTCTGGTCCTAGAAATAAACAATAATCGCCCCTTTGTTTCCCCTGCAGTGACGACAGGGGTTGAGGGAGTCAGCCTGGGGAGATGGCAGATGGCTTTGGGGCGGAGTGGGGACCCTTGTGTGGGCTGGCGGGCTGGCCAGCAGTGAGCGTGCGTGTGCATGTGTGGCTGTCGTGGTGAGGAAGCTCTTCCTGTGTGTCAGCTGTGGGGTGATGTGCTCTGCATTTGATACTTAATTTAACCTTTTCAATAGCCAGAGAGTGTGATTTTAATGGTATCATTTCTCAGATGAGAAAACAACACTAATAAGTGGCAGAGTTGGAGCTTAAATCTGAGGTTCTCTGGCATAAAAAATTCTGCTCTTCAAAATAACTTCCTGTTGGCTTGTCACTGGTCCTTTCGTCTCTTTGCTGACATCGGCATTTAAAATGAGACCCTAGGAAACTTGTTCCTGTCCTGTTTTCCCAAGAAGCCTGATGTTTCAGAAGCAATTCTTGGTTTTTGGGGCAGCAGCTGGACACATCTGTGTGGCACTTGGCACTGTTAGGTGTGGAGTAGTGGGGTCGGCCTGAAAGAGCCCCGTTACTCCCTTGTTGCCCAGGCTTGCCCTGCACTCCCAGGCTCAGGAGAGCTGCCTGCCTCAGTTTCCCAAGGAGCTGGGACCCCAGGTGTGTGCCGTGATACCCCACAGCATTCCTTTCTAAAAACATTTCGGGGTAGGCCGGGGTGCATTTAGCTGTAGAACTTGTGTTTTCTTGGGGAGCCCTCTGTGACAGGACCACCGTGGGCCGGGTGGCAGGCTTGCCTGGCGTGTGCAGTCCCAGCTGAGCCCTCACTGCACACGGACACTGCATCGTAAAGCACTCATTCGGGAAGCTGTAGGCTCTTGATTTATAGCGACAGGCGACTGTGTGACGTGACTAGTGCTGACCTGCGGGAGTCAGAGTGTACCTGTGGTGGCCTTGTGGAAGGCTCACTGCACTTGGAACCTGGAAGTGCTAGCTCAAGGCTGTCCCTGCCACCTGGAGCTCTGACGCTCTGACTGTGGGTTTACAGTGGAGCCTCAGTTTTTCTCAGCTGAAAATGGGCTGCCCCAGGAGCCTGTGAAGGCTCAATGATAGAACATTCAAGAGCTTCAGGCAGTGCTCGGGAGCCGGAGCTGGAGCATTTAATGAAAGTCACCACCACCTTGCCCAAAGTCTGTGGTGAATGCATCATGTTTCTGCTCTGCCAGGCGCGAACTTTATAGGCCAGTATTACTCAGGTTATGACCTTCCGAGGTGTGCATGAGTGGGTGCTGATCACAGAGACACTGGAGGAGGATAGCAGCTCAGAGGCCGAGTCTGCAGTTGGCCTGAGGCCCTGCATCCTGGCTGGAAGATGGGGGCACGTGACTCAAGCTCTTTGTGCCCGGAGCGCCTTGTGAGGTTAATAAGTCCTCCAGTCCCCCACTTGACTCCCTGTGTGGATACCCTGGAAATGCCCCGGAATCCCCCTGTGTGCAGCACAGTCCTGTCTTCTGCCTCTGTTCTTCAGAGTAACTTCCTGCAAGGACCTGTCTGAGTTACTTCAAGTCAGGCTGTCCTTCCTTGTGCATTTCCTGCTGAGATTCTTTGAAAAAACCGCTCTTCTTTGAGGTGGAAGCAGAACATTTCCTAATGGTGTATGTCAGTGCCATTTATGTGTTAAGGAGCCTCCTGTCAGGAGGGCAGACGAAAACTCAGAAATGCCTTCCTGTTTGGTGAGCTAGTAGGGAGTGCACAGCCGGCCCAGGAGGGCTGGAGGCGGGCAGCTCCTCAGGGGTCCCCAGCTCCCGCCTGTGGCCTGTGGCCTGTCCCCAGTGCCCAGCTGCCCGATGACAGGCCACGCATGTCCTGCTCTCGCTGGCCGCAGGGCTGTTTTGCCTGGGCAGAGGTGGTCCAGACACTTCATGTGTTAAGTTGATCCTCTGTGTGTCGCTTGGGAAAGCGAACTGTATTTACAGTCAAGTGTGTTGGGCTAAAATGTGCTCCAAGTTTCAAACAAACCCCTGGCAATGAGTTTTTAAACAGACAGAACGTTTCTAAGCTAATGGCGATGCATGTATTTGGGTTGCTGCGTCTGTCGGTGCACTTCGGAGGCCGAGTGTGGGGCTGTGCCAGGCGTGCTGTGTGCGGGTGACCTGCGTGTCCTGGACCACTGCCATTGTGTTAGGCACACGGCAAGAACCCCATGTGAAGACCTTGTTGGATCCTCTTTAAAAGTCAGGGCGACTGGGCTGAGAGGAGCACTTGACCCCAGGAGTTTGAGACCCATCGGGGGAATAGGGGAAGATCCAGGTTCCAAAAGAAGGGTTTTTTCTTTTCTGGGGGTGGGGTGGTGCTGGGGACTGAATCCAGGTGCTTTGCCCTGAGCTACATCCCCAGCCCCCACCCCCAGTATTTTAAATTTTATTTCGAGACAATCTTGCAAAGTTGCCAGTTTGCAGGCTGTGGTTGGCTAAAAGGGTTCTCTATCCTTTTCTCTGATGTATTTTTCAATAAAAATCAGTGGAGTAAGGATCAGGCAATATCAAAAGTGGAATATCACCACATAATTGCCAATCAGATGGAAGTGCTGCTCAGGCTAGGCCGAATAAGGACATTTAAAGGTGCTTGGGAGCCAGACACTTAGGAGAATATTGCTTTGATTATTGGGAAACAAGGAAAGCAGTGGAACGAATTTCTTGTTGGCTTGGAGACCTGTTTGCTTTTCTCAGGTTAGCACTGATAGCGCTAATGGTTTATGAGGTCACCCAGACCTGTCTGCTGTGAACCCGAGCTTGTTTAGTGCCAAGTTTGTAAAACCTGTCTAATAAGTGCTACTGACAGACTGTTCATGTACAATAAACATCTTCTAATAATTTCAAGAGTTGGAAGAAATCAAAGTTGCCCAGGAAACACCTTTTCCAGTTTTCCAGTAGATGAAAGAATCAGAGCACTTAAGTGATTCGCCAAGACTTCTGCGGGCTTATGCTTTCATGCCTTCCCACAGCATGCTAGGGTGTGACTGAGGCAGAAAGCAGCCAAGCTGTGAGAGCAGCCACGTGTGGCCGGCCACTAAGACACCAGGTACCTCTGAGGAGCTGAGAGACTTACGGGCAGGAGGCTTGGAAGTTATTCAGGAGAACTGAGGGTCTGCTTGGGCTCCCCCTCACTGCCTTGGGCAGTGAGGGCGGGCCCAAGGAGAGCCCAGTGGGCGGCTCCCTGGCAGAGGTGACGAGGTGTGCTGGGTGTGCCTGCTGGGCCGGGGCGGAGCCCTGGCGGATGCCCTTTCGGGAACAAACTAATCAACATGGCCTTAGTGTGTCCCTGAGAAGGGTAAAACTTTGCTCTAGTTTTAAAAAATCTGATAATATTATCTCTGCAAATCATTAATAAAATGTTTTCTTTAATGTTGACATTTACTCCGACATTAAAGCTATTTTTACTTACTCTGCTGCAGTCTTTGGCCATAATGTTTATGTATTACAGAATTTTTACTGGAGGAACAATGTATGTCTCTTTTCTTTTCTTTTTTTTTTTTTTTTATGAGTTTAAATGGACTTTATTTTTAGACAACCTACATGACATGTTTTTTTTCCCTAAAAAACAATGCGTCCGCTCCAAATAAATCACGGTCAAAAGAAATGAAGCGTTCAAGATGACATCAGTCCCATTTGTCTAAACTTAAACTTTTTTGTAATACAGTCTCTGTAATACTTTTTTTTTTTTGGTACTGGGGATCGAACTCAGGACCTTGAGCCTGCAAAGCAGGTGCGGTGCCACTGAGCTAAATCCCTGGGCCTTTGTAATACTTTTGACTGGCTGTGTAATATTTAATTGGGTCAGTGGTATATTTTATTTTGCTTAAAGTCCCAATTATAGAATATTTAAGCTACTTCTGCTTTTACAGACTGTTGGGAGCATTTAAAAAACAGCATTTTCCTGCTGCTAAATTAGGATAAATGCATAGACTTACTGTATCGAAGGAGATAACTGACTTTAAGCTCTTAATGTATAATTCTGGAAAACTGAAAAGAAACCTAGACCACAGAGGGCTTCAGTGTCGTGGGAAGCTGCTGAGTTCTTGGCATCTGTGCAGGCGCCTGGTGGGTCTGCACATACTCCGGCCGCTAGCAGCAGCAGTTCCCTTCAGGTGCTGGAAGGATTGGATTTGCTTTTGTTTTGATGCATTTTCTGCATAGGAAATCATACTCTAAGTGCAGGGGAAGCCATGAATTAAACTGTGGTGAGGGTTGTGCCTACCTGTTGGGTCACTTAGTAATAATGCAAGAACAGAACTTTCAGCTGGCCTGGACTTGTGAAATACCCTAGTAAATTTGGTGTATTTTTGCATGACTAATGGGAATGGGGACCTTTACTTTTACATCAGCCAGGTGCCCTTGAAACATTCATGCAGTGCTTTTTGCTTGACTTTTGCTCTTGAGGAAATGAATTGCTTCCAGCTTTCGGTGTTTTTCCGCTCGGTGGGGCCGGGTGTTTGGTGTGGGCCAGGGTGGTGGGTGTATGACGGCGAGCTGGACCTGTGGCTGCCTAGCTCACAGTCTCACGCGCTGCCCTCTGCCTGCTGAGACGCCCTGCCCCATCGGCCCCTCCACCCTTCCGTGCCCATTCTCTCAGGCCGGGCCACGCTCAGGGTGGGTGTAGGGAATGTCGAGGCCTGTCCTCCCCGGCAGCTCCTTCAGTTGGGCACTCCTCCTGCATCCCAGCTCACTCGGCTGGCCATGGGGTTTGTTGGCGTCCTCCCTCCCTGGCAGCCCTCCTTCATCCTCAGGGTAGCTTCTGCCTCATCCCTGCCTCTTCCCCTCTTCCCACTTAATCATCACCCAGTGGCATCTGCAGCCCCTGCCACAGGCTCACTGCAGGGCGAGGAGGGGCCAGGGACTCCTGCTCCCTCCCAGTTGGTCCTGGTGCAGCCCTCGGTGGAGCCCACAGGCCTCAGGTGCCCTGACCAGTGCCGGTGGGAGCCGCTGTTGGTGGCTCAGCTTTTGGAAGGCCCGGTTGACTGGTTGCTGTTTTCTTTTTTTGTCAGGAGAAAGGCCATTTTACAGAGCACCCAGGGGCCTGGGGTAGCCTCCGGGGTGGAGCCTTTGCCTAGCGTGCTGAGGCAGCATCCCTAGACGGGTCAGACCTCAGGAGGGACAGCTGTGTGGAGAGCAGTGAGGACAGGAAAGGTCTGAGAGGCCATGGCAGGTTAGAAACATTTGTATTCGAGACTGGGGTTCAGAGAGGTGGAGCGGTTTGGAGCTCCCCAGGCCCCATACTCTCCTTCCAAGTAGTTACCGTTTAATGTCAAACACTGTTAGCCATTTTTGTGTATAAACCTAAGGATTGGCCTTTCCTAGGCAATCATTTATAATTTACTGTAGCTGCGGAACTATAGCTAAATAACAAATACTAGTATATTTGCATCTTGGAAAAGTTAACAAATAAATGATTCTGAGACCTCTTCATTCACAGACATGCTTTTGTTAATATTGTAGTGCTTATTATTGAGACTTTGTTTCATGTTAATAACTCATAAAATTAAAAAGAAAAGCTTTCAAGGAGATTATAGAACATCATGCTGTTTTGTTGTCTGGCTTTTTCACTAGATGATTCCGTATAAGCCCCACCCTAGCCCTGCCCTGCACCCGGTAATAACTTGAGTGTGGTGTCAGGACTTTTTGTGGTGCTTAGGCTTTCATTTGTGAATCAGTGAAAGCTTATTTCTCTAATTCTTGGGGTGTGTAGTGTTTATTCTATTGCAGATAAACCTACAATTATTAATATTTTGGTTATTTCCTTAGGATACTGTAAATGGTATTGTTGTCCCAAAGTTTGTCCAAATTTTAAGGTGAGTGCTTGTCTATCTATGCATGATTTAAAAAGCACACACTGAACTTTGATAGAAACATCATGAATTTGCCCGGTGAGTCTTGTGGAACGATGAGTTCTGTATGTTACTTGGTGAGTTTTCAGCCCTGTGGACCCCGGGGCACCTGAGCAGTTTCTCGTGGTTAGATTTCCCCTCAGGCATCCTGAACATTCTGGGGGCCACACTCTGGATTGCCTGCAGGGGAGTAGGGAGGCGCTCCAGTGCCTGGGCGGTAGTCCTGGGGAGCAGGAGCCTGCTGTGTCCGTCCTGTGTGCTCAGTGAGCTCTGGGCCCTTCTGGGTAACAGTGTCCCCACCCCACAGCCGCAGTGTGGCTGCTGATCTTGGGCTGTCGAGAGGCCCGTAGCCATTTCAGGAGATGCATCTGGTGCAGCTCAGTGGTCACAGTGACTTCATGTGGTTCTTATTCCTAGGTTTGAAGTTTTTATGGATCAGATCTGCTTCCGTGGAATAAAGGCCAGTTTATCTTTGCAAAGACTTGCAACAGCAAGTTTTTAACTCTGCTCAGGGAGCGCAGTTCATGTTCAAGTTTTGCTTCAGGTGCCTCCGTGCAGCTGTGTACTGTGAGCTTGCAAGTCCTCGACATTGCAGTGGTTTGACATGCATTACTGTCACGGCAGGGTTTTACATACCCTCTTTGCTTTGGGCTGGAGTCTGCGGAACCTGGCAGCACACTGGGCACTGAACACCCTTCTCCCACCGTCCTTTCTCATTGCTCTTACACGTGAGTCTGTGCCTGTGTGGTTGGGCATTATGGCTTAGATTTGGACTCGGTGAGATTAAAACTTTGTCAGTGGTGAAAACCAAAGGCAGGGGATCTAGAGTGAGGGGAGCGCTGCCCTGAAGGACGGGGAAAGGGCCGGGCCCTTCACAAGAGGCTCAGGGGATGGCCTTCTCCAAGTCGCCCTGCTGTTCATCTGGAGTGGTGCTGGCAGACCTTGCAGAGATGGTGCCCGAGCCGCAGTCCAAACCAAAGCCTCTTGCTTATGGCAGAGCAGCAGCACTGCGATTAAAGCCGAACACTGAGGTTTTGGTTTAGGAAAAACAACTCTTACATTAACATCTTTTGTCTTAAGGGAGGAACGACACATGTGCTGCAGGTTCGCCCCTCGGGTCTAGAACGTCCCACCCAGAGCCTTGCTGTCACGCTAGCTCTTGGGCTTTCCTTCTCTTCTGTGCTGAGCCAGGGAGTTTGGAAACATTCCTAATTCTACTTCTTTGTAACCCTTTTATGCAACTTGAGCCTCTTCTTCACAGTAGAATAAAGTGTAGGTGTGGGCTGATGTGATGAAACCTGCTTTTTCTCAGAGACGTGAGCCTGTCCTGGCCTCACAACAGTGATGCATCCCCCAAGTGGGAGCGTTACATGAAATCTGAACTTGTGTCACTGAACTAGGGAATCACGCACTGTGGCCTGGCAGAGGTTGGTGACACTGCAGGCCCATGGTGGCGGGCCAGTGGTGAGGGCTTGAGGTCAGGCCCTGTCCGGTGGAGCTGCTTTGCTGTTGGTGTCAGGCCTTCTGTGGTGTTCTAAGTGTGCCAAGATGTTGGGGTGTTGACCTGTGTGACTGGGGAGACCTGCCGGTGTATACTTCCACTGATCTATTCTGCTGCCCCGGAAAGGTTTTCTGTGGGCCCTGCAGGAGGATGGCTGCTGCCCCAAGACGGGGCTCCTCTGGTGTCCGGGTGCCTGCGGTCCCCCGGGAGTATGGGCTGACCCTTCGGCTCTGTAGGTGGCGCAGGTGGGTCCGGCCTGCGGTGTGTGCCGAGGGGCGGGCAGAGGCCTGACTGCACTGTTGACAGAGCCGGGTAGGAAGGTTTCAGGACAGGGTACCATGGTAGCTTGAACTGTGAGTTCTAAAGAAATTCTCAAAACCTGTGTTAAAATACAAATACCATGAAATTTAACATCTCAGTCATTTTTAAGTGTGCAGCTTGGAAGTATGAAGTGGATTCATGTTGTGCAGCCAGTCTCCAGATATCCACAGCATGGTAACTGTCACTGTCCCTTCCTCGAGCCCCTGGCCGCCACCATTCCATGTTTGCCTCATGGATGCAGTGGCTCCAGAGTCCCTGTGGAAGTGGGATCAGACAGGACTTACTGGTCCTTTATGACCAGCGTATTTCATTCACACCTGAAGCATGTCCTCAGGAGTCACCCACATTTTTGCATCTGATAGAATTCCCTTCATTTTTAAGGCTGCGGACTGCTCCGTTGTGCATGCATGCCACGTTTGTGTATTCATTTATCTGTCACTGTGCCTTTGGGTCGTCTCCGTCTCTCTCTGCTGTGAGTGTTGCATCTGTGAGATGGCTGTACAGAAAGCAGCTTGAGGGCCAGGGGTTTACCTCAGTGGTTCCGCCACTTGCCTCGCAAGCGCAAGGTCCTGAGTTCAATCCCCAATACCAAAAAAAAAAAAAGAAAGAAAGAAAGAAAAAAAAGAAAGCAGCTTGATACCTTGCTTTTTTAACCCTTGTGAAGGGACACCTTTTTTCGATGACACTTTTATGTCACGGTGATGCTTTGGTGTGTGTTGACATGGTTCAGAAAGCAAACCGTTTAACACGGTACAAGTTGAGGTCTTGCTCCTCTCCTTGTTCTTAGCAGTTTCCTTCCTTCTCCTTCAGGTATTCTCCTTTATTACTTTTTCTTGCATCAAGATAATCAACACAAGCATATGCTTTCATTCTCAACTTTTGCACAAAGGTAACATATGCTATCTACGTTTTGCTTTGTTTTACTGTGTAGCCTCCTCTTTTTTATATTTCTTTTTCCTTTTCTTTTTTTTTTTTTTGGTTCTAGGGATCGAACTCGGGACCTTGTGCTTGTGTGGCAGGCGGCGAAACCACTGAGCTAAATCCCCGGCCCTAGATATTTGATTTTGACTAGCGCACTACTTTTCTTTTGAGATAGGGTCTTGCCATGTAGCTGAGGCTGGCCTTGAACTCTGTGGAGCCTATGCTGGCCTTGAACTCCTGGTGATTCTCGTGACTCAGCCTCCTGCTTGCTGGGATTACTGTATAGGTGTGTGCCACCATGCCCGACCTGCCTTTTTTCTTTTGGTACCGCAGGTCGAACTCAGGTCCTTGAGCCTGCCCAGCAGGTGGCGAAACCACTGAGCCAAATCCCTGGCCTCCGACCTACCTTTTATTCATGTTTGAAAACTCGTATTTTCTTTGTGGATTGCCTAGTCAAGGCCTTTGATTAATTTATTTTTGTTATAATTATCTTTTTCTTTTTGATTTATTTATGATACATGTATTAATGGTACTAATTTTCTTTTTTTTCTAATTTTCTGTTATATAGATACAAATTTTTTTCCTGAGGTTATTCTTAATATATAGTAAGGTGATTTAATATAGAAGCTTTAAATTTTCATGTGCTCAAATCAGTCAGATATTTCATTATATAAGATTTCTACTTCTGGTGTCATGTTACAGACCTTTTGACTCCCCTAATTGTATAAATACTGGATTTAGATTTAGTGTTTGTTATATTTGACATTTTAAAATGATGTTTATTTTAGTCTATGATATAAGATGAATGCTAACTTATTTTTTCAATCTAACTGTCCGGCCATAAAAAAATTATTATCTCCATGGTTTTAAGTTCATGTCTTTTAAGAACTTGTTTGGTTTTTCTGAACACACCTGCCAGTTTATATTAAAACTGTAGAAAGAGTGTTAGAGCTGGGGTCAGAAGGCCCTAGCCTAGACTGTTTTCAGGTGTGTGCGATGTTGGTATCGGTGTCATTGTGGAGGTAGTTTAACATCATCTTTGCTCAGTGTTTTTTTTTTAATGACATCTGACCATCATCCAGGATTATGAGAATCTAATGAAATAATAGATACAAATTATGAGGTCCCATGTAGGCAGTAAAGTCTGTAGAATGCTACTAATTAGAAGAGTCTGGGCAGTCCTTAGGCCACTATAGCTGTAGTTAAAACTAGATGTGATGAGAAGGTACCTTCTGTCCATTGGAGGAATTAGGGAAACCAACAAAATAACGCCTCTGCCTTTTAAGTAGTTTCCTACCAGCTAATAGAACCCAATTGTGTATAATTATTTTTTATCTTGACATGGATTAAACAGTTTCCTTGATTAAAAACAGCAAGGTAACACTGTCATTAACTTTCCACATGATGACATTTTTATTTGGCTTCTTCATTCAGTTAAGACAGATTTATTTTGAACAGAAAAGTGACATAAGCAACTGAGAGTATGCCTGTGATACATGCTGTTCTTCCATTCTGCTCCTTATTTCAAGCTGTGAGTTTAGGAGAGGAAATTGTCTTGTGTTTAGTTTATTATGGTGTTTCCTACGCTACCATCCTGTGAGACAGGCAAGCATTAGCCCATACTGGCCCTCAAGTCCAAGAATTGTGTCCAGATGGAATTATTGACTGACTTTGCTTCGGTTTTATCCCTATAGTATTTGGTTGGTCAGAACAAATCATCTTCGTTTTAACTTTCAATTCTAATTACTATCACAGTAACAAGTGAATAAGCCCCAAGTGAAAGAATTTCTAGAATGTTGTTGCATTCTGTATTGAGGAATGTCTCCCTAGAGGTAGAAAATGGTTTTTTTAAGATGTAGATGCACGTTACAATAAATTCTTGGCTATTTTCAACCCGTGGGGATGATTCCTTTGGGATGACCAAGTTTTCTAGATGGTGAGAATTTATGTTATAATGAGTATATTTTAAAAACTTTGCTTTGATGAGAAGCATAGGAAATACATGTTCTTTGTTCATGCACCGAGATGACTATATACAGTTTGCTCTTACGATCAGGATCATTTATTATGCTCTTGTGCTGAACCCTTTGTCCCAGGGCATAGTGCTACATAGCCTGAAGTAGAAAGACTGGTCTTAGTTTTACCACTGAAGGACTCTGTTGCCTGGAAACGCCAAACCTGACTGTCTTCCTTTTAAAAAGAAATTGAAATAGGAAAACTTCGTAGGAAAAAAGTCTTCCATAAATCGTAGGTCATGATAATAGGATTTTGTCATGTTCTGCTGGGTTTCACACTCAGACACACGCACATACAGTACTGTTGTTGTCCACACTGACTAGCCGTGGAGTTCTTGTTGGACTTCCTGTAGCTTCCTGTCAGCTCCCTGTTTTCTTGGAGCTGTCAGTGGCCTGGGAGGCGGCCTGTCCCTGGGCTTGCTGGGATCTAGTCACTTGGGTTGCTCACACTGCTCTAAGGAAAGCTGGCAGCATGTGAGCTTCTGCAACGCTTCCTCTGGTGAACTCATGTTTCGCATGTGCTGCCCAACAGCGAGGCTTAGAGTGCTTAGACAGTCCGTTTGCCACTGGCCTTCCTTTAGAAAGGAGCTGTATAGACCGGGAACTCGGTCTGTTGCTCCTCCTCCTGCTCCTCTGGCCCTGACTTCGGCTGACTTGTGGCACGTGCACACCTGTGGTACAGGACGAGCTGGATTCCATGGTACGGAGAGAAACCGTGTACTTTGTGGGCTCCTCGAGAAGCCTCGTCCTAGCCTGTGAGTTATATCTCTGGCCTCCATCTGTGTGCCTGGGAACAGCAGCCCCTGTACACTGGGTGGTCATGATCCCCATTAAGATGAGGGAACCAGATTTGGAAGAATGCAGCATGTCATCCCTTGCATAAGTGAGTGACTCTTGCCTGGCTTAAGCCATGCCGCCGTCTGCCAGATCTTCATCGTGCCTGCGCTTCTGCAGACGGCAGCGCTCTGGGGAGTTGCTGGGCACTGGCGTGGGTATGGCGGTGTTCATGCTTCCCCTGTCTCTTTCTCTTGGCAGCCGCATGGCCCACTGTGTGTGCACTCTCACGCACAGCGTCACCTAACAGGAGGGTTGTCCACACCCGAGTGGCATACCAGGTGGGCACTTTCAGATAGTGTTCTTCAGAGCCAGCAGAATCCTATGAAAAGAAGGTGAGATGGATCTTCAGGGTAACCGTCAAGTTAGATACGGAATTAACGATAACCTGAGATGGGAATGCAGGGGTGCTCAGAGACACTGGGCTCTGGTCGGGGCACTGGAGACCCGAGAGCTCTCCCCTGCCCTGTCACGGCCTGGCCTGGACATAAAACCTTGGCAAGAGGGACTTTATGGGGAAGCATGTTTTTCTTGGTTTCTTTTGCAGAGAGCTCTACTTTTATTGGATAACCTTGGAAAGATATGGTTTGTGTCCCCTCAAACCACTAGCTTCACGGGGAGCTGGTAGCGTTCTCTGTTTTATAAAGGGTTCCAGGGTTGGGAAGTGGAGGGACAGATGGCTTGGTGCAGAGGAGAGAGCAGTGAGCTGAAGCCTGGCCGCCTTGCCCGAGCTAATTCGATCATGTCACACCTTGCTGCAGAGCTGATGGGCTGGCCAGGCTTCAGTTAGTTCGTGTAGCATGTAGCGACACGGAGTCTGGAGTTCAGGCAAGTCCAGGTGCCGCTGGGTTTCTCCTAATTAGGCTTAGTTTATAGGCCAGAGAAAGACTCTGCTGCTGTTTGCTCCTGGGCTTTTCAGTTATTCATGGACTGAAAGTATAAAATAGCACAGTGCATCCAAAAGATTTCATTGCAGTTACTCTTGACAAGATTCATTTCTTTTGTCTTTATATAATTTTTAAGAAACATTTTTGGCCAACTGAAAGTAACCTAGTGTCTCTTGGACAGTGTTGGAATGGTCAGCAGGTGGGTTTCCTTGTTCTAAGGTAGAATGCCAAGTGTCCAGGTGGATTGTGGCTAGGTCAGCTTGCCGAAAAACTGAAATGCTAGCATCTAGGTTTCCAGGGCTTAATTTTGTTTGTTTGTTTTTGATTGTTGTTTTGTCATCAGCTAAGTCAGTTTTGGCTTTTAGTTACTAGTCAGTGTCCCATTAATGCCTGTAAAATGAACTGTTTTGCAATAATTTTAGATTGGCCGGAAGTTGCAAAGATAGCACAGAGAGCCTGTGTTGTGTAATTGAACTTTAGCATAGGTGGTAGCTGCCTTCTCTTAAAGGTTTTAGACTTACGACAGAATTGGCAGAGGTGAAACCTGCTCGGTGTTGACTGGTTTCCTGAGCGACTCCAGGCACAGCCCACGCAGCGGCCGAGACTCGGTGGCCTTGGTCAGTGCTGCGACAGGCACCAGGGTGAGGCGGTTTCCCTGGTGCTGCAGTTTCTGGTGGCTGCGGCTTGCTCCCTTGAGCCTGTGAGCGTCCTGTCACGCAAGCTTTGCGGATGCCTGGGAGCCCCGAGGCTGCAGTTGTCAGGGTAGCAGGTGGTGGCTGGAGCCAGCCTGGCTGTCTGTCAGCTCCCCAGATAGCCTCTGTCACTCAGCCTTCGTAAGGTCCTGCACACCATCCCAAGAGCTGGTCCTTTCAAACCAGTGGAGATGTTTTCTGTGAGAGGGTTGAGCTTCCCTAGGTATTGAGGCTGACTTAAGATGCACTTCTTTGCATTCTTATGTACACTTCTTTGATTTAGTTGTATGAAATTGCCATTTTGGGTCGAATATCAGTTCCCTGTGGTTCAACCTAATGTTACCTGCTGTCACATTGACTTCTTTCAGCCGTGGAGTGGGATTTTTTGTGTGTGTGGTACGGGGATCGAACTCGGTACCTTGCGCTTGCGAGGCAGGCGGCGGAACCACTGAGCTACATCCCCAGCCCAAAGAAAATTGGAGTGGAGCGGGTTTGAAGGGAACAGTTATGGAGGAACTGCAGCCCTCGAGCTGTGGTGAGTGGATGTGCTGACTGAACCCGGAGTGCCCTCACCAGGTGCTGTCCCTCGCTGTCCCTCGGGATGAGACTGCACAGCTGGTGCACCCCACCAAGTGTGCATGGGGCCCCTCTCTGACTTTATGGGGAAATAACTTGAGTTTATCCTAAGAATAAATTCTTCCATGGTAGAAGAGTTTTGGGGACTGAGAAAGGACAGTGCTTTAAAGATAACCTCCGTTCCTGCTTACTGCCTCAGAGGCTGTACTGGGTCACATTTTCATTCTTGCCTTGTCGAATGCTGAATGCCTGTGTCTTTCTGCCTGTGGAGGGGGGTAAGGTAGCCTTGCTGGCCCAGTTCTCGCCGTGGAGGAAGGGGTGCCCATTCCACCCCAGAAGGAAGCTGCGCTCCCCGTGGACCCCTGCCTCCTGCACTGCTGGACCGAGGGAGGGAAGCAGCCTGAGGGAGTCCTCTGGAAATCACCACCAGCCCCTTGCTGCCCTGTCCCTACAGGCCGAGGCTTGGGTGGGAGCTGAGGCAGCTGTCCCTAGATGGAGGTGCATGCAGGACTGTGGGGGACACGTGTGAGGCCACACTTGGCTCCCAAGGTCTCTCCACACCCACGAATGGCGCGCGCAGCTTGTGTGTGGCCTTCCAGGCCTCGTCCCCCTCCCCTCCCTCAGGCACAGAGGACCCTGGGGACAGAGGAGAGGACTCTGTGGGAGCCTGCAGGGCTCGTTCTGTGCCAGGCAGAGGGAGGCACAGGCAGAGATGCATCGTGTAATTATTTTTCAGCTCCCCAGGAGAGTGCTTGGGGGTGTGGTCGCCCAGGCAGGGTGCTGGGGAAGCAGGTCACTTTTTGGGGGTCAGGGCCAGGGCGTCAGGAGCCAGACATCTCCCTTGTGCTCAGCAGCGGGTGCAGGGCTGTGTGGGCCTTGGCCTATGACTGGATCAGTCTTTATTTTTTGGTACCGGGGATCAAATTCGGGACCTTGCGCTTGTGAGGCAGGTGGCGGAACCACTGAGCTCAATCCCGGCCCTGGATCAATCTTTGTAGGTTGGTTTTGTACGGTGACCATAAATCTCCCTGTGAGCTGCTGTGTTGTGGGGACCCCTGGTGCTCCCGTTAGTGGACATCCACTCATCTGCTGACCACCTACTCCAAGAAGGAAATGCATACAGCAGCAGCACAGCCTGGGGGGTGGCTCGATCACTGGGTGTGCACACACTTCTGCGATGGCCCTCGGAAGCAGGCAGCAGGACTTCACGAGGATGGTGAGGATGGACCTGATGTCATCAGGTCCAGCCGGAGCATCAGGAGAACTGGATGCTGGGAATAGTCAGGGTGAGGGCTTGGGCGGCCAGGCCCCTCCCCTCCCACTGCTGGTCGTATGCTTTTTGTTCTGCGTTCTCACCATGGGTCACTACTATCCCTGTTCGTATGGTATGGGTTGTCCCAGGGGAAAACCATCCAGCCCTTTGCTGCTCAGCTCCTTGGCTGTGACTGGCCCACGCTCATGCTCCTGTTCTTCAAGCTGGGCCGGGAGGCCCGTTCCTATCATCTCAGCACTCCGGGAGGCTGAGGCAGGAGGGTCACAAGCATCAGCCCAGTGCGGACAACTTAGTGACTTATGAGACTTTGTCACACAACAAAACATAAAAAGGACTGGGGATGTGGCTCAGTGGGAAGGCCTTAGGTTCAGTCCCCAGTACCGCAGATCAGGGGACAACTGCATATATTCTGCCTTTGTCATTTGTTGCATTATTTGTTGAGTGAGTGTCTGGGAACAGCCAGGGCTGCAGGACAGTCAGGAGGCCCCTGACACCCCTGCACCTCCTCAGGCCTGCGGTGTGGAGGAGGAGCAGGCGGCTGGGCTGCAGTGGGTGCGGGTGTGCTGGCACTGTCACTCCTGTGCTGGCCAGAGCGGCGGTGACTGTCTCCACCTGTGCTGTTGGAGGACGAGTGTTTGTGTAGCGATTGGCTGGCCAGAGTGCCGGTGCTCCTAGTGCCCTGAGCAGGCTCACGAGTTGGAGTTGGTCACTAGGTGGGAAACGAAGCAGAGGTGAAGGCAGTCCTGGGACTGTGTGGGAGCAGACTGCCTCCAGGGCATCGCAGTGTACGTCCTGTGGGCCGCAGTGCTCTGTCCGCTTGTAGATGGACTCCAGCCTTGGGGTCAGCGTGTCCATATGTCCTCAGGGTTGGTGTTGGGGAGCTGGGTCTCCGCGGGAGGCTGCGGGCGTAGTGTGTGTGCGCGTGCGCACACTGCTCAAGCCCCTGGGCACTGTGAAAGGCCTCTTGGAAGTCGCTCTAGGCAGGGCTGTGCACGGCTCCAGGCAGGGTTGTGCAAGGCCCCTGCAGTTCCTCCTGTCCCCTGGGAACCTGTGTGATGCTCGAGGCAGGGCCAGAGCGGAGGGTGGAGGGAAGCACCTATGACTCTGGCCTGATGGATGCTTTGCTCCTGGCTCCTGGCGATTCTGCTCAGCTGGGTCCGGGAGTCTAGGAATGCACTTGTTAAAACCCAGGGTGGGAGCTCCCAGTGTCTTTCTTCCCAGGAAGGGGAAGCACGTTACTGCTGTGGAGCTTGGAGTACACTGCCCTCCCTCCTCCCCACTGCAGATTGAAACCCGGGCCCCCAAGTGCTGGCCAGACCTAGGCAAGCCCTCTGTCCCTGAGCCACACTCCTGACACTTTTTACCTCTTTGGTTTGAGACAGGGCCTCACGAAGCTACCCAGGCTGGCCTCAAAGTCATGATCCTCCTGCCTCAGCCTCCCAAGTAGATGGGACTCCAGCCGTGCACCACCACATGCCTAGGCTGGCCTTACTTTGCACCTGTGCTCATCTCTAGGGTGGGGATAACAGTGGTGCACACTTTCCAGGATGTTTTAGAATTAAATGGGTGAAATGTTTGGCATCGTACCTTGTCCATAGAGCTAACGTTGATGTGGCATTTACTCATATTATTTTTCTCATTATTACTGTTCTTTCCTATTTGAGATTTCCTCAATGTTCTGCACTTATTTAAAAATCACATATGGTGGGCCGGAGATGTAGCTCAGTGGTTCTGCCGCCTGCCTCGCAAGTGCAAGGTCCTGAGTTCGATCTCTGCTACCAAAAAAAAATCACTTAGTGGTACATGCCTGGAATTCCAGCACTCTGGGAAGCTGAGGCAGGAGAATCACAGATTTGATCCTAATCTGGATAATTTAGCAACTTAGTGAGACCCTGTCTTAAATAAAAAGGACTGGGAATGTAGCTGAGTGTGAAGGCTCTGGGTTCAGTTTCCAGAATTGCAAAAAGAAAACAAGAACAAAAACAGGAACCTCCCTGGCTGTCAGCTCCATCCTGTGTGGCTTGGGAACCCTTCCTGGGATGGAGAACCGAGAACTGTGGGTTCGTGGTCTCTTCCTGAATCCCCTC
The DNA here is from genome assembly GCF_000247695.1 of Heterocephalus glaber. The sequence continues at coordinate 29,656,998 of NW_004624742.1, forward strand.
CCTGCCTTTGGGTGTTACAGGGTGGGCAGTGGAGCAGTCAGTGGGCAGACTCGAGTGCCCCAGGGGCTGCTGAAAGCCCTAGGATACTCAGTGGTGGAATGGATGTTTATTCCATTTTATCAATTTAAAAAGTGCCCTAACATTAGTAGTAGAGACAGCTGAGCAGAGAGAGTGAAAATATATAACTGCTTTCTTTGAAAGTCTCCTATAAACCTAAAGTTACTTCAGATGGAGGGTCGTTGTCAGCGACAGCGACGACAGTCACATAGTAGCCCCTTGCTGGCGCTGTGGGGGCTGAGTTGGGCTGAGCCTGACCCTGACACTTACTGGCTAGGCGGCTGTGGGCCCAGGGTCTCTTTCCTGGATGCTGGTCCTGTCCTCGCCAAGTGGTGTCTGCCTGGCAGTGTGGTGTGAGCTCGAGGGAGTGGAGCAGCCTTCACAGAGCTGCTTTGTGCCCACCCCGCCTGCCCGTGGGTGTCGGTCGGCACTCCCGGGCAGTGTGCGTGTGAAGCCCGGGCCCACCTTTTGGGTACATTGAGGTTGCTTTCAGGATTGTTTTGCTGTCATAAGCAGCGCTGCGAGTGTCTTACAGTGGGTCTTGGCGTGCGTGTATCACGCGTAGGTGGGATGCATTTCTGGGAGGCACAGGCGCCCCCAAGGTTAGGTCTTAATTCCATCAGCATACTGCCTCCTGCTGGCCTGTACCAGCGGCCCGCGCCCTGCAGCAGCGTGGAGCACAGAGATGGGTGGTGGGGAGGAGGGCAGGGAAGGAGCCGCCCCCAGTGCCGAAGGTGAAGTGGGCCAAGCCCCTGGACCCTTCTCATGGCCCAGTGCCCAACCAGCTAGTCTTGTGCCAAAAGGCAGGCGTCCAAGTGCCGTGGCTGGGGCGTCCTGGGTCACCTGCACTTTGTGGCGGGAGGAGGTGGGGATGTGGGCGGCTCGAATCTGCTCCCGGAATACAGAACCGTGCTTTAGATAGCAGTGCAGAAAGGGTAAACTTCCATTAGGCTCTTCCTCCCAGTAGGAGGTATAGGCCACCAAGTGCAGGCGATGAGTGCAGACAGGTAACCCAAGTCTAATTGGAAATGGCCAGCTGGGCGTGGCAGTGCCTGCCTGTAATCCCAGCACTTTGGGAGGCTGAGGCGGGAGGATCCTGTTTGAGACCAGAATTGATGTGAAGGCCTGGGTTCAATTTCTCGTACAGTACTTGAAGAGGACGTTGGGGGATATGGTGCTGTGATTTTTCACTCTTTGAAAGCCACGGAACTCTGCTCCAAATCAAATTCCACGTGGAGCCTCAGGTACGGAAGAGTTTGATTTCCTACGCAGAGGTTTGGAAGTACAATAGTGTTTATTTACAGTGTGGTGGGGCACGACACAGCCGCCCCGACTCTCAGACTCTCAGCACTGGAGGCCCAGCCCTGTCACCTTCACCGTCAGCTCAGCTCTGAATTTAACTCTGGTTGCAGAGTGGAAACATCTGATTCCCACGGATAGGTGTGCAGATACGCATATGAGGGTGCTCTTCAAACCTGAGCGCGGGTCAGGGAAACTTCGATTTCAAAGGAGAACGAACCCCAGGGCTAGCACACACTTTCCTCTGTACTCGCCCAGAGCAGGGCAGCCTGGCGTGGCGTGCTCTGTCCTTGCATGCCCTGCGAGCAGGTGGCTCAGCTGCTCGCAGGGCCAGCTCTCCCTGGCCTCCGTGTGCCGGGCTCCAGCCTGGGCTTTCCGGAAATGCACTGCAAGTGTGGCATGCAGAGCCCTGGCTCCCCCGGGAGGGTGTGGCCTGAAGTCCTGCTCTGTCAGTGTCAGCACCTTGCTTCCACAAAACCCTGAGGCTGGGCTGGGCTGGGCTGGGCTGGGCTGGGCAGGGCAGGGCAGGGCAGGGCAGGGCAGGGCAGGGCAGGGCAGGGCAGGGCAGGGCTGGCGGCTGAGGGGAGAGACCGCCGGGCTCAAGAGGGGTGAGCGCGGTGGTCTCTCCTGCGGCTCAGCAGTTGGCTCCCGCTCCCGGGAGCTGTGACACTAGTTGTATGTGTGCCTGTGTGTTGGGTGTGAACGCCCTCCCTGCACCGTGAGCCCTCCTGCCCTCTGCTGATGCTCTTTGTTCTCGTATTTTTCCCATAGTACTGGGGATTGAATGTAGGGCTTCATAATGAGCTGCAGCCCCAGCCCTTTCATTTATTTTGGGACAGGGTCTTGCTAAATTGCTACTTTGCCCAGGCTGGGCCAGAACTTGCAGTCCTCCTGCCTTAGCCTCCCAGAGCGCAGACATTATAGGTGTGAGCCTGTATGTCCGGTTCTGGTTGTGCTCCTTGTTCTGGGATTTTCTTACTATTGTTGCTGCACAGGAAAATCATCTTCCTAGGTCCCAACTTTCAGGCTTCTATGCTCCAACACGTAGTAGCAGCTAACCTGGTAAGCCAGTTGGACTCAAAGAGGCAGTGCGGTCCCTGGATGCCCCTCCCTGTCTCTGTGGTAGCATGACATGCGGACATAGGTGTCCTACCCCCGGTGGCCGGTTCCGAGGCTGGGAGGGCCTCCCCTCCCCTCCCCTCCCCTCCCCAGTGCAGGCTGTCTTGGCCTGCATAGCCTGCCAGAGCACCCTGCAGTCCTGATCCCGCCCTTACCTTCCAGCCAAATGCAGGCCCTTGGTGGGTTTTTCGATTTTACAGATAGCATCCAGATTTGTGCACTGTGGGTGCTTACTGGGTGTCCAGTTGATCCATAATTCAGGGTTAAAGTGCTACTTGCGGGGTGACGCCTGTCCTCATGGCAGTGTGACTGTGACCATCAAATACAACTTCAGGACTCCTTGTTGCTCATTTATTATGCAACTGGTGCTTCTTCCGGTCCTACTCTGGGGGAGGAGGTAGGGACCAGGCTGCAGAGCACGCGAGTTTGGTCAGATGGAGGTTTCAACCTCGTCTTTTCTGTAGATTTACCTGTATGATGTTGTTGTGCATGCTATGAACCTCCTCTGAGCTGGTTCATTCGTTCATCCAACAGCTGTTTGTCAGCATGGACTGCAGTAAGCAGGCCTTTGCTGGACGAAGCTCTGGTGACCAAGGTGACAGACCCGGCCCCTTTCCCTTGCAGGTTGAGGGAGGACACACAACAGTTAGGCTAGTGGTGTGGTAGGGTGTAGGAGGTGGGGGGAAGTGCGGGAGGGAGACAGCTGTCCGAGGAGGCGCTCAGAACTGGAGTGGAAGGGGCTGGCGAGCAGAGGTCACAGCGGGGGGTGACTCGGCACGGTGGCAGGCGTGGCCAGAGGGCAGACACTAGCACATTCTGCACTGTGCGTCTGCAAACGCACTGACTCACGACGCCAGTGAAAATCCTATTTTATCATCACTGCATGTTGGGTGTGAGGAAGCAGAAGCAGAGGGATGTGGGCCTCGTATTTAGGCCTCATTTAGGTAGGGATCGCTACCTGCCGTCACTGGGTGGGGGTCAGGTAAGGGCAGACGTGCCTACGTAATGACCAGCCGGTCAGCGGCTGGACTCAGCGCGTGCTGCTCAGACTTCCGACCCCCCTTTCTGTGGGTCCAGTTCTGTACGTCCTGCGATCAAGCCTTGGTGTCTTCTGTGAGGCGCACGGTGCTTGTATAGCACTGGCTTTTTCTGATTGTGCTGCGCAGAGCAGTACTGTGGTCTTGGGTTCTGTGATACATCACAGTCCTGCCTGGGAGTTATGTGGAGAACAGCAGAGCCATCCGCTGGGGTTTCCTTTGAGCATTGCCGGGCTCTGCATATTGTAGTGTACATGCTAGCTACAGTTCCTCTTGAGCGGCCAGTCAAGTTAAGGACCTTGCCGCGGGAGTGGATTGTGCTGTTACAGGAGTGCCCAGAGCCTGTTGTCTTTCAGGCACTGCACTAAGTGCATTGCGGGAATGAACACAGCGTTCTCCAAAACACAAATGTCTTCAATATATGTACTATTTCTGTTATTTCTGATACCAAGGAAAAAATAAGCTACTAGACATTTTTTGGATATTGAGGCAAAACATATATGAGGTTGCCTGTTTTGCCTCAGTATCTGAAAAATCCCAGGCTTGCCTGTTTTGCTGCAGAAGTGAGTGGTGTGGAGTCGGGCCCCAGGAGACCTGTTGGTCACAAACGATCCAGGCAGAAGTGCTGTGCCAAAGGGCCAGAGGAACTTAGCAGCGCACGTCTTACTGGGCTCTCTTCTAAGGACTGCTCCCATAGCTCTGAGGTGATAATAAAACCGACTCATTTGGAGTTAAAGTCTCAGATGTAAACAAACTCTTTAGAAGTGATGTTACCCTTGAAACTTTTTGATACGTAGAAATGTCTCATCATATGCGTGCACATATTTTTTCAGGAGTTTTATATATGCTTCGAAATCACAGGAAACAATTGAACAATTAATCGACATGGTTCTTCTTGGCTGTGTGATTGTGGTATGTGTTTAATTTTTGTCTTACACTCCTGGCCAGAAGCTGCCTTACTACATACTTTGTGTCTTTCTATCCTCTAGTGTATTTACTGCAGAGGTGGTCAGAGCCGTGGCTCCATGAATGTCAGTCTCACTCTCAAGGATATTTGGCATTTCTGATGGTTTTACAGAGTCAAGCAGACCCATGGTTCTGTGATAGCTCGTTAGTAGGATTTAGTTTCACTGGTCCCTTGGTACGACAAGCAGGAGCGCCTTCATTAATGAGCCAGAACTCCATGCTCAAACCCCAGCTTCCAGCAACATCAGCTGTGTGATCAGCATAGCCTTGAAGAAGGGAAGCTGCTAAGATGCCAGGAAAGGGCACGTGAGGAAATACAGGAATAGATGCTCTGTCGATCTGGTAAAGATCATATCTGCATTGCATCTGTTTTGCAGTCATGATTATTGATGGGCACTTTCTTTTTTGGTACCAGGGATCGAACTCAGGACCTTGCACTTGCAAGGCAGGCTCCAGAACCACTGAACTAAATCCCCAGCCCTGATGGGCACTTTCTGTATCACTGTGATGTCATAAGATATCCTGGATTTTTTGAATTTCCATCCCTGCCTTTTCTGACATGTGAGGGATCAATACTGCCCGAACCAGCCAATGTGATGATTTGTTGGTGGCTGCTGTATTTTATTTGAAAGGTTATTGGAGAGCTCGTGTTCTTAGGAAGAACACATCATTGTCACTGGACAGTTTTGGTAATAGGACCGCTGATAGCATACACAGGCCATGTGCCTGAAGAGCCCAGTGGATGGCCCACGGTGGTCGGAGTTTCAGGGCTGGGCTCAGGGGCTCTGATACCTCAGGAAGTCTGTCCAGGTGGTCTTTGCCCGCGTGTTTGAGGTTAGGAGGCCTAAGCAGTTGGCGAGACTCATTATCGCACATTGGGTTGGATTTTAAAGCCATTTCCAGGCTCGGGACATCATGCCTCAGTGTTCATTTTTGTTTGTCTTAGTGTTTTTCTTTGTGGCTTTTTTAAAAGGCAGCTTTGGGTTGAAAGCAAAAGTAAGGGGCAGGTAGAGAGATTTCTCCATTAAGCTTTTCTCGTCCCCACCAGAGCTGTACATTTGTTAAAGTTGATCCTGCACTGATGCTTAGTGCTCGCCTCACATGTGTGTTTACTCTAGGATTTGTTCTTGGTGTGTGCGTTCTGTGGGTTTGGACAGACGTGCAATGATGCGTGTCCACAATCACACTTTCCCTCCCCACGCAGTTCTGCGTGCACCTGGCAGTGCTTCTCCGCTGACTGTCCTTGTCCGGGCCCTCAGAGTGGGGGGAGCAGCAGAGCCCGGGAAGCCTCAGTCTGCTGCACTCCATCTGGGACAGGCTGGCTTCCTGTGACTGAGAGCATTCTCTCCCTCTTCGGCACCCTTGGAATGAGGGCTAGGAGCTGTAGAAGAGCCCCTAGCCAGCTTCTCAGACTTCTGAGAAGGTGAGTGCCTGCATGCACGCACGCACGCACGCACAGCGGGGCTGTGGTGGGCCGCAGGGTGTCTAGGATCTTGCCGGTCCTTCCGCCATGCAGGCTGTCCCTTTGCATGGAGAGTGTGTGGGTCCTATGGTGTGCACAGGGACAGTCCCATGCAGTGGAGAACTGTCAGGCCTGCGTGACTTGGGGTTTCTGCAAACGTGTTTGTGGGGAAAACCTGTTTATAACTTCCTCAGCCTAATGCCATTTTGCAGAAAGCATTTTTCACATCATCTTGATTTAGCCTGTATATTGTAGGAGCACAACCTCTACATAAATGGTTATACTCTACTGTATAAAATGCTGTATTAGGGCCGGGGATTTAACTCAGTGGTTCCGGCGCCTGCTGAGCAAGTGCAAGGTGCTGAGTTCGATCCCCGGTACCAAAAAAAAATGCTGTATTTTATATTTTGTTTGTAACTTGACCAAAAGCTGTTTACCATTTTCACGGATTGTTCATCAGTTTTATGTGCTCGTATTCATGTCACCAAGAACATGCCAGTATCTTCTGCATTTATAGTTATTACCTTACTGGTTGTTCACTGGGGATTATTGGTGCAAGTATTAGATTATGTTCATTGTGTCTTCCCCTGTACACATGACAGCAGTTATGTGGTGAAATCTATATTCTTACAAATTCTGTTTAGGTCTCCTTTGTAATTAGAGCATTATACTGATTATTTTGAAATTGTACATGTACCATTTATATTATGTAGATTTGATTTTCATTTCAGTGTGGTAAATGGAAGGCATCACCAAGCATGTGTTTATACACAGAAGGGATCTTGAGAAGCATAGGTGTAAAGCATGGGGCTATACCAGTTAGGCGTGCGAACGGGAAGTCCTGGTGTGTGACCCTGACTCCAAACCCATTTGAATAAAGAGCTGCTTTGAGCCGATGGCTTTGAAGTTCTAGAAAATAGGTGTATCTGAATGCTTGTGGGTGGTCACAGTGGTTGGTCACAGCGCTGAGCCTGAGTCCCGGCCCAGGACTCAGCTTTGTGATGCGCTTGCCACAGGCTGCCAGTGGGGATGCCCGGTGTGATCCAAGCCTGCGTCATTTCAGAGTGTTGGGATGCTCCTTCCCTAAGGACAAGTTACCTGCTGTTGCTCAGGAGGGATTTTTATATTTTTCGAACTCCACAGGACTGACTGAATGGCACTGTGGAGTCGTTTGTGATCAGAGTGTAATCTGGTTCCCCTCGATGCTGGAGCTTGAACCCTTGTGCTCCCAGGCAAGCCCTGCACCATGAGCTGCGTCCCCAGCTTCTTGGTGTGGTGAATGACAAGCTCAATATGAAGGATGCCTGAGATGGGCACTAGTTAGAGGTACAGAGACAGATTTTCCACCCAGGGTCTAGATGGATAGTGACCTGGAAACACAGTGGAATGGTAAAGAAAGCGCTCACTTAACCAGGTGTCTGTCATTACAGCTGGACTCACCCTGCTGGCTGCTGCAGAAGGTGGGCTTGGGTGGACCTGGAGGGGAGGGGAGGGGAGTAGAGGAGGATGAAACAGCTATTTCCTGTCCAGAATTTTCTGCTCTTCTTACCCATTGGTCACATTGGCTTGCATTCTAAATTTGTGTTTGTAGTAGTAAGAGCACCTAACAGTTTCAGGTGCTTGGTCTTTGAGAGCAGGTAGGTGAGAGGGAATTGTTACTAGAGCAGAGACTCAGGTGCTAGGGCCACATCACTCAGAACGAATGGGCCGAGCCAGGATTTAGATTCCGGTTTGACCAGTGCACAGACTGCTTCTCAGGGTCTGTCGCTTACCCCTCATATGTCACCCAGATTATAAGGCCTATCTCCTTAGGCCCTGGCCTTGGAGATTTGTTTAGATTTTTGAGGTGTAATCTATGATTGTGTTCAGATGAGGTCAGTTAGAGCATTTGAGCCCTAGGACTTCGAAGCATTTGATAAAGCACGGTTAACCAAAAACCTAACTCCTACTGAAGACGTTTGAAGTGGTGAAAGGAGGGGAGGTTTTTTACTGTTAGTCATCGGCTTTCAGACTACTTTTAAGACTGTTTGTAAACTGAGATGTCTAGGTGCTGCTGCTTGACTGGCTTTGGAAATTCCCCTGGAGACTTCTTGTAAACTGGCTGAATAAGATGATGGGATTCCAGCCTGAGGGTGCACAGAGCATTCCACACCTCAGCTACTGAAAATCAGCGCCTGATGCCAGCGAAACTCAGGTCATCGAGAAAAGTCTTGAGTTTATGTCGGGATCATCTTGTTAGCTATTCTGAAGTTACTAACTTGGTTTTCTTCTGGTTTTTTCTCCTTTAAAGCAATCAAACAAGGATCCCAACAATACCTAGGGCTGCTTCGGGACTTTCTGTCACTGACAGACCCCCTGGCAGCACTGCTTCTCAGGAAAGAGGAGGAATGTCTCCACAGTTACCTCTTCGGAGAAGATCTGTAGCCCATGCTGCTCTGTGGAGCTTTGCATGTCTGTGATTTATCTGAGGCCAGTTTCACAGTCTCTCCTTGTTGCCATTGACTCAAATTAGGTGACAGCTAGTCATTTCTGTTCTGCAGAAACCCCAAGGATTGCTGTCTTAGCTGGAGATGGGAGGCGGATGTGTCTGGGGTCCAGTCTGGATGGGTAGGCTGGGTCAGAACCTGTTCTGTCTGAGCTTCCTGTCTTGCCCTTCTCCCTTGCCCTCTGGGCTAAGAAAAGTGAGGGAGGGAGCGAGATTGCCCACAGACCTGTCCCTGGCTCTAGTTCAGATTTTGGGTCCTCCTCTTCTTTATTCTGTGTGGAAGTAAGTGGGACTCACTCATTGGTGATGTTGAGATGGGAGAAGGGACAGGCAGTCGTATTATTTCTTGGCTTTCTCTTGCTGACGTTTTCTCAGATGGAGGTAATAGCTCCAGCAGCTCACAGTGCAGTGGGGTTGAGCCACAGTGTTCATGAAAGATGGGATCAGCACGGTCTCAAGGAGGTCAGCAGTTTTCATTTCAGTCTCTTGTTTTCTCGACCCTCACTCACAAACCAGTTTGGTGAGGCGCCTGGTGTTTGCTCTTGGATGACCCGGGTGCAGGGTGCAGGCCCCTGCTCCAGCACTTCTAGTTGTGTGACCTTGGGCAAGTCACAGAGTTTCCGAAAACCTGTTCCTTCCTCTGTGAAAAGGGTACAGCAACATCTTCCTAAGTGCTTGGGATAGCATTCAATCGCTGGGACCAAATACCTGAGAAGAATAACTTGAAAGAGGAAAGGTTTATTTTGGCTCAAGCTTTCAGTGGGTTCAGTCCCTGCCTGGCCAGCTCCAAGGCAGAAACAGCACCGTGAAAGGGCTGGGTAGAGGAAAGCTACTCAGCCCATGGCAGCCAGGAGGCAGAGAGAAGGGAGGAGCCAGGGACAAGAACACACCCTTCCAGGTCGCACTCCAGTGACACACTTCTTCCCACCAGACCCCACCTCCTAACAGCACACTCAGCCGCAGCTCCCCAGTGTGCAGTCACCTTCCAAAAGCCTCACCTCTGAACACGCCAGACTTTTAGGGGACTTTTTAGATCTTAGCTGTAACTGTGAAAGTGCTTCGCAAATGTCGAAGAGCTGCATAAGACTGAAGGATGTCTTCTATGCTTTTCTGTGTTAAAAGTTCAGGCAGCTGTGGAGGGAGAGGGGAAGGAGTCGTACTTTATGACAGCTGACTGGGGTCCTGTATTCCAAAGCCCCAAAAGCCTCTTTAAATGTCCCCTACCCCCATGGTTTCTGAAGTGTGGCCAGAAACAGGGTACATTTATTAAGGGCTTTAGCATTCTGTAGTAGTTTGGGATTACTGGCATCGGAAGATGAGGTGATAAGGGATCATCTCATTATATTCAGATGTGTGAGTCATGGACATTTGTGACTTGAAAAAATGGGATCCTACTGTAGAAGTAGGCACAGGTTCAACTTAGATTATTTTTCTTGGCATTAGAAGTTTTCGGGTTAACGTTTACTGGACACATTTTATTCTCTAAGAGCATAGCATCTATAAAAAGCCTTTAAAATATAACTCTTAAGTCTTAATTGGAAATTGTCTCTTAATTTCTGTGCAGTAGTTCTGCTCTGTCAGTTCCCCAGGCAGTGAAGTGGAGAGCAGCAGCATATGGGCCCCTGGTGGCCTTCAGGGAGCTCCTTGCTCGTCCATTCTGCCCACTTGCTTTCTAGTGGGGTTGCCCAGCTTCCCCAAGGCCCAGATGGACAGTGGCAGTTCACCAAGATTTAGTCACTGTTGAACGAGGGGGTTCCCACTACCAGCATTGATTACACCAAGGTACATTAAAGTACAGTTTATTTCGTTTAAGTCTGATTACTTCTGTTTGCATTGGGAAATAAGTTTTAAGGATTATGCTTAACACCACGCTTGTTCTTTATGCTTAAAAGCCTTGCTTGGTTCTGTGAATCAGGAATGATCACAATGAATTTTACCTTTCCATTAACCACGGTGGTACTCTTTTTTATCACTTTTTTGCTGTCAGTTTTAAACACTGGGAGACATTTAAGTTCTATTCTGTGGCTAGGTCCTGTGTTAGGCAGATGCTGGAGTTGGGAAGGCTTTGAGTGGTAGAAGAACCCCATCGACGAACTTGACCCTGTCCCGAAAGAATCTAGCGTATTAATTAGGTTCCCACCCCCATTCGATTTAGGACTATCTTTTTCTCTCTTCTTTCAGTATTAGGGATGGCACCCAGTACTTTTGCACCGAGCTTCATCCCAGGCCTTTTTAATTTTTTTGTTTTGAGACAGGGTCTTGCTGAGTCACTAATTTGTGCAGACTGGGGTTGAACCCTACAACCTTTCTGCCTCAGTCTCCCAGAGTGCTGGAATTACAGGTGCACAGCATCAGGTCCATCTCCCTCTTGTTTCTGTGCTAGGTAATGGAAGTATGAAAGAGGGGAAGAAATGATTTTTTTCCATTTCTTTTGTCTCCCTATCTCAGGAGGCATACATCATCAGTAAACAATGACACAAGCTGACAGATGATGAAAGTTGGATTATTGCCAGGCAGGGCTTTACAAGATTATAACATTTGTGCCTATCTGTAGAGAATCACAGTATTTGGTAACCGGAGAGGAGAAGGTAATTGACAATGTATATCTACTTAGGGTCTCCCATTGTATGAGGGGCTCTAAATACATCAGCTTGTTTAATGTTTTTGGGAGGGGATTTCTTAAATTTGAAAAATATATCAACATAGAGAAGATTGTTTAAAATATAAGTGTACAGTTGAGTAAAAATACCTCTGTCATCACTATTCAGATTAAAAAGGAGAACGTTTCCAGGTGTCTTACCCCGTCAGCTCCCCTCAGAGGAGCAGCCATCTGCACTTTGGCGCTAAGCATGCTCTTTCTGCCAGTGTGTCAAGTCCTAAATGGACGCGTAGATGGAGTTACATGCAGGCTCTCAGGAGAAGAGCTTCATGCTCTTTGTATTAGTCATCTTCCCATTGCTGGGACAAAGTACCTGATACCTGATACCTGTGGGAAAGGAGGAGAGGTTTATCTGGCTCACAGCTTTCAGAAGGTGCAGTCCACAGTCCGTGGCTCCAGGGCAGAAACAGTGTGTGGAAGGGCCTGGAGGAGGACAGCTGCCCACCCCATGGTGACCAGGAGCAGGGCAGAGAAGGGAGGAGCAGGGCTAAGAACCACCCTTCCAGGGCACGCCCCGGTGCCACCAGCCAGCCCCACCTCCTACCGCAGTCAGCTGTGAACATACTCATGGATGAATCCACTGACGAGCACAACGCCCCAGTCACCTTCCAAGTACAGGAAACACTAAAAAGATTATTTTATTTCCATTACTGTGATAATCTAAACATGAATTTAATTGTAGGTTATTTGGATGACCACCTTGTAACTGCTAGGCATATCTCTGTTGCCAGAACCTAAAACCAAGTACATGAAACTTTCGGGGGACATTTTAGATCTAAACCATAACAGTCTTGGGTTTGACCATTACCCCTAGATCAGTAAGCTCTGGGTCAAGTCTGGACTCAGAGTGGAGAGATGGCGGGACCTTTCAGAGGTCACGAGTGGGTCGTGGGAGGACAGCTCCTTGTAGCTGGGTGTCGGAGGACTGTGGTGGTCCGCTGTGGGAGCTTGGAAGGTGGGTGGGTGAGCAGAGTGGCTGCTCTGGACATGTTTGCTTCTCGGGTTCCCTGGTTCCTGGCCAGCTGGCCAGCAGGCCTGAGCTGAGTGCTTTGGTGTGGGGTGGAGTGGCCACTGATCCACACAGCAGCACACAGGGGAGAACAGAAGAGCCGGACTACTCAGTAGGAGTGTAGTCCAGCCCCGCCCAGGTGAGTGGCCTTGGCCTTGCCAGCCTGTGGGGCCTGGTTGCTGGTGGCCCTCAGGACAGCCATCCTGCTTCGCACTCCTGGCTGTGGACAGTGTCCTGGAAGGCTCACTGCCCTCTCCTCCTCAGAGCCTGCCTACCCTCCAGGAATCCCTTTTGTCCCCCTCTTTGTTTTTTGTGTTTTGTTTTTTGTTTTTGGTACCGGGGATTGAACTTGGGTCCCTGCGCTTGTGCAGCAGGCGGCGAAACCACTGAGCTAAATCCCCGGCCCTTCCCCCTCTTTGTTAATCTTTATTTGCTCTGTTCTAGCTTCCTGAGAGTACACAGCAGGTACATTTTTTGAGCTCTTCAGTGTCTAAGCATACTCCTTCATACCTTACTGGTAATTTGGCTGGTTGCAGACTTCTGGGTTGGAAATGGTTTCTCTTCAGTTTGTTTTATTTTCTTGTGAGAGGAGGGCTGGCTGTGTTGCCTAGGGTGGTCCTGAACTGCTGAGCTCAAGGGACCCCCCCCCCCCCCCAGGATCTGGGCTGCAGGCGGCTTCCTTCAGGATGTGGAAGGGGTTGGTCCGTGGTGTCATTAAAAAGCCTGAAAACATTTACCACTTCGTGATCACTTGAGTGTTACCTGTTCATTCTGTTCCCCATGCTCGCAGACTTTTCTGGTGTTTCTGGTGTCCTCAGATTTCCCTGGCGTGCCCAGGGCAGGCGTTTCAGATCTCTCTTACCTGATGTTGCTGATGACCCTCTCCCCTGCCTCATCTCTTATCTAGGAATGCTTTTTAGGAGTTTCTACTGCGACTCAGATGTGTGACATCTGGATTCCTCTGCTTACACTGCTTATCTCTTCTCTCTTATTTTCAGACTGTTCTTTATTAATAAGCTAAACTTTGTCCTTAAACTTTTCTATCGAGCGTAGAAAAATTTAGGAGTAATTTACAAACAGTGAAAGGTACCAGTCCTAAGTGTTTGTTTGGCTTAGTGTTGACAGTTGTATATTCTATTGCAATCCCACCCAAAGCAAATGGGGAACTTTCCATCAATCTAGAGTTTCTTGGGCCCTTTCCCAGGCCTCCTTTTTTAATTTCTGTTGTTAATATTCAAGAGCTTTTTTTGCCCTTTGGTTCTCAGAAACCTTTGTTAAAAGAAGAAACATCATTTTCCTGTTTGATAAATGCAGAGGGCTCTCACATGTCTCCGAAGACACTCATCTTCAGGTTTCCCTGCCTGCCTGCCCGCCCGCCTGCCCAGACGGGAGGCTTCCTTTAGCCCTGTTTACCTTGGCTGTGTGTTGGTGAGGCTGAACTGGCCCTGCCTGGGGCTTGTGAGCTGTGAGCTTCAGTGGAGAGCGGTCTCCCTGCTGGGTGGTCACTTGCTCGCGGGGGCGGGGTCAGGGGAGGGGTGTCCAGGCTGAGGAGGGCTGACCTGGCTGCCCGCCCCTCAGAGCCATGTGGGAAGAGGGTACCACTTGCTGTGCAGGGAGGGCGGGAGTGCTCTCTGTGGGCCAAAGGTCCCGAGCTTTGCCTGTCCAGACCCCAAGTGCAGGCCCCTGTTGCTCTGTGGTAGACAGCCAGTGGCCACGTGGTAATCATTTGCCTTCGTTTTTATTTATCCTGCATCTGTTTCCCAGGCTGAGGGTTAACAGCAGGGCCCTCTGCGTGCTAAGCGCTGTGCTCTAACACAGAGCTGCACCCTAGCCCCCATTTCATTCGGTTCCCCTATGTAAAGTTACTGGACAGTTCCACTGTCCCACCAGCCACATCTGGGACTCAGCAGCCACCTGGGCCCATGCGCGCCATGGTGGACGGCTCGGGCACTCAGCCTTTCCGTGTCCACAGGCACCATCTAGACCTGCTGCAGTGGAGGAGCAGGTGAGGCAAGGGGTTCCCCCAGGGAGACCTCCCGGCCCGGCTCTGTCACGTGACCCGCTGTGTCTCCCGGGATGGACCTGGACTGGTCCCTGCCTCTGCCTGTCAGCTGTCAGCTGTCACGGTGGGATTCCTTGCCTTCCTTGCTGCCGTTGTCCGGGGTGTTGTCTGTGCATCCATCACAAGGTTGCTGCAGTTTTCTCCTACCCTGTTTCCTTCACGGATTTGTGAGTTTGGTCTTAAAAAGTCTTCCTGGGGTTATTTTATGTACTTTTCCAAAGAATAGATAATTACATTTTAGCTGAGTTTCAGGAGGGCATAGAACTGGATGCTTGTGTTCAGCCTGCCGTTTTTACTTTTCACAGTCTGCTAAGGTGAAGATGTGGTTATTTTGATTTCACAGTGAGGCGGGTGAAATAATTGGCTTGAAGTCACGTAGCAGTGAGTGGGAGTTGAACTTGCATTAGACTTTAAAATCTGAATGTTTGGGCCGGGGATTTAGCTCAGTGGTTTCGCCGCCTGCTGCGCAAGCACAAGGGCCCGAGTTTGATCTCTGGTACCAAAAATAAAAAATAAAAATAAATTAAAAAAATAAAATCTGAATTTTTATTGGATAGTGTTGTACCGTATGTACCCTGTATTCGGGAAAGACCCTCCCACCACACGTTTCTCACATTGTAGCAGTTTTAGTTGTGTTTTACCCATACTAACCCAGATAACTTGTATTTATTTATTTATTTATTTATTTATATTTTTGGTACTGGGGATTGAACTCAGGTCCTTGCACTTGCAAGGCAGGCGGTAGAACCACTGGGCTAAATCCCCGGCCCAGATAACTTGTATTTATCCTGAAAACCACTTAGCCAAAGAGCACACCCTTGAGCATTCTAAGGAATATTGTTTCCCACCCCAGCTGTTTATTTCCGCACTGTCGAGGAACTCTGTGGTTGCTGAACTTTATGTCAATGCTCTCTGCTGCAGAAAACATCCCACTGTTCAAGCCTTTTGCTCAAAGCATGAAGGTCCTCTCATCTTAGAACTCTTGCTGTCCTTGTCTTCTCAGTTTGACTTCATTCCGTGTAAGGCAGCAAGTCTCTCTCGTCTGTCCCTGAATCCCAGGCCTGGCCTCATGCTGGAGGTAGAGGGTTCATAGTAACTGTTTGGTTCAGTATTATTTCTCCTTCCAGCCATTGCACATGCTGCCTCACTGCCGCACTCCTGAAATGACCTAGAAGAATGGGTCTCTCTCAAATGCACATTTCTTGGCTTCTTCCGACCCGCCTTCGAGGTCCTGGCTGCTCAGTGGTCTTGTCTCCTTCCTGCTGCTTTGGTTCCATTTCTGGCCTCCACTCCTGCAGTGCCCTCCCCTGCGCCACTGTGCCCCTCATGACAGGGTCCCTGCGTGTCTTGGCTATACCTTTGCATGTGCTTTTAGTTTCTGCCTGGGAGGTGTTATCTTTAGCCTTACCTGTTTCTGCTGTTTAACATTTGGTACTTTTCTGTGCGCCTCTTTCCCGGATACCGTCCTCTGTGAAACCTTGCCTGATCTACCCTTATGTAGAGTTAGAGGATTCATTCTGCTCCCAAAGAACTTCAGTCCAATTCAGTACATCCACTCATCCATCTGTCTGTTGTCCATCCATCCATCCATCCATCCAGGTGAGATCTTGCCACACATAATCTGCAGTTTGCTCTTTCTGCTTACTATAAAACTTACCATTTGTAGCTGTTGAATGAGTAATCAGTTCTCCCAGCTAGCTTCTGGTTGGTAGGAATTTTACCTTTCTATGACCATTTCCTGGTATAGAGGCTGAAACATGGTAGGCATACAAAAGTTGCTTGTTGAATGAAATTGAGCCCACTGTTCAGTGAGCCTGTGGCAGCTGATTTCCCCTATCATCTTTGAATTCTGTCATCGGTAGAGTGTTGCACTTTCTGCCTGTTTTCCTAGCATAATTGTGAGTAGCACCCCACTTTCACTTTCAAAAGTCTCTGCCTTTGGATGTGAAGTAGGCAGCTGCTTTACTAATCCAATCCATCCAGGCAGCAGCCCGTCTTGCTCTGTGGAGTGGAAGAGCTAGAGTAAGAAATGCATTGACGATAGTTTCTCTCTAATGAGCCAGTCAGGAAAGCCCCAAGCTACGCATTGGAGAAGCCACCTTTCCTGTATCTTCAGAGTCTGAATGTTTCATTTTCCAGAAGGACTTTCAGAAGTGCTATAAGGAATCATTTAAGTTCTGGGTTTTTTTTTTTGGTACGGGGGATCGAACTCGGGTCCTTGTGCTTGCGCAGCAGGCGATGAAACCACTGAGCTAAATCCCCGGCCCCTATAAGGAATGATTTACATTGCAGAAATGGATCCCCGCTTGCTTTCCTGATGCCAATGTTAAGATTTCAGTTTCGAGGGCTGGGGATTTAGCTCAGTGGTTCTGGTGCCTGCCTTGTAACCACAAGGTCCCGAGTTCAATCCCTAGTACCAAAAAACAAAACAAAACAAAAGATTTCAGTTTCGGGTCACAGAAAACCGAGAGCATCTGGGATTCTTTTCCCATTGGGAACCCAGTGGGACTGGAAGGGGTTGATGCAGCCTGAGCAGAGGATGGGAAGGAAAGTCAGCAGGAAGCAGCTGTGTGGGCTGCAGGGGGAGCGCACAGCGACGGCGACTGTTTGAGTGCCGGGGGCCTGAGTCAGCTGGGTATCTGTCTGGGGAGTCTCTGTCAGGCCGGAGTTGAACTTAGATGGACTGGGCCCAGGATCCCCTAGAGAGTTTGCAAAGTATTCTTCTCTGGGTCACTTCCTCGGAGATCCTGGCTCAGTAAGTCTAGGGTGCACATTGGAGGGGTGTGTGCATTTCTTTTCATGGTGCTAGAGATCCAGCCTGGGGCTTCAGGTATGCCAGGCAAGAGCTCTTCCACTGAACCCTGGAATTCGTATGTTTTTAATTTACAAAGCTCTAGGTGATTCTTACACATAGCCATGTTTGAGTATTACTACATTAGGGGATTGTTTATTGCTCAGTCATTCTATAAAACATTTCTTAATCATTTACTGCTTGATGTACGGCAGGTGACAGCTTTGTAACTCTTATTTTAGAACTCAGAAGAGACATGTTATGGAGGCCGGGGATTTAGCTCAGTGGTTCTGCCGCTTGCCTCGCAAGCACAAGGTCTTGAGTTCAATCCCTGGTACCAAAAAGAAAAAGGAGAGCTTGAATTAAACTGAACTGTTATGAGAGTTTTTAATTTAAGCCTGCCATGCATTTATGTTTTCTAGAACCTATGCCTATATTTAGATTATTTGGAATGAAATACTGTAAAGGAAATTATGAAATACAATCAAAAAGCTTGTTAGAAATGTGAAATGTACAAAGCATAAACCTACATATGTTTGCATTTAAAGCCTAAAGGAAGATATTTTCTCCTAATATTTGAAAATTTTATTGCTTTTAAGTGAGTGAACTTAGACGCACGTTACAGATACTTGGTTGACCCAAGCTGTTGCTTAGACGACTTAATAAAGGAAGTTTTGTTCTGAGTCAGTGGTTGTGAGTGAAGTGGAGTTATTACTTGGCTAATGGCTCTGGCGTGTATTTTCTTACCTGTGAAACGGAGAGAATGTTACTGACCTTGAGTACTTAAGGGCTCTCAGGTACAGTGAGGACATGTGAGACCCGGCTAAGCTGTGGTGAATGCCTGCCCACCCTGAGTGCTATTAATAGTGCACCACTCCCAGTTTGGACGAAAGTTACATAGTCATCGGTCATTGTGTACTCCAATACCCATCCATTATTTGCGCTTGATCTGTCACAGTAAGGAAGATTTTTCTGGCCTCATTGCTGTAAACCCAAGCTTCACCAAAAGTCCCAGCATTTAGATACTTTCTGGTGATTTTCTTCAATTTTGTGCTCCCCACTCCTCCTTCCTCGAGACCTGCTCTTGCTGATAGCTAAGGGATGCGCCTTTGCTGGCTCACCTGGCAGCAGCTCCCAGGAGCAGCAGCCCCTGCTCACCAGCTCCTGGGCAAGTAAGAGGCAGAGGTGGGCCGGAGACACCCACAGGGAGCAATCGGCTGCCTGAGGAGGGAGCAGCGGAGCTCAGTTCTGTGCCCTTGTTGGTCCCTGGTTCACGTGCTCCTGTCTGCACGCAGCGACCCCTTGTCTGTGTCTCTTAGATGCCAGTGGTGTTTGGTGGTCTGGGCTTCTACTGGTGCAGCTCTGCGATGCCTCAGAACTCAACTGGGAATTTAGCACTTGTTTGCTTTGGCACTGGAGAAAGACTACTCTACTGACAGCTTCTCCTGTGCACGGAGGTTGCACTTAGAGTGTACACTGACAGTTTCACAAGATGCGCATGCACATGTGTTTTCTGTGAACATATGCACAACATATTATTTTCTAGACTGAGTACATACTTTCATTTTAGCAAGCTTGGACTGAAAGTGGCGATTTGAATGTCTGATGAAAATTACTCACGTGGGATTTTGCTTATAAAAAGGAGTAAAAGCTGAAGATCGGCGTCTTTACCACTTGCTTTTGCTCTGAGGTAGTGGGAACCTTCTTCCGTATGCACTGAGTTAAGTAAAATGTAGTGTTTCTCACAGTAAAACTTTTATTCATTGGAACAAATGAGAAAGAGGAACTGGTTGAATAAGCTGAAGGTTCAAAGGTAGAATATGTAACAAGGAGTACAGGTACTCCTCATGTAATGGCCAGCCTGGTTGGCGGCTGTTTGGACCTACTACCTCCGCTCAGACCTGCACCCATCTCTTTTGGTCCATTTCTGTACATCTTGTTGATAGAGCCCCAGTGTCTTTCTTGGTATAGTACACCTCGCTTAGTAATTTTTGCTGATTGTACTGGACTGCACAACATTGTGGTTTTATGTTCTGTTATGAAGACTACAGCACTGTGTGTGGGAGTTATGTGATAGAAGCAGTCATCCAGTTGGAGCTTCTGCGACCATTTCTTTGTTCTGAATGTTATAATGTGCTCACTGCTGCATATCGAGGAGCATTTAGCGACCACTTCATGCAGCGACCCAGTCACAGGAACAGCGAAACCTGGTTGGTAAACGAGAGAAGTCTGCAGCGTGCTGGGCTCAGTGACCCTGTCCTTTTGGGGGTGATCAGGGTGCAGCCGGACCTGAACGCCATCTGAGGGGATGAGAACAGGATGGAGAAGTAGGCTTCTAGGTGGCTTAGCAGAGGTTTTATGTTTCAGGATTTAAGATTATTCCTGATTAGTACACTGAAATTTTAACCTGAGCAGTACTGACTTCTCTTCTTGTTAGTAATGCTGCTTGGAGATAAATAAACATTTGTAAAGTGTCTCAAATGTGTCTCAAATGCGTTCTGGGTTTTTTTTTTAGTACCGGGGATCGAACTCAGGACCTTGTGTTTTCGAGGCAGCCGGTGGAACCACTGAGCTACATCCCCAGCCCTCAAATGTACTTTCTGTTTAGGAGGTCAACAGTCAGCATCGTCTCTGTTCTTTTTCTTTACTGATTTCAGTTTTGGGCAGATGTTACAATGCTAGATACTTCTGAGCATGTGTGGAATTCCAAACTAGAAAAATCTGATTCAGAAACATTCAGGCTAATGAGAGTAGCAGAGTAAGGTTCATAGTTATATTTCGACCACAAGTACAGTTTTGATGTGAACTGAGTCTTCTTCACTCTTTGTAGTCCTCTCAGAGGCATGTGTGTGCATGTCACTTTATTGGTTTTAGTTGCAGGTAACTCCTGTGTTTCCCCAGGGACTGAGTCCCATAGAATCGGGGGACCTGTGCCTCTCAGGGCTGGGAATGCACTCATAATCTGTGGTATGTGTGTGTTCTTGTTGTACCTGAGCAAGTAGAAGCTCAGAGTTCGACTGTGGCAGAGCCTGTAATGGGTCTGACGCATTTCCTAAATCTCTGGGTCTAGGAAGAGTGGACAGGTTCAGTATGCCAGAACAGTGTTATTCCATCCTTCAGAATGAAAACCAGATCCCAGCCTTGGCACTTACTAATAGCGGCTCCTCCTTGGAGGGCTTCAGGAGGAGAGGTGTGTTAGCAAAATGCCTGAGGTCTGCGATTTAGAAGAGGAGAAGTCTACTTGGCTCACAGTTTCAGTTGGTTCTGTTCATGGTTAGCTGGCTGCGAGGCAGAAGGGCATGGTGAAGGGGCCTGGGAAGTATGGAAAGTTGGTGACTCCATGGTGGTCGAAAGGACAGAGAGGGGAGGAGCTGGGGACAAGAATGCATCCTTCCAGGTCACACCCCAGTGGCTCACCTGTCCTAACCAGGCCTCTCCTCCAAACACAAGAGACTTTTGGAGAGGTTTAGCTCTAAACCTTGACAGATGGGTGAGTGCACTTAGATAAAATATTGGCATATTATCTCTTTACTTCTCAGAGATGTGCCCGTTCCCAGCCCTATGTCCTGATATTTTCAGTTCAGAATTAGTCTGTAGAAACAATCTGATCCAACTTCCTCCTCCACCATCCGTGTTAATCTTTCCTTAAAAAAATAGGATATTATGGAAACAGACCCAGTTATAAAGGTGTTACAGAAAAGTTTAACGTTTATCAGTTTTACAGATATTCTGAACCTTTGTATGCATTTCTTCCCAGCTGAGAGCAGACATCTGTGAAGGAGAAGTTTTGAGAATATGCATTGGGGGTGGGGTGGGAAAAGGAACAGGAAAAACTAATTCATTCTGGTGCTTAACGTTGTCTTATGCAAAAGGGCTAACTAACCCTGATAGTTGACATGCGCAGCGATACACACAGCCCTGAGACTCTGTGTGTGCACGCATGGGCAGGACGCTGCGGCGTCTGCTTTAGGGTGCCCAGGTTTTAGTACACTGTTTGAACTTGCTGCCTCTTCTCTCTGCCCCTTCCCCTCTCTGCCGTCTTCCTGCGCTGGAAGGAGGCGGGGTTTCCTGACAAGTGGGCTGTGTTCTGGGAAAGCTCCTTGGCCAGCTGCCAGGGTGTCATAGAGCTCAGTGACACGGTGAACAGAGAGGACTTGCAGAAAGATCTGATGGAAACAGGAAAATCTAGTGTGTCGAAGGGGAGAAGACAAGGAGAGCCAGCGAGTAGAGGCCGAGGCTCATTTGCGGGGAGTCAGGGAAGGGAGCTGTACGGTTCCAAGTGACTGTTACTCTCTCTCCTGGTTCTCTCTTTGTGCCCACCTGCTGTTAACCAGCTCCCAAGGATTTCCCTCAGTGTGTGGGTGGTAGGCAGACGCCATAACCGTCCAGCAGCACCTTCCAGAACACCTGCTTGAGGTAGTATTGCAAAAATGCCTCGTTCTCTCCTGCTTTTATCAGTACCTTTCAGTCTGATCTGATTGTACTGAAATCTTAGATTGAAGCCTCCTGCTTCTCTGTCCCAGCAGTCTAGTTCTGGGGTGTGTGAGGCGGGGGCGAATGGGAGTGTAAGTCAGTGAACCAGTGTGTTTCTGGAAGTCTGGCGCATTCCAGCCCTACCCAGAAAGCAGGCCTTGGTCCAAGATGGTGCTTTCAGACAAATGTGTACAACTGATAAGTGGAAGGGAGCATGAAACAGTCTCATTAAGGCTTTTCCAGATACATATTCATGAGAAAGGCCCTTGATCAAATACTTCTGCAAACGCTCACTGTGCTTACTGACATGGAAGCCCTGAGACCTCTTGCTGTTAACAAAGATGATTTCCCTTTGTTCAACCGGGGCCTCTCTCCGGTGCATTTCCCTGCTGGGGCCTGTTTTCCCTCCTCCTGTTTTGAAGGCTGTGTGCAGCGCAGTCCAGGTACAGAAGCTTAGCAAGCGTGGCTGGGAACTGGGAAGGCTGCTTCAACTCGGCCTGGGCACCTCCCTTCCCCTGGTCTGTTTATGGGACAAGGAGGCTGGATGCAGCAGCCACGGGTACCCTGGGCGTGACATTTTCTAGTTCTGGCCTATGAAGGAAACCACCCTTTACGAGCTTGCACCTGCATGCACGTTACAGACTGTCTTTCCTGTCCCTTCCTGCACTGGCACCTGGTGGCGTCCCATCTGCTGGACACGCCCGTGCCTGTTAGGTTAGGGCACCGTGGCAGCTATGCTTGGGGGCTGTGCGGCAGGAGCCCAGAAACTGCAGTCACATGGGCGACTTTCCCGAGGTGCGCCTTGGAGAGAGCCTGGCTAGATTCTGATCGTGACAGCTGCTGGGACAGACACACCTGGCCTGGTTTCTGGTGGAGTTCAGGGTGCGTTAGAACACGAGTGGCTAACACAGCTTTCGTGACAGGAGCTGCCACTCAGGGTCGGGGTCACCACGGGGCCACACAGGCCTTTCCTCCCGGTAAGGGCTGTAGGGCGCGGTCAGCCCTGAGCTATGAAAGCCGGCATTGTTCCACTTCAGGAGACCTGGGAACAGGTCTAGGTGGACCTCCCCGGTGAGAGCTCAGGGTAAGGGCGCAGGTGAGTGGCCGTAAACCTCTGTTCTTAACCATGGGGCTTCCTGGCCCCCCGGTCCCAGGGCCTTTCATCACCCACTCAGAGCTCCCGGGACGGCCCAGGGGCCCGGCTTTTCTCTGCCCCACTGCCCCGCTAGCAGGACTGCTTTCTTCCAGCTGGCTGGCTCTGCTCAGTTTCGGAGCTGGTAATAAAAGGTCTGCAGCTTTTCCTCCGGGTTGGATGTGTTCGTGTCCGCGCCGTCGTCTTCCCTCTCACTGTAAGGGAGGGTTGTCCTTTAGGCCTCACGGGGCGGGCCATCGCTGAGGACTGGCTTGGCTGGATGTGGGAAGTCACCGCAGAGATAGCGACTTAAGCAGGAACAGATGGTCTTCTCTTGTCGAGGGTGGAGTGAGAGGAATATCAGCTAGGGCTGCTGTTGTCTAAAAACAAACAACAGCAGCACGGGAAGCAGAAAGTGGTGGAGATGTGAAGAAATCGGAATCCTCATGCTTTGCTAGGGGTGTGAATGGTGCAGTTAGAGTGGAGAGCAGGCCCTGCCCCACTCCAGGGTGCGCACAGTTCTGTGACACCGCTGTCCCCGCTCAGGTGTGTACCGAAGGACAGACCGCAGGAGACTGCATGGCTCCCAGCAGCGTCCTTCACAAGGGCCCAAGGTGGGAACCTCCAACACTGCCGGCAGATGGTCCGTATGAGGCATGGTGACAGGCACACACAGTGGTGCCCACCGTTACCAGCCGGCAGGTCACCCAGCGAAGGCCCAGAGCAGACTGCAGAGGCTCCAGCTTGTCAGCGGTGGTGAGCTTGGAGAGGCAGATGGCAAGGACATTGCGAGCCATCGTTCCTAAGAGATGGGAAGTAGATGCGTCTGAGAGAGCACCGGATATTCAGATCTGTGGTTTAGAAATAGGACGAGCTGCAGTGTGGAGACTGTCAGTTGGCCAGGGAGAGGGACTGGGACTTTTCCCAGGACTGTTGCTGCCATGTGGGAGGGAAGTAGACAGAAAGGTAGAGGTGGGTGGCAGAGCACTTGCCTAGCATGCCTGAGGCTGGGTCCAGTCCCCGGCACCACACACACAACAAACAGTTGGAATGCATCACTATACCCAGATGGATGTGTCGGGACTCTGTCCCTGTGACCGACGCCGAGACCTTGCCACCTGCAGCGTGGACCCCAGCCTGCCTCCTGTGTCTCATCGTGAAATTCGTGTCTGCTCCTTACTCTCCCCCAGGTCTGCCCGATGGGCTTTTCTGACTGGACTGGACTATACTGTGTCAGAACATTTGGAGTTTTAAGTCCACATTAGCACATGGGGTCCAGTTGCCCTCAAGGAAAGCTGTACTGCAAACGTGATACAGTAGTGACTGTCTGCAGAGTAGCGAGCAGAACTTCTGCCTGTGTATGTCTGTCTCCCTCTGTTTCTTCTTCCCCACCTTCCTTTTTCAGTACTGGGAATTGAACCCAGGGTACTTCACCACTGTGCTACATCCCCCAGCTGCAGCCTCACCAAATTGCTCCATCTTACCTTGAGTTTGGGATCTTCCTGTCTCAGCCTCCTAAGTAGCTTGGATTATAGGCATTACTACTATACCCAGTGAACTTTTGCTGTAGTGCTGCACGTGGATACTTGTTATGAGTCTAAATAACACCTATCGTTTAAAGGTGGCAGTAATTTATTCTTCTACCTAATGTGAGCTTGTATTTACATTTAAAAACAACTACAGTACCAGCTTTACATTAGAAAGACAAAACACATTTTAATTTAGCAAAGTACCACCTTTTCACCATGCTCCTTTGTTCTTTTCTCTTCAGTTGTTTCCATTTCCTTTGCCTCCTAACAACTTAGATTTGAATCCTAGTTAATCAGTACATGCGGCCTTTCATAAGTCACTATTTTTAAGCCTTGATTTGGTTATGAGTAAAATAAAAAAGATACTTAAACTACTGTGAGGATTCAGATCAGGTATTGAAAGTGCTTTGTAAAATGTAGGCAGCATATAATTGTATTTATTGATTAATCACTGGACCCAAGCCATTTCGCTGACTTTGCTTTCTTAGCATTCTTTTGGAGAGAGGTTAAAGGCGCAGCTGCCCTCTGAATTTCTTTTCTGTGTGAGCCGTGCAGATCTGAGGCCTGGGTCTGTGCCCACAGCGGTGCCCTGGGCCAGACTGGGGAGTGCTAGGGGCCTGGCTGGAGCTCGATAGGGGCCGATGGCTTCTGAGGGCCCATGTTGCGCGTCTCCGATGGCATTTCCCTCCCTCGGCTCTGCCCCTGTCTTGCAGAAAGGACGCTGAGCAGACACTGCAGTGCAGAGGCCTGAGTGGGTGGGTGGGTGGGGTCTGAGTGCCCCCGGTAGATGAATCCCGTCCCATGACCCTCCACTGTGCAGGGCTCGGGGCCAGGCTGTGGGTACATCTCGTGAGGAGCGAAGGGTCTCCTGGCCCCGAGCTGCGCCGGGCCCCCCTCCCCCCCATCCTGGGAGGACAGAAATAGTTCCGGGTGACTGTGCCTGCCTGAGGCTCAGTGAGGATGAGTCACCGGCTGCAGGCTGCAGGACGTCATCCCCAGTGCTGAGCCCTGCCAGCTGGCCCTCCGCCTCAGGACAGTGCTGGGAAGGTTTCCTGACTCATTTTCATCTCGCTTCGCAGCAAACTCGAGCTTCTCATTTCGGTTTTGGAGAAGTCTGTGTGCGCGTGCTGAGGGGGCTGTGGCCCTCATGTGGGTGTTCACAGCTGTGACCGAGGCTCTTGGCCCGGAGCCTTGCCCAGGGTGGCAGGGCCGGGTCCCTGGAGGAGGAAGCCCCGTGTGAGGAGCCCATGTGTCCCCCAGGATGAGGTGCTGCAGTGACTTCATTGCAGTTGCCTTTCCCGAGTCCTGTGCCTGCCTGGCATTCTGAGGAATTCCCATGAAGCAGGAGGGGCCTCCCCCAGGGACAGCCCTGGCTTGGGTGGGCGTGTGTGGGCGCCCGGCCAGCTCTGCCCTGGCTCTGCACGTGCTCCGCCCGCTGCCTACTCTCCGAAGTCTGTGCTTCCTTCCTGGCCTGTCCCTGAAGTGCACGTTCTCTGCAGTCCGCTCCTGTTCTCCTGGCCCAGCTCCTCCACAGCGCTCCAGCGTTTCCTGCTGGACACTCTTGCTCTGGTCTGTCCACCTTATCTGTCTTTTCCCACCGTTTAGGACGTTGTCCTGGCCTGCAGATAGGGAGTCACAGAAAGTTACCTCACTGGGCTCCTCCGCCAGGCTGAAGTCCTTGCGGACCTGCAGTTTTAGCTCCGCCCTCAGGCTCTCCCTGCACCTGCCCTGCCCACTCGCCCCTCCCTCCCAAGCTTGCTGTTGTGCCTCCCTCTCTGGGGTGGCTGTCAGAGTTGGCAGTCCGATTCCCCACCTCGTGCGCACGCTGTGGGGCACTGTCTCTCCTTTGGAGTCCATCCTTTCTTCTGTTCTTCCCTCCCGCTAAGCTGGCATCACAGGCTTTTCGGGACGAGTTCATGTTTGTTGTTCTCACTTGGTGACATCCACTTCGTCCACTTCACGTTTGACCCATTTGTCATTTATGTCCTACCTACGGTGACATCTGCCCTGCTAATTTTTAAGTAGTCTCAGCAAATCATCCTTCTGCCTTCTTTCTACACTTTATTCCCTAGCAAGGAGAGACAAGAGGAGCTCTGCAGCTCTGTCATCTCCTCCCTCCTGGCAAGAAAAAGAAATTAAGAGGGATGGAAGAGCAGGCCTTGCTGCTCCAGTGTTGGGTGCAGCGAGTGAAGTGGATGCCAGTCAGCTGGATGCAGGTGTTGGCTGACGTCTGGCCATCGCTGTGAGGAGGGAGCTGTGGGTTCAGACACCTGGGGGGCTTTGTGGGTCTTGGGGTGTGACAGTGGCTCCCAGGGCGCCAGCTTCCTGTGTACAGAGTGCAAAGGGAGAAGGGTGACTTCCTGCTCCCCTCCAGCTGCTGACTGCCAGCCTGACTCACACCCCCGCGATCCGAGCCCCAGCCTCAGTGCCCCGCCCATCGGCCCCAGGGGTGGGCACAGACATTCTGGTCTCCACTCTGCAGCGATTTTCATGGTTGACACTAGGAATGTTGCACTGGCAAAGTAAACAGCTGGGATTTGAGCTCTTCAGTCTCTGTGAAGGAGCACTGGAGGATGTGATCATAAAGGTAGAGACTTGGGGCTGGGGATGAATCAGAGGAAGTGGAGCAGATACTGGCAGAGTTTATAGCATGGCCTTGTGTTCTCTGGGTCTCTGTGGCACCATTCTGTGGATCTGGGAGGAGAAGCCTGTTGTGCAGTGAAGACCCAGAGAGGCATTGCGTGGCAGATCTGTGTCCAGAGGCCTCAAGCTATGAGTTGAGTTGTGGGAGAGGAGGCAGGATCTTCTGGAATCAGAGTCCCAGAAGAAATACTTCTCCTGTTTTGAGTTTGGCTGGGGAAGGTGTGCACAGGGAATAAAACCAGTGAACATAAGGTCAGTGTTATTACCGGTTGTTTTGCTAAGTGTTTTAAACCAGTGTTTTTCTTTTCTTTTTTTTTTTTCGGTACTGGGGTTTGAACTCGGGTCCTTGCACTTGCAGGGCAGGCGGTGAAACCACTGAGCTAAATCCCAGGCCCCAAACCAGTGTTTTTCAAACTGTGGTCCTGTGTTTGTTACTGGGCTGTGAAGTCTGTTTTATGAGTCTTGTTTAGCATTTAAAGACACATTAATTAGAAGAAAATAGTATAGAATAGAAGAGAGTGAACTGCACCCAGGAAGGACGAATATCTTTCTGTGAGACTCGTATTTGATGCGTGGACATGTGCACTGGGGGTCCGGAGAGATGGGAAGGGGGTGCTGACCAGGGCGCCGTGAGCAGCAGTGGGGAGATGGTGCTCAACCTCGGACGCTGGGCTGAGCCCCGGGCTGGGCTGGAGTCCTGGGAGGAGGACTTGCGTCAAGCTCAGCTCCCAGGCACCTGTGCACTCACACAAGGATACGCACATGCACACGCACTCGGCAGAGCCTTTGTTGGCAGGGACTGCTTGAGAGGTAACCCTAAAAATGATTATAGTCTCTTGGTTGAGGGAGAGTGTAGGGATGGGGTAGGGAGACATTTCTTTTGAAGTTTTCTTAGCTTTGCTTTCTTAGCCAGCTGCACTCAAGTCTGGAGGCAATGGCGTAGATGGAGTGGACGCTGACCACTGGTCATCTGTGCCTGATCCCCTTTATCCCTGGAGCGATGGCCCGTGGCAGCTGTGGGAGTTGAAGGTGGGGGATGAGCTGCACTCAGTGCGGGCTGTGTCGGTGGAGCGGTCCAGGCCGGGACGCAGCAGGGTCGAGTCCAGCTGTGGTGGCAGCTGCTGGCCAGTGGTGGCTGCAGGAGCAGGGCTGTACTTGTCTGACTGTCCCGTGTCCTCCTGTCTTTCTCTTAAGCTTGCCTGTACCTGCAGTCGGCAGAGCTGTCTTCTCGTTGGCACACAAAGCTCCTGGGAGGCTGAGCGGTAGAGGAGTCAGGCTGGACGATTGCTGGGCACTGGAAGGGCAGCAGTGGGTGGATGTGCCACAGACAGACCTGCACAAACCAGAAGGGGTGGCAGGTTCAGATGTTTCCCAGAAATTCCTTTATTTAAATTGAGGTTGCCGCCATGCTTTTTCAGGTGACTTGTCAGCAGGGGAGTCTATCTCTTTGTGTCATGACCTTTTGGAAATAAAATTACTGAGATGAATGGTGTTAGGCTGACAATGTAGTTTCAGATGTTTGTAAGGGTTTGTTTTGTTTTAATCTAAAGGTTTTTAAAAGCCTTCAGTGAACTCACAGAACATTGAACTCCTAGAAGGTGTTAGGTTTTACGGAGTATGAGGTTTGGGAAATCGTGAGTCACCACAACAAACCCTGTGAAGTAACTACCTTTGTCATTACCATTTCACCTTGGAAACAGAAACTCAGAGAGGTTGGGAAACTCACCTGAGGGTGCACAGTAGGTAAGTGGCGTGAGAACCGAGAGGCTCCTGACTGCCCTCGTTCTGTAAGGAGCCTGACAGATCACGCAGTATGTCTTTCTGCAGGGTCCAGCTCAGGGGGCTGTGGGGGCTGCTCCAGGCCAGGGTCCTGACAGTGCTGGCCGGAACCCGGGGCGCTCTGACTTGCGACGCGCCTTCCTGCCCGCCAGAGGAAGCCATGAGGCTCTGGCCTCAGGTGCGCCTGCCCACCGGCCTCCAGTGTCCTCGTTCTTCCTGCTCCACTCCTGGCCTGTGGGCCGCCCTGCACACCTGTCCTCGAGATCTTCCTCCCCGCCCTTCCCCAGCACAGTGGCACCTTCCTCTCCGCTGAGTTCCTTCCTCCCTTCACGCTGGGACCAGGTTCCCCAAGGGCCGTACCCGCCGAGCCTCGCGCTCTTGCCTTCTTGGCCCTTGAAGGTCTTCCTGTCTCGGCAGCCCGCACACAGCTGCTGGCCTTGCACTGGCCTTGCCAGCCGGCAGGAACTCGAGGCTTCAGCGGGATCATGTGTGTTTGTGCTCTGCTAGGTCTTGGTGCCCGAGGCCTTCACCTTGGCCAGCGCAGCACAGTAAGCGGGGAGAAGGATGAGGCCGAGCAGGAAGTGTGTTCCAGACCCAGGCTATCCACTCACTGGCCGGCTGGCCATGGGAGCCTCTGAAGCAGGTCTTCTCAGATGAGGGGCTGTGAGACTCCTGTGGTTATAGATGCAGCGGCCCTCTGTACGAGGTAACTGCTGTGGACGCAAGGCTCTGTGGTGATAAACCAGGCGCTGCGTGGATACTTTAGGAGTGAGCACTTCGAGGAGTGTCTCCTGTGAAGATGTCTCTCCATGCCCTTCTTGGTGGCCCCTCCTGCTGCCACATTTTAGATCCCAGGGAAGGACACGTGGATGGCTTCACTAAATCTCTACCCTGTGCTCTTTAATGGCATTCTGGATGGATTGTTAGTAATTAGTTTAAAGGAGGAAAAAAGAAGAAAGCAGCAGAGTATCTTGATGCAGTGGGGCTTTTAGGAATTTGCATATTGACTTTAAGCAAAGGACTGCGTTTGCCTTGAGCAGAAGTTGCCTCCAGCGAGGCAGGCTAGGGAGCCAGGCAGAGAGCCCTGAAGCAGCGAGTTGGCATTGATCGTTTGAGCACCCCTGAAGGGCAGAGTAAGTGCAGTGGCCCATCTGGGCTGTTCCTGGAATTGAGGCTGCAGTTAGGCACGACTGACTGTGTGACGGGTGGCGGAGAGGAAAGCCGCAATTCTGACTTGCTGACAGGACAGAGCAGCAGATTTTTGTATTTCTGATATGCCGTCCTGGCTGCAGGCCAGCAGCTTTCCAGTATCCCGCGGTGGTTTATCAGAATGGGTCCTGGGTCTCAGAAGCCGCAGGGTCTGTTGATCCAAGGCACCGACCGCTGTGGCTGTCTGAGTGTGACACCGAGACGCTGTAGCTGAGAGAGCAGCAAGCTGGCCGGCCCCTCGGCGTGGGGAGCTAGGCCTGCGCTGGGCCGGTGCCGGGCAGTAGCATCTGCATCCTGGGAGCCGCCCGAGAGTGGTGCTAGATGACCGTTCTCGGGCTCTGGAGCAGAGGACACGGAGGGGGTCGGTCTGCAGCTGAGTGTTGGGCCGTGAGAGTCCTGGGAAGCCAGGGAGGCAGGTTTTGGCAATGGGGTGTTTAGGGTGTTGCTTCCCCTTGGAGCCAGGAGTCGTGTGTGACTCCAGCACACACACTGGTCTATGAGAGCTGAGTGCAGTGGCTGGCTCCGTGATGAGGCATTGGAGGTGCGCGCTGCTTGGCCCCTTCTCCTTTCCAGAGCTGTGTTCCATGAGACTGCAGGCAGCTGCACCGAAGCTGTGCTCAGGCTCAGGATGGGCGTGCCTCCCGCACGGTAACTGGCGGGCACTGTCTGTGCGCCAACTCACTGAGCTCTCGACAGCGTGCTCACCGATTGGCCCGACACCCTGATGCCTGGTGGGTGCCGACTCTGCCTGCTGTGAGTCTGGGGAGCTGCGTGCTGGGGCACAGCCAGGCTGAGCTCAGACCCCTTTCCTGAGGCGCCCGCGCCGTCCTGTTCCTCTGTCTGCTTGCTCTTGCAGCCCGGTCGTCCTGTGCCGTGCAGTCTGCGCATTGCTTCCACAAGGTCTCGAGGAGGACTTTGCGAGCTCCCAGAACCCCCGCCGGCCCTTCGGAAGGGATTCCCTCCAAGGGAGCGAGTGGGGAAACTGAGGCTCGGAGATGAGACGAGCTGGTCCCAGCTGCGCTTGCTGGGTGTCTGTCAGGCCTGCAACGGAGCCTGCGCCGGTGATGCTTCATTGCAGGTGTGGTCCCCTCGTCCTATCCCCTCCACGTGACACTGTATGTGCGCTTCTGCATGTCCTGGTTGTGACCAAGGTGGAGGCCGAGCGAGGGCGTCTTGGAAGGAGACATTGGGCAGCTGTGACCCTGAGTAAAGACCACTGTCCTTTCTGACACAGCGGATTTGCTGCTCCAGGCTTAATGTGTTTGGAACCATGCCTAGCAGGTCTTTTAAAGACTGTGGAGGTATTTAAAAATTTTTTTTAATCATGAGGAAGCCAGTTCTTTGAGAACAA
Organism: Heterocephalus glaber; assembly: GCF_000247695.1. The sequence continues at coordinate 29,688,060 of NW_004624742.1, forward strand.
GGATTTTGTTATTAAATCAGCATTAAAAGCATAGTAAATGTATACTGTCTAAGAATTCTGTTGATAACCTTGTTTTCTCAACGTGGTAAGGCTGAGCATCACTATCCATGCCGCTTCCCCGGCCTGCCAGCTGAGCTGGAGCTTGTGTGCAGATGAGGTGCGCCGTGATTTCCCTGTGTGTGTTGGTAGAGTGGGGAAGCCACACCTCGGATGCGGTCTTGCTTCTGGGGGAAGCTTAATGCTTTTGACTGACCTTTGGATCTTATGTGTGGCCTAGAGAAGTGCCATGGCCCCGAGTGTGAGCCACACGTGGTCTGTGGTGTGCATACAAGGGCTCTGGAGGTTGTAAGAAAGGTTCCTGTGATAGCCCTGCCGAGAGGAGCCCAAGCCTGGTGGGTCAGGTAGACCCTTCTCCTCTGAGAGCCCGTTTGCGTCTCTTTGTTGGTGTCGTGCTCCAGAGCAGGGAGCGCTCTGGCCAGTGTCTGTTCATTGATGGTGCAAGCAGGTAAAGGGCCAGACTTGCTCTCAGCGAGGAAATGTGTGCTCAGCTGCGCTGCTCTGTGTCCAGTGGAGCAGGAGCAGTGCAGATGGCCTCCCCAGTCAGGTGCAGGAGACAGGCCAGCGCCTCCCTCTACGGGGCCTGCGCACCTGCACACCTGCACACCCTTCTGAGGACAGCTGTCGTCCCTGAGCCCCACTGACCACACTGTCCACTGAAGGCTCTCTCCTGGCGCTCTTCCTAATGAGCTTTGTCTATGCCTTTCTGACTCCACTGTCCTGTAGACCAAGTTGCATGTAGGCAGGGACTGTCTTGCTCTTTTTCTTTATGGTGGTCACCGCAGCTAGCTCAGGTTCTGACATGGACAGCTACTCAAAGATACTAGTCGAATGGAAGACTCTCCTAATGAGGTATTACAAGCCAGCTTTCGAGCCACAGCAAGACATTAGCATTTAACAAATACCAAATTGCTGTTTTAATACAAGGCAGGGTAGATTCACATAATTAAAATAATTGATTAATGTTTAAAAGGCTAATGATGTAATGATTTGTTCTGTGAATCTTGTTAAAAATTGCTCATATCAAAATAGCCAAATCAAAGTCGTCATATTCAAATTTGTATTTGCGCCTCCTGCCTGGCCCGCTGTCCTTCCTTTTGCTGAAGGGTCTCCCCGCAGAAAGCCTTCTGGGAGCGGAGCAGCCCTCCGCACCATGGTGGCCAGAGGTCCACTGGGGCCGGCACTCTGTTTTCCTGGGGCGCTTCCCACCCTGCCTGAGGCCAGCCTCAGAGAACCTTGCCGTTGTCTCGCCCCCTCCCCTCTGCTGCATGTGATGCCTGGGCTGGACTCTTCCTAAAACCGGGGATAATAATCAGTACTAACCTGGGACCCAGTTTTAGCCTACTCAGTAGGGTTGGCAGGTCTTCTTTGCAGAAACAGTTTGATCGTACTGGTAAAGAGCTCCTGGGAAGCAGTAAGAAAGGTTGTTAAATAACAGTGGGGTGTGTGTGCATGTAGACTGCATTGAGAGATTGTTCCACAGGAGACAAATGGAAAATAAAAGCACACACGTGGCAGCTCTGACTGTCTGCGGTGTCAGGAGAGGCTGATGACGGACAGGTGCGCAGTCCTCGCTTGCTCCGGACTGGGTGCCTGTGCCAGGAAGCAGGTGTCCCTGGCCTCCCGCAGAACAGCACAGTGGGATCTGTGTTTGATGATTGCACCCAAAGGTGTATCTCTGTCCTCTTAACGTCTGTGTCAGTTGTTTTGTTTTCTTTTTTACTCTTCTTTCTCCCAAATGCCTTTTCTTTCCTGTTCAGATTTGGGTTAGTTCCTTAACGAAAATGTCCTCTTATTTTCAAATCCACTTACCTCTAAGCTGATTTATTTCCTTGTTTTTGTCTTTAGCTCAGCTCTGAATGGGCTTTGGAAACTAGAGAAGAAAATCCAGTTTGCTTTTTGGGGGACATTGGACAGCCGAGTAAATGCAGGTATGTAGATTTGCATCTTCTTAAAGGAAAATATCTAGCTTTTAAAAGAATAATAGAACTCTTGGACCATCTATGCTGTCACCTTTAATTTTTAAAAATCTGTATTATATTCATTGCTATATTAAATTTGCTGGTTTAAAAACAAATCTCGGGAGTGCACAAGTACAGGAAATACAGAGTGAAGACTGAAGTTCCCTTAGAATCATGGCTGGATACTCAGTGCTGTGTCCAGTTTCCCGAATGTTCCTGCAGGCGTATGTATGCATTTGCATAGCCGGAGGACCATGCTGTCCAGATTTCACTTCTCTCACTTTGCGGGGTGCCAGGTACATCTTTCAGTGTGGACACACACAGCTTTCTGGCACCCTTTGGAACCGCTGTGGACACACCCTGGTTGGAGGGCCCACTCCCAGTGGACATCATGGGTTCTATTTTTTCTGCATCTTGTTTGTGTGTAACTGCCTGCCTGTGCCCTCCCCTGGGGCTGGGGTGAGAGCTGCCTTTGACTTCTAATGCAGGCCTGTGGAGTCTCTGTGGACAAAGGTGCCTTGCTGTAGGAAGCAGCTGTAGCTGCTGTTTGCCATCTGGACTTCCAGTGAGGGACACAGGTGAGGTATTAGTGCTGTCTCGCTTGCTGCCCTGAACTTCCAGGTGCCTGAGAGCTCAGTGTTGGCCCGATTTCCTGAAGATTCTGGCTTTCGGGGTCGTTTGGAGATTCAGCCGTCAAAGTGGGATGCGCTGCATTTTGTAGCAGCGAAGCCTGTGTGCTCGTGGTCCCCTTTCGGCCACTGAGGACCCCGCAGAGGACTGTGACTTTTGTCTGCCCCTCGAGACCTTCCTCGTGGGGACTGTTCCTGGGTCGGTGGAGAGTGAGCGGGCCTTATCTTGGGGAGCCGGCCAGGAATGTGTGCGAGGACAGAGCCCCAAGAGGTGGGCAAGGAGCTGAGCACAGGGAGGTGCCCCCGGGACAGGGCTGAGGGTCAGGGCGGCTTCCTGCAGAGGCGCTGCCAGCCTGAGGTTTTCGAGAAGGGTGAGTGGGAAGATGTTCCCAGAGGAATCGAGTGAGGCAGGGTGGGAGTGGGCGAGGGGGCCGAGGACATGGACACTGAGTGGGTGACGCTGGGAGTGGCAGATGAGCCCAGCCCCGGGCCTGCAGATAGCAGGGGGCGGGGGCTCTGAGCGCACACCGGGGAGAGAGCGTGGGTTTGTTCTGGGGAAGAGAGCGGTAGGCTGAGGACAGGAAAACTGGTCGGGGCCAGCGGAGTTGGGGTGAGGGGAAGGAGGGACGTGGGTGGCCAGGGGCGGGCCCTGCTTTGTCACCCTGGCCCCCCGCCCCCTCTCAAGCTCTTCCCCAGCAGTGCCTGTCTGTGCTCCCATACTGAGGGGCTGCCTGGCCTCCTGCTTGCTTGTGGTGACGGACATGGCTCGTCCGGGGTTCAGGCCCTTCCGTGTGCTTCAGGGACAGGTGTCAGTGTCGCTGTGTGCCCCGGCTCATGGTCTGAAGACAGCCGAGAAGATGCAGCTCCTGCACCCGCACCCGCCGTGCAGTGTGGGACAGGCGGGTTGTAGCCTGCTGCGCTCTGCCCTGGGTCTGCATGTAGAGGTCGCCTGCCCAGCATCGGAGGCAGCTAGTGATCCCGATGAATCCTCCCACACCATCGCTTCCAGAATAGGCCACATTTTTTCAGCTACACCTGTGCGCATAGAGAAACTAAGTTGAGACCGGCTCTCTCTATTCTGATTTTTTTTTTTTTTTGGTACCGGGGATGGAACTCGGGTCCTTGCGCTTGCACAGCAGGCGGCGAACCACTGAGCCAAGTCCCCGGCTCTATTCTGATTTTTGACTTCGGTTAATTAGAATACATAATTACCGCCTCCCATGTTTTCTCTCACGTGATTTTCAGCAAGGGAAGGAACAGAAGCAGGACTTAGCCAGCGCCAAGGACTTCCTCCCGCTCACCTTCCTGGCACTCTCCTCTGTCCCGGGAACTTCTGCCCCACGGGGTGACTCTGCTGTCTCACTTTCCTCCTGCAGTATCTAAATATAAAAGAGGACTGCAGTGCCATGGCGTTCTGTGCTAAAATGAGGAGCTCCAAGAAGGCCGAGGTGAACCAGGTGGCGCCCAAGCCAGGGGTGGAGGTGACCTTCTACCTGCCGGACCGGGGCCCCCTCCGGCTGGGCACAGGAGAGTACACAGCGGAGGAGCTGTGCATCCAGGCGGCGCAGGAGTGCTGTGAGTACCGGCCCTGCCCGCCCTCCTGAGCAGCAGCTGCCGCCCACTCACCACTGCCTGCCTCCTGCCTGTGTCTGTCAGCCTGGCCCCAGGGGCTCCGGCCTCGTCCCATGCCGTGTGATGGGAACAGCGGCAGCACTGCGCAGTGGCCTGCAGGGTACGAGCGCAGCAGAGCACCACAGTGCGCACACGCTGCGTCCCTCACCCCCCCCCCACCCCCACCCCCCCGCTGCCGCGCTGATGCTTGGGGAAGACAGGCGGAGCGGTGCCGGCCGCTCGCCCTGTGAGGGACCTGGGTACCTGGCCAAATTCCCCTTGTCATTCCTCAGACCAGGCCCTGGTGGCTGATTCCTGCCTCCTTTTAAGTGACAGGTATAGCTGAGCCATCAGAGCTCAGGAACTTAGCCCAGGTCGAGTCCCCATGGGTGGTGGTGATGGCTGTGCAACTTCCTCGATTCACCTAGAACAGGTTTACTTTGTCTTATGTGTATGGCGCTTCAAGAACGCTGTTTGGTGGTGATGAAGTCGCGGGCTCACACCTTCCTGAGTCATTGGGACCCCTTGTGGGGCGCTGTGGTCCTTTTGAGCTTCGCCTGCCTGTTAGTAACGCAGCTGGCCTGGAAACGCTTTTCTTCTTGACGTGTCTTCCTGCCCGAGCTGCCTATGCAGCAGAGCCCAGCGGAAGGGAAGCGTGCCCTAGGCTCCTGGTCGCTAACCGCGGCCTGGATCAAGTGGGCTGGCTGAGTGGAGAAATGCACTCGTATTTTGAAGTCACTGTGAGGAGACAGCAACGTGAACAACAGCCCTAGACGGCGGCTGTGAATGTGCCTGCCAGCCGGAACCACTGGTGGCACTTGCGTGGCGGTCCCCTCGGTGGCTGGTACCACTCCTGGGCCTGCCATGCTCCATGGGTCCATGACACTCGCACCATCGGCGCTGCAGAGCTGCCCAGCAGTGGGACTCAGTCACTGCCAGCGTGCTCGTGTTGAGTGTACTTGCTGTCAGCAGAGCTGCTACATGGAATGAGTGCTTCTGGGGTGTGTGCGCTTTTTGCTTGTAGTGCTTGTTCCGGGCCCCTGCATCAGCACCTCAGGCACCAGCCTCACTCGGGTTGTTTGTGAGCATCACCTTTGCGGAACTGTGGGGCTCCGCTTTTGGGGGACCAAGGACCTACGGTCGCGGGGCGAGGGCTCTGGGCAGAGCCGGACACCATCCTGGGTCTCCTGTGGCCCCAGGCTCGAGGGAGTCCCTGGGGTGTCAGTCCCTCGGCCTGGGCTCCAGGCGGGGAGCAGGTCTTACAAACGTTTATTAGTGTTGAAAATCGTGACTGCTGAGTGCCGCAGAATTTAGAACCCTCACTGTGATCAGTGCAGGTCATGTTTTGGTGCAGTCTGGGTTTCTGCCCCGCTGTCACCTACCTGTGGTGAAGCCGGTGCCTTTAGTTCTCACTGCTCTGTCCCCTGTCTGGGTTTGGGTCTCAGCCCTGCATGTTACTACATGGGCTACTGTAGCTGGGGAGCCTTGGCTGGAGTGTGTCTCAGGAGGCCGCTTCTCTGAGATGGCAGAACTGGACGTGGTAGGCACGCCTGTCATCTCAGCTCTCAGGCTGAGGCAGGAGGATCACTGCGAGTTCCAGGTCAGCCTAGGCTACATAGTGGGTTCAAGACCTGTCTGAACTACACAGCAAGACCCTGTCCCAAAAAAACAACCCCCCCCCCCCAGAAATCATACTTACCTCACTGAGTATCAGGAGGATTAAGAGATAGTAAATATAATGTAATGTAGCCCTCAGCAAATATTAGTGCTGTTGGTATTCAGTACTTCAATCTTCCTATTGGTGGGTAGTTAGTTATGAGTAGGTGAAGTTGTTAGAACCAGACCTGTGGTAGAATTACAGACAGTTCCGTGATTGCATAAAAATCATGCTTCGATTAGGATGCGTGCATTCAAGTGTGGATGTGTATACAGCAAGGCCAGGTGTCCAGGCCAGCCGCAAACACCACCTGAAACAGCCCTAAAGAACTGGACCCCATGTTCATTGGCCTTGGCTCCCTAGGGGAAGTGCTGTCTGAGGCACAGCACCTTCTGCTGAAGAGGAGCACAGCTTCCTCCTTTCTTGAGAGCTGGCTTGTGTCAGGACAGTGCTTGGAAACGCCAAGGCTCCTGCAGCTGCCCGGGAGAGTCCTGCCCAGCTGGGCGGGGCAGGGGGGACCCTGTCAGTGCCACCCCGCTTCCGGGGCCTGATTTGGGAAGCGAGTGTCAGTTAGTTACCTCCCTGTCCCCCACACTTCAGGGCCATCGAAGTTCCCGGGCTTAGCCTGAGGCCTGGCCGGACCTGGAGGATCAGTGAGGTGCAGTTCTTGGTGCTCGTCTCCCCCATGTGTGCCGACATCACAGGTCTTCAGCTTTAGTTGTGAGCGCGGAAGCAAGCGGCTCTCTCAGCCCCTGACCTTTCCCAGCATGCTCAGTGTTGCAGGACGCAGCTTGTGGTGGGGAGCAAAGCATGGTCGGCCAGTTTGGTTAACCGTACATCTTCTCGCTGGTCGGATAAAACATTTATGGTAACAGTACAGAGCACTTAAGAAGTGCATTTATTATTAATAGCAATAGATGTTAATCACTGACAGAATCACTCTGGTTATTATTTATTCTAACACACATTTTGTGCACAACTGCCAGGAACTTCTTTGCATGTTTAATGCATATTTGCAGCCCTAGATTGTTTAAACATGTTTTGTAGGAAACAGCGAGCCGTTCCCAAACTCCGAGAATGTCTCAGCTTGTGACTAGCACGGTATGCTCCGGGCGGGGTCTGTGAGCCCCTCATGTGGCCTTTTGGTGAGACTGTCACAGCCACTTATGATGAGAAACATCAACTTTTCTTTCTCAGCGACCTCAGTATGGTTTGCCAAGAACTGCATGCATCTCCTGGGAATCGTGGTTCTTGGTGCTGTGACTAAAACTACCTGACTGAACTTGGTTGGAACTTGCGTTTCCCCAAAAGGATCTGAGTCACCTGGATGCTCTCAGGGTGAAGGGGTGGCACTGGGATTATCTCCCTGAACTCTGTCCCCTCCCTCACCCCCAGGTATCTCTCCTCTGTGTCACAACCTCTTCGCCCTGTACGATGAGAACACCAAGCTCTGGTACGCACCCAACCGTGTCATCACCGTCGACGACAAGATGTCTCTCCGGCTCCACTACCGCATGAGGTACGGGAAACAGCAGGGCCCATCCACTTTCCTCCTGCGCTTGAGCCACCTCGTGAGCATTGCAGTCATTTTTGTAGTTTGTAACTTTTGCATTTGCCTGTTCTGAGAAGGGGCTTCCTCAGTGTTTGGAGTTCAGTTCCAGGTGAATTTGATCACCCTGCTCTGCCACTGTGTGGCGAGGAAGGGAGAGCAGTGTCCACGTCCGGCAGGGCGAATCATGGTAACGAGCTGAGCATAGTGGGCTGTGACCAGAGCTGAAGAAGAAACAGGAAAGAGTAGATAACATCAGCCTGTATGGGTATCCTAAGCACACTGGTTTTCAGAGCCTTTGAGATGTGTAGCATGTATATATGTACTAGGTCATGATAAAGATACATTTCTTACTAAAACTAAAAGCTGTAGGTAAGAAGTACCGGGCACACTGCCTAAACGATAACCTAACCTGGGGGTCAGTGCTCTTAGGGAGCAATGTTTTGATCAGGGATTAGATGTCTGGCTGCAGAGATGTGGTTTTTTCTTGTGATGAGCGTGCACCTTCTCTTCCATATAGTGGACTTCGCTCAGTGTCATTGTCTCCTTGGCTCACACAGACACTTGGTGTTTCCATAGCTACAGTCTCCTGCCTTTTATAGAGGCATAGTTGGTCATCAGACAGACTTGGAAGTGAGTCAGAGATCGTTAGCACAGAGCATGTGGTCAGCAGTGGAGCTTATATATGGGATGGGCCCTTCTTGAAAAGGGTCTTCATTTATACATGTGTGATTAAACCAGTACATAACTCAGATGCTAATAAGATGTAGGAGCGTGCTCAAAAGCCCTCTGGAACCTCGGAGTTTCCCACAGTATCTTAGCTCTTATTGCTTTGGGAATTTGGTAGAGTTGTCACCATTCCAGAGATAGCTTGTTTTTCTGGAAGCTGAGCCACATGTAACCCCGATTGTCCTGGGTCTGACCTCATCCTCTACTACCTATACAATCTCACCCTGAGAGGAGAGGTGTGTCCAGTGTGAGACTTCTTGCCCCAGATTCGGACAAATGTTTAACCTGGCCAGCTGAGCCTTCTGACTGTATTTGGACTTGTTTTTCAAGGTGTAATCTTGCTTTCCCTGGCCTGGGGGTTTGCTGGGCATTCAGCACTGAGATGGGTCCTTACAGCGCGAGTCCAGGCAGGTACATGCCAGAATTCTCATTTTTCCCCTCTCGGTTTCTGAGCTTAGCTCATAGAGTGTCCAGCAAGGTAGCATTTGAGACTTGGGAGAGACCTCAGCTCACCCAGTTCACCTCTTCCATTTTTCAAGTGGGCAACCTGATGTGCTGATGGAGAAGGGAGTTACCCAGAGTTCGCATTTGGGGATTTGTCTGCTTGGTGGCGTGGTCGATGTTTGGTGGGTATAGCAGTGCCTCTGTTAAAATGTCTTTGCTCATTCCCCATTTCCGGTAGCTGCCAGGAAGTGCACCTCCACTTTGTACCTGACACTGCGCTTCAACAGGATGTCACTTTGGTATCACAGGGTCTTTGAACTCGGGAGAAGAGAAGCTGCCCTAACCTAAAATATTTGTGTTATAGTAAACTGCAGGAACTTTGAAACCTCCTAATCTCACTACTGAAGAAGGCTCAGTGTAAAAGTAAATGTTGCTAATTATTTCTGTGGAATCCCAGCTCTATCTTGGGAAATATTCTTGTACATTACTGTGCTTTATAGTTCTTGCATAAAGATTTGGTAATTACAGTTTTATATGTTAATGTAGAACTATCATATTCTCTATTCCTTGAGAAAGAAAAACTGTTGCTTTGCACTCAAGTGCACTTCACTGTCCAGTGGTAAGATGGTGCAGGAGTGTGAAGAGAGTTCGCTGTGTACGTGTTCACAGATAGGCTCGGGGTGCAGTCGGGTGTGAAGTACCGACTTCTCACCCACGTGAGGGAGGCCGACTGGCCTCTGCCACCCGTCTGCGGCCCTCCAGAGAGGAGTGTAGGCAGCAGTTGCACTACATTTACTTGTCACCCTTCTTCCCTGGTGAATTATTTAATCAGGAATTTGTGTGTACCAAGTTTCATGAACACATTGGTATTTTAATTTTTATTCCCCTGCAAATTGATAATTTTGGCTATTTATAATTGTATATATTTATGGGGTACAGAGTGATATTGTGATTTATGAATACAATGTAGAATAATTAAACCATGCTAATTAATGCTTCCTCACTTCAAATACTTACTTTTCATGGTGAGAACATTTAAAATTTACTCTTAGCAGTTTTGAAATGTCCAATACACCCTCTTAACTATATTTACTACACTGTGCAGATCTTTTCAAAAAAGATCTCCTATTCTTCCTGTCTGATATTTTGAACTCTTTTGACCTTATCAAGGATTGATTTTTTTGTGAGGTTTTTTTTGGTACTGGGGATCAAACTCGGGTCCTTGGGCTTGCGAGGCAGGCAGTGGAACCACTGAGCTAAATCCCCAGCCCCTCAAGGATTAATTTTAAAGAGGAATTTGTTAGCAAGCAGAAAGGTGTGGATGTTGTCACCAGTTGTGTTTGACACCTTATGGAAATGGCTTTGACTGTGGGCAATTCACAGGGACTTGATCTTGTTCTACGTATTTAAATTTTTCCTGAGTAAATGTTTGGGGTACATACTCCCGTGGGATCTTGACCCCTCTTTCCTCCTGTCGCCCCACCCCCACGGGGTGCCCGGGCTTGTGTGTATAGAGGAGCAGCTGCACACTGTTGGCCCCAGCCTCCCAGTGTCTGAACATCTGGCCAGAGAGGGTCCACAGGGCTTCCGGATGGGGGCCCAGAGAACGTGCGACTGCTGTCGGGCCCCAGGGAGCCTTCGGGCTCTGCTCTGTGGGTCCAGGACTCCCTGGGTGGGTGCAGGGACGCCTGCCTGCAGCGTGTCGCCTCCTCCATCCCTGAGAGCCGTTTCCCCTGCACAGCAGGAAGTCCCCCTGTGTTGGTGCAGTCCTGTGGCCTCCCCAGCGCCTTCCTGTGGGCCGTGTGCGTCCTCAGCCCTGCTGCAAAGCCTGCGGCTGGCAGGTGCTCGGGCCTCCTTCCTCCTGGTGGGGATGCAGCACCTATGCCAGCTGGGGCCAGCTGTTCCTGTCATGTCCTGGTGGGGACAGTCCAGCTGCAGACCTTGCGTGAGGGAAAGGCGCCGGCCCACGGTCAGACACCAGTCCCCCAATGAGTCACAGGCAGGGGACGTGGGGCCACTGCAGGGGGCACAAGAGGGGCTCTTACCTCAGAAGGACCTGTGTACCCCCGTCTGCTCTGCTCTCTGAGCATGTGTGTTGCGTGGTGTTCTCCTGGCGGGTGTGTGGTGAGCACCTATGTGTGTGGGCTCTGGGGCCTGGCCCTGCTGCTCGGGGCTCCCGCAGTGCCCTGACTGTGGCCACAGCGCCTTCGTCCCCCTGCCTGCAGCCTGCCATCCATGCGCTGTAGCCTGTGCTGCTTCTGGCCCTGGGGACAAGTTGTCCTGTAGACACAGTGCGCGGTTCCAGGTTTTACTTAGCTTGGTTTAAAGCCTGTCTGGCCCGGCTCAGGTCAGCCACTCACACACTGCAGAGGAAACCCTGGGGAAGCGAATGGCTTCTCCCAGCACCCACGGGTCCCCTGCGCGGTGACACTCACCTTGCTGCCTTTTAGGTTCTACTTCACCAACTGGCATGGGACCAACGACAACGAGCAGTCAGTGTGGCGACACTCGCCAAAGAAGCAGAAGAGCAGCTATGAGAAGAGGAAGGTTCCCGACGCAACCCCGCTCCTGGACGCCAGCTCCCTGGAGTACCTGTTCGCGCAGGTGGGAAGCTGGGCCTTGGAGGGTGGGCCCTTCTGGGAGGTGATGTGCCCCGGCCGGCTCGCTGGGCCTTGCTGCCCTCTGTCTCCGTGGGTCTTGTCACCGTCAGCTAGCGCCTGAGTGCCTGTGGGGAGGGAGGGAGGGGAGGCAAGCCAGAGGGACTGCAGGGAGGGGCGAGCCGCCCCTTGGGTCCTGAGGACTGCCATGCCGAGGACAGGCTTCCGGACTCCCCGTGCTCTCGGTGCTCTGTACGAGGCAGTGCTGCACACGGCCACCGTTCGTGCCACTTCACGAACTTTAATTTTTATTCCTTCATCCTGCAAGTGGTCACTAAAATACTGATCTTTGTTGACTTTCTCGCTCCATAACATTTCATTTATTCACCGCCATTTACTGGGTGCCTGAGTCCTGTTTGCTGGGCACTGGAGGTCCCGGGTCTCTGCCCTGTAACTGGTGCCTTGAGTCAGGCGGCAGAAGACCACAGCCAGAAGCGGTGAGAGGCTGGGGAAGCATGAGCTTTGGTGACGGAGGACATGGGTTGGAGGTTTTAATTTTTAACTTTATGAAAAGCTCTCAGTCCATGTTTGCAGTGCACAGTGATCACATGTGCCGTGTGGAGGTGGTGCGGGTGGACAGCACGTCTTCATTCTCCTCCTCCCCTTCCTCCCTGCACGCTGTGGTCAGGCCTCTGTGGGGAGAGGACGCCTGTAAGGACAGGGATGGAGGAAGTCCTCCTTCCGAGTAGCATTTCTCAGCAGCTCCGCCAGTCAGCGCAGCCACCGACGGCTGGGCAGCTCTGTGGAGAGGAACTGCCCTGTGCTCGCCGGTGTTCTCCGCATGCTGGCTGCGCCCTCTGGTGCCAGCAGATGGTACGCGCTCCACCCTCCTCCCCTCTGTGACAAGCACGGCTGTCCTCACGCACTGGAAACATCTGGTGCAGAGGCACTGATGGGGCGGCCTGAGGCGGCCCCGAGCTGAGGGAGTGGGTGGAGGAGGGCGGCGATGAGGACCTGCTCGGCGGGTCCCCGAGAGCCCCTCGAAAGCTGGCAAGGGCTCCTTTTCTCCCTGCGGACACGGGTGCCAGCGAGGGAGTCGGGCCTTCCCGGGGTGTGAGCCGGTGGTGCTCCCGGTACATGAGTGGGTCACGCTGGGTCGGGCGCAACCCAGACAGCACCTGAGTGTGCGGAGCGCGGCCCTGGAGGAGAAGGTGCTGTGTGCCTTAGCTGGGGCAGAGTTGGAGAGGGACACGTTGATCTGCCATGCACCTCGGAGCTAGGACAGATGTCACTCACGGAAGGGTTCGGGTGGGAGCCGAGAGGATTGGAGGACTCAGGGTTTCTAGGTTCTGATTTGGATGATGTTGGCTAGATAAGGAAGTCACTGCCTCCACGGGAAGTCTGGGCACTTGCTGGGGAAGGGGTGGGAATGAAGAGTTCTGTCTTGAGAGGGGAGATGTGCGGGGGGAGAGTTGGGGTGGGAAAACGAATCATGAGGCTGGCGTGCAGGGGAAAGCCGTTGTTTGTTTAAGGGGCTGTTCCTGGACATTTCTGTTTTTTCTCAAGTTTTCCCTGTGCTGGCTCGTTGTGGCAGGCTGGTATACGGGCTTCTGTGCGTGTCCCTCATTTCCTCAGCCTCTGCGTCGGTTACACCCGCTGTGCAGCTTGGGTTCTGGTGTCTGTCCTGTTCCAGGAGAGCTGCCTTAGGAATGAGACTGTGCAGCCCTGGGAGGCCTGTGTGGAAATGTAATCAGTGAGAAGATCGGGCCTTTGGATGCAGTCTGTTTGTCTTCGCATCTGCAGTTTGTCCTTTATCTTTCTCAGCTGAAGTGTGCGCCCCCGGGTGGAGAGGCTCGTCAGAATCTGCCCGGGGCTCAGGAATGAGCTTGAGGCGGCTGCACAGCTCATGCGCAGAAAACCACCCCCAGAAGCCTGACCACCGCCCTCGGGTCAGTTTCTGTTGTGTGCATCTCTTGTCGCTGGCCCCAGTCACTGTTGCGGGCCCTCGGGAGTCTGCAGAGCTGGGCAGTGCCCTTCGTACTGGAGAGACTGGAAGTCCTGTCCTGGCCCAAGGGCTCAGCAGCAGGAGAACCCATGGCAGAGCCGCTGAGCGAGGGTGTGGCGGTCACAGCCTCAGGGTGTGGCCATGCAGGGAAGGTCCCCGCTCACTGAGCCTGGCCCCTGGCATGGCTTCCGCCTGCCTCTGCTCTGTGCAGTCAGCTGCTGTTAGTTTGTCCTCTTTCCTTTTCTTTCTCCTTAGAAGGGACTCTCTCTGAAGGCAGAAGCATGGTGTAGTTTGTTGCTTTGTCCCTGGTGTCCAGAATGACGTCTGGCCGCGTTGGTTCCCAGGGACTACCACTGAGAGAAGGGGTAACAGGGCTGCCCTGGGGCTGGTGGCACCCACCTCCGAGGGCTGCTGTGCAGGTGCAGGGACCGATGGAGGAGCCAGCACATGGCTGCGGGCGCGTTGGGGCTCAGAGCTGGCCAGGCAGATGGGGGCACTATGCTGCAGCCTTGCTTTATTCTTCCTCGTGAGGCCCTTGTGGGCTCTCAGAACTCAAGCACCCCATCAGTGTGGGGGTGCCCCCTGCAGACAGCTCCCGGCCGGAACTGTGGGTGGCAGGTGTGGAGTAGGCTTACATGTGCTATCGATGTGCTACAGAGCCGGGTTCCTTCCTCTCTCTCGGAATGGGAAGTGCTGGCCCCGTCAGCTTCTTCCCCTCCATGCCGAGACCCGGCCATCCAGCAGTGTTGGAGCGATCAGACCCCAGGCCAGTGTCACTGTCCCTCACTCTGGCACCACTCGGGCCTGCCACACACTGCAAGTCAGCATCGTTTGTGTGCTGAGCCCACAAGGGGCTGCCAGTGTTTGTGCGTCCACGGCACCAGTGTAGGGTTTGGTGTGGGCTTGTTAGAGAGAGACTCGCTCTCGAGGCCTCCAGTGCCTGGCTGTGTGAGCAGGAGAGAGCATCTGTGCTGGGGAAGCCGGACGCGACTCCTGCCATGTGCTCCTCCGGTGTGCCCCGGTGTGGGCCTTCCTCCCCATGCCGGAAACACGCAGCTCTGGTGCTGACGCAGTGCTTCACGGTCTTCTCACCTCTGCCGGCAGGGACAGTACGATCTGGTCAAGTGCCTGGCGCCCATCCGGGACCCCAAGACGGAGCAGGACGGACATGACATTGAGAACGAGTGCCTGGGCATGGCCGTGCTGGCCATCTCGCACTACGCCATGATGAAGAAGGTGCAGCTGCCAGAGCTGCCCAAGGACATCAGGTGCGTGCCCAGGTGTCACCTGCATCTCCTGCTGCAGGCCCAGGCCTGGCTCAGAGGAGCACACTGACCACCGAGTCCTGACTGCGTGGTGACGGAGAGGCTCGGAAACCTGCACAGGGGCGGATTTCTGCACCAAGTGCACCAGGGAAACGAGTGAGCCCCAGCTCTCCGCCCTGCCGATATCCCCTGTGCACCTTTCTCCGTGTGGCTCTGCTGGTGGCTGCTGGGTTCTCAGCCCAAGTGCCTGAGCTCAGTCAGTGTAATCCCACCCTCCGGGAAACCCGTAGGCTTCTCACCACTGGGCTGTGAGCTCGTCATACATGGTTTGAGGCAGGGCCTGGCTCTGCAGTCCATGCTGGCCTGGAACTCACTGTAGAGCCCAGGCTGGCCTCGAACTTGTGGTGATCCTCCTGCCTCAGCCTCCCGAGTGCTGGGAGTACAGGCATGCACCACCAGGCCTGGCAAAAGACCTTCCATCTCTAAGAGATTATCTAAGGCTGCATCATCTCAGAGAGGTCACACACCTTGTCTTCTCGAGAGGTGACTTCTCCTTTCTCCTTGCCCTGGAGCAGCGTTCAGGTCGCTCCTCAGTAATGCAGGGGCTGATGAGATGCAGCAGAGGTGCTGTTGCTCTTGTTTTCTGTGACCCTGACTCTGGGTCTTTTCTCTTTATTGTTTCATGAGGCTAAAGTGAGACACGACAGCTCCCCTCTAATTCTGTCTGCTGCACTACACGAATGTACTTGTTGAGGCTGAGTCTACTGTTGTGAAACCACCCACACCACAGGGTGACCTGGGCTGGGCTGTCCCAGACCTGGGCACGGCAGCAAGCCGGGCTCCGCTTGCTCTCAGCCCAGCCCATGCCTGCTCTGCTGAGGACCTGCCACTTCTCGAGTGCGTCACCACCTTGTCAGACTCTGGTTGTCGAGAGCAGGGCTGGCGAACCTTTCAGAGCTTTCAGTGAAACAAACAGCCTGCTGAGGCCCTGCTGTGGTTTGCCACCCCTGTCCTAAACCCTGTGCCATTTGCACCTGGATGGGAAGCAAGTCTTGCCCTTGACAAGTGACCCATTCAGTAGTGCTCTGGGGTTGTGCGCACATGACAGACACTAAGCCTGTTGTGTTTCGTTAGCCTTTGTATTTCTCTGCTTCTTGTAATAAATTGTGCCATGTTTATAGAAAAGTTTCAGGTGAGAAAGTCGCACCTCAAGGCATGTGTGCCCTCACCAGTGGACGCCCCTCGTCCTGGCTTCAGGAGCACGTTCTGGCCAGGGCTCAGGCCTGTTGTGTCTGTGAGTGTGCGTGCACCCCAGAGCAGCGGGACTAGTAGGCACAGTGGCAGGTCGCCTTCACCGCCTGCCCTCTTGGCCGGGAGCCTCGGTGATGCCTTAGGGACCCCGTGTTGGCCAACTCTGGGTGCGAGGCATTGTGTTCGCTCTGGTCTTTGTCCCCCTCCATCCGCTGTCACTGCCTTCCGCCTGCACCCTCCCTTCTCACCTGGCAACACGTGCCAGGAGGATCCGTAGACTGTCTGTCCAGACAGTCTTCTGCTGGCCTCTGTGAAAAAGAGGTGATTTTCCCTTTTTGTTTTTTCTTTTAGCTACAAGCGGTATATTCCAGAAACGTTGAATAAGTCCATCAGACAGAGGAACCTCCTCACCCGGATGCGGATAAATAATGTTTTCAAGGATTTCCTAAAGGAGTTTAACAACACGACCATCTGCGACAGCAGCGTGTCCACACACGATCTCAAGGTGAAGTACCTGGCCACCTTGGAAACCTTGACCAAACATTACGGGGCTGAAATATTCGAGACTTCCATGTTGCGGATTTCATCAGAAAATGAGATGAATTGGTTTCACTCGTCTGAGGGTGCAAGCACGCTCTGCTACGAAGTGATGGTGACCGGAAATCTCGGGATCCAGTGGCGGCAGAAACCAAACGTAAGTGGCTACAGGGGCAGAGAGGAGCCTGTGTCGCATGGCGCATGTTGTTTAGCCTGCCAGAATTCTGCGTTTCGTGTCCGCCTCCCTTGGCTGTAAGCCAGGACCATGGTTCTGCCATCCAGCACCGTGGGAGCTGGGTCAGTACCCAGTGGGTTCTACAGGGAAGTAAAGGCAGCAGTATGGACGGTACATGGCAGTGTTGCGACAGCAGTCCTTCTCTGGCTGGCTGCTGTGTGCCCGGTACCTTGGAGGACTTTGTGGACGTTCATTTATTTCTGGAAAGAAGAATTCTTGAGGGCAGTGCTGCCATTATCTCCACTCGCAGATGAACTCAGGCGGAGAGCAGTTAGGGATCCTGCCCGAGGTCCTGCTAGTAGGCAGTCGAGGTGAGAACCGAAAGGGGCCTCGGCTCCTCCAGGACAGTGGGTTTTGCACTGTGGAGCGTCTTCTGGGAGGTGTTTGTTGGATGGGGCTGTGGAGCTGGGTTTTGGATCCGAGGAGACCTGGTTCAGCTGTTCTACCTAAGTCCTGCGGTTCTGGGCGGGCCCCTTCACCAGATCGTTGTATATTATTCACCTGCGCATGTTGTCCTAGCATCTGTACTGAGATTGTCACAGGTTCCTTCACAGAGCCCAGAATGTGTGGATGGCCAGGTTGCTTTTCTAAAACGGCGGGATGTCTGCGTATAGCCCGCGCACGACCTCCCGTGTGCCTGACGTGCAGTGTTGTGCGTACAGTTGTTGGGCTGTGCTGCTTGGGGTGGTGGCACGGCCAGGGCACTGCAGGCCTCACTTAGGTCCCAGGCTCTGGTTGGTGCCAGGCCCTTGGCAGTGGGGCAGGGACTGCAGACGGCTGACTCCTCACTGCATCTTACTCCAGAGTGAGCGAGGAGCTGGACGGCACTTGCACACAGGGCCTGGCATGGAATGAGTGCTGGGGAAACTGCCAGGCTGCTCTGGTTATTACCTAAGTGGAGACTTTAAATTAAACATGAGATGCATTTTCTCCGGCCTTATTCTCATGCTGAAAACAGCATCCTCCCCTTTCCCAGGCTTTCTGTGCAGGAGGTGCTGTGGCGCGGGGAGCCCTGTGGAGCGAGGGCTCTGCCTCGTGGGGACCTGGTGGGCGCAGTGCTGGCGCGGTGTGTGCAGAGCTCGTGCTGCACAGCAGCACTGCCCTTGGCCCCGCAGGTGCAGTGTGGAGCGAGCCCCATGTGGAGTGCACTCCTGTCTGGAAAAGCTTCCGAGTCAGGGAGCCAGGCAGGGCTGGCGGTGAGCAGGCCTGGCCGAGGATGCATGTCCCAGGGGCAGTTCTGTCCCTTCCCAAGGTGACGCGCACACTGGGTCAGGTAGAGTTGAGGCGGTGGTCACTGTGGTCTCTTCTGGGTGGCGTCACGATTCCCTGCTAGGACTCCGCTTCTAGGTGCAGATGCCCCAGCTTTCTCCTCCGTGGGCCTCAGGCCTGCTGAGGCTCCGGAAGCATCGGCCTCTCCCCAGCAGAAGAAAGCAAGCCAGCTCATCCTTGTCACCTGTATACATTTATCAGGCTGTTCCTGCTGAAAAGGAGAAAAACAAACTGAAGCGGAAAAAACTGGAAAACAAACACAAGAAGGATGAGGAGAAAAACAAAGTCCGCGAAGAGTGGAGCAACTTCTCGTACTTCCCCGAGATCACTCACATCGTCATAAAGGAGTCCTTGGTCAGCATTAACAAGCAGGACAACAAGAACATGGTGAGTTCACGCAGGCGCCACGGAGGACAGGACAGGATGGCAGGCAGGAGGTCGGCGCGTGACTTTCAGAGCTTCTGGCAGATTGCCTGATCGGATCCTGAAAGTCCCTATGGCGAGACCTGAGCCACGTCAGCCTTTAGGTCCCACGGGTGGGCCCAGCCTCGGGTCCACAGATGCTCAGGCCGGAAGGGAAGGGAGATCAGGGACCCGCAGCATCCCCAGGACCCCGCAGCCTCCGTGGGGTGGGCTCATCCAGGACAGGCAGGGCAGGAAGCCCTGGCTCTGGGTGGGCTGCAGCTGCAGGCCCCTGGGTGTGGGGTCAGGCCGGGCCACCAGGCGCTCTGGGAGGAAGGGTGTCCATGCTCACTTCCTCCTCCGTCACTGGCCTGGGGCCTGGCGTAGTGGAGATGTGCACGGGACTGGGAGTGGGGGGGACTGGGAACTCCGCCAAAGTAAACATGTTTGTGTCTGGGGAAGTCACGAGGGCTGAGGACGGTCCCAGGTCCCAGGCAGAAGGGAAGCGTGCTGCTCCCCTAAATTGGGCAGAGATGCCCACCTGGTGGTGGGCTCGGGCGGGCCGTGGCTCGGATGGGCGGAGCGACTCACCTTTGTGACAGAGCCTTTGGAAAACAAGGGGCAGCGTGTGCCAAAAGCCAGGAAAGCAGCTGTGTCGCCCATCCCATTGGTGTCCGGGACTCTGGCTCCCCGAGGGGTGGATGCCCATTCCTGCAGCAGCGGTGAGAGCAGCCTGGGCGGGCGGGGCGGGGCATGCAGAGGGGATCGGGTCTCAGGTCGCTGAGGAGCGCCGTTGTACACGGCCCAGTTTTTATTGATCTGTAAAGATGTAAATGGCAAAACATCATCATATAAAACTCCACCTGGATTAGTACCAATTTGTGAAAAACGTTTGTACAAGGCAAGCACATACATACAGGCGCGATTAGGAGAATAAGCAAGTATCACCTCTCTGTACCGTGGGACCCGAGTAGGTTTGATTTTCTTATTTTGTCTTTCCTATGTTTTCAGCAAAAAAGTAGGCATTAATTTTATTAGAAAAATGTAGTCAGGGCAAAGTGAGCGGGAGCAGAAGAGGCCGGAGATGTGCTGGTAGAAAGACGGAAAGTGGGGCTTTGTGCTGAGCACACTCGAGATGGCAGCCCTGGGTCCTCCGCTGTGTCCTCGCGATGCGAGGGTCCTGCACCTGTGGCCTTCGGTGCGGAGGCCTCGATGTGGGGTGCGGGAGCCGAGTGGGCTGGAGAGCAGGAGACCGTGTCGCACAGGAAGAGGGCGGCTGCGGCCGGTGCTGCCCCATGTCACTCTGGAAGAGGGGGCCGTGGGTGCGGGAGGAGCAGCACGTGGCACCGGTGCCGTGAGCCATCATCCCACCTTTGCTGGGGACACAGTCATGGCCGGCTCCGGTGGGCGCCCCGAGGTCAGCTCTGCCCAGCCGCACTGGGCGGGGCCTCCAGCATGCAGCTGGTTCACTGCCCATCTGGATGGAAGCCCCGAGCGGGCCCTCCCAGACCAGCCTCCCCAGAGGCAGAGACAGGCACCCGGGCTCAGCCTCGGGCTCCTCCTCCTCCGCTGCCGCTGGGACAGGGCCAGCTCGGGGCGTCCTGCCTGGGTGCCCCCTCCGCCTGAGCCAGGCCGACGCTGCTCCTGTCTGCCCAGCCCTTGTGCGCAGCTCTGCCAGCCTCTCCTGTGGGCGCGCTGCCCTCGTCCGGCGGCTCCTTCTGGAGGGAGGGCACAGAGTCCTGCGTGACCTCGGGGACGGTTGCAGCAGCAGAGAGGAAGCCCTGCAGGGGCCGCAGTCTGTACCCGAGCAGCACAGCGTCACCCACCTGGGTGCTGGGCCCGCCCTGACCGTGGTTGTCCCCTCTCCCCAGGAACTGCAGCTCTCTTCGCACGAAGAGGCCTTGTCCTTCGTGTCCCTGGTGGACGGGTACTTCCGGCTCACGGCAGACGCCCACCACTACCTCTGCACTGATGTGGCTCCTCCGCTGATCGTCCACAACATACAGAACGGCTGCCACGGCCCAATCTGGTGGGTTCTGGAGTGCCCGCGCCTGCTGTGGTGGCGCTGGCTGGGTCTCCGGCCGGAAGCCTGGCCGCCTTGCCCAGGGATCGTCTGTTGGGCCAGCCAGGTGGTTGCTGGTGTTGGCTGCTTACGGGGACCCTCTTCTCTGTCCCCGCCCCCTGGGCTGTGGCCAGGCCCTCCTGCCGCCTGCCTAGCCCTGGCTGCTCCACTGCTGACCAAGCACGGCCGCCTTTCCTCACCCTCTGCTGTGTCCAGCTCTGCGGTTACTGAGGCAGGAGGCACAGGCTGCAGGCCTCAGTGTCACGCACAGTCCCGAGTCAGCCTGTTCTGGCGTGCTGGGGGTGCAGATGGCTCTGCAGAGGCTGTGGGATGTCCTGGTCCTCCTGCATCTCGATGCGGCTGCCTGGCTCAGAGGCCTCCATGGAGGGGCTCCTGTGTGTCCCTGCAGGCTCTGTGCTTCCTCTTAGCTGGGACAGCCTCAGGCACAGGCAGATAGCTGCTGTGTCCCCTTCCTGTCCCAGTCACCGGGTGCCTGCTGGGGTGTGGAGCCGGGCCCACAGAGGCCCAGGCTGATGGGCAGACACATGGGGACCGCAGAGCAGGGGGCCAGGCTCCCTCAGTGTCTTCCTCTGGCGTCCCAGCCACGGCTGATCTCCAGGGCTGGTGCTGCTGTCCCTGTGACCGGGAGAGGCCTTCCTGTGGGAGCTGCTCAGCCCCATCTGCAGGTTCAGTCTGTCGCCCCTCACCCAGGCCACCTGTGCCTGCTCTCTTCTCCACCTGCTGTCCCCTCCTCCATCTGCTTTCCTTTCCTTCCCTTCAGATGCATTCGGTCCTCTCTACAGCCCTCCCTGCCCGGGCTGAGGGCACCATCTGCCTCACTCACCTCTTCCTGCAGCGCCCACCACAGTGGGCTGGCACCTGGAGCACCAGGGAGGCAGCAGGTCCCTGCCCACAGGGCCTTCTCCAAGCAGGCAGCCTTTGAGCAGGGCTGGGCATTGGCCAGGGCGTCTTGGACGAGGAGGCCCAGGAGAGATGGGGACACTGGCCTCCGCCTTCCGCGGCGCTCGAGCTGGCAGCCCTGTGGCCTTGGGGATGCAGAGGTGGCTGAGGCAGGCGCACTGTCATTTCTGGCCTTGGACTTGCTCATGCAGAGCTGTCACTGTGGAGCAGTCACCGTGAGCCCAGCCTGCTGTGGCTGCCAGGGACGGCACTGTGCCCGGGAGCACTGAGACAGTGTCTCGGGCAGGGGACAAGCGCGTCTCAGCGCCATGGGGCAGTGGCCAGTGGCGACGCCGTCTGTCTCCACTCGGCATCTGGAGGGTGCGGGGCCCTGGGCGGGCTGGGATGGGCTGCACAGTGGGAGGCGGCTCCTGGAGGTGTGTGTTGGGGTCGTGTGCGAGCTGTCCCCACCTGCTCCCCCTCAGCACGGAGTACGCCATCAACAAGCTGCGCCAGGAGGGCAGCGAGGAGGGCATGTATGTGCTGAGGTGGAGCTGCACGGACTTTGACAACATCCTCATGACGGTCACCTGCTTCGAGAAGTCCGAGGTCAGTTGGGACGCTGGCGTGGCCCCACTGCAGGGCACAGGGTGGGGCTGCGGCAGGAGGACTGCTCCTGGCCAGGTTGGTGCAGAGGCCCTCGAGGTCTGGCAGGAGCGCTGCTCTGCACAGGAGCCAGCAGCTGAGCAGCAGGTCCAGTCCTTCCTTCAGTGGCCTCCTCCCGGGGAGCCGCTGGCCACTCCGAGGGTACGGCAGGGCCTCAGGCCTGCTTCTGCCCACACCTGTGGGTGCACTTCCTTGTCTGGAGTGGCTTCTCTAGGCTGCCGCCCGCACCATCACAGCGTGGGATTGTCTGTAGGAACCCCATCCGGGTGGCCCGATAGCGAGCCCCAGATGGTAGCAGCCAGCATTGTCACAGCTGGATGGCTGTCCCATGTCGACCCGAGAAGCACTGCCTGGTGTCTGTTCAGGGGGAGCTGGACCCTGAGGGTGGCAGGAGGGAAACCCTAACGACTAAGGTCTTAGAGTTGCTGACTTACCTCACTAGACCTCAGATTCCCTTGTTATTCATGCAGTGTTTAAATGCAAACTGAGATGTTCTAGAAAATGATGAGCTTTACAGAATTCATCTCATAAATCTACCAGGATGTGTTGGGACCACCCGAAGTGGGAGGGCTGGGAGGGCAGGAGCATGGTGCAGGTCCCCATTGGCACATGGGACCTCAGACGGGCGGGAGTCCCCGAGAGGCCCAGGGTGTGAGCTTCATCAGGAGTGGGGAGAGGATGGAGCGGAAGGAAGCCTGCGCTGCTGGGTGTCGGGCACGGTGCCCGGGTGCCAGCTTCCCGAAGGCCTTGCTCGCATCTTTGGAGGAAGCAGGCTGTTCCCATGCTGGGGGTGGAAGATAAGCAGCTGAGTGACTGGCCTCGTGGTGCCTCGTGGTGGCCTGTGACTGCCTAGGGAAGGGGCAGTCACAGACATGCCCACTGCCTGTCATAGCTGCCAGGCACTGTGCCACTCCTGAGCTGCTTGTTGTAGGGTGAGCTGTATGGTAGCTGCGTGAGCCAGGTGGCAGCATCCTGTGGTGCCTGCGAAGTCCCTGACATGTTTCATTCTGGAGTAGTGTTTGAAGTGCAGAGACGGTGCAGGGTTCCATCTGCCCCTCAGCATCACAGACGCCCCTGATTCCATGTCCTAAGCTGGTACTTCTGGTCGTGTTTCTGGACAGCAGGTGCTGGGTGGCCAGAAGCAGTTCAAGAACTTCCAGATCGAGGTGCAGAAGGGCCGCTACAGCTTGCATGGCTCGGACCGTGGCTTCCCCAGCCTGGAGGAGCTCATGAGCCACCTCAAGAAGCAGATCCTGCGCACGGACAACATCAGCTTCGTGCTGAAGCGCTGCTGCCAGCCCAAGCCCCGGGGTGAGTGGCCCAGGCCGGGCCAGGCCAGGCTGTACCTGCAGGGATGTCCTTGGGCTCGGGGATGCTTTGAGACCAGACCGAGTGTGAGGTGCCGGCCGGGTTGGAGTGGCCCCGCGCAGTGTCGCAGCTTCTCCTTGAGCACTGGGGCAGGCCTGACCCCCGCTCACAACGCGTCCCTCAAGTTGCCATGGGGGCGTTGGTGTCCACCCCACGCCCACCCCAGGACGCCGCCTTGCAGGTCAGATCCCCCTGAAAGGCCGCCCGAGGAGGGCGAGGGGTGTCCAGAGCACGCGCTTGCGGGCTCTGTCTGCGCTTCTGCTGGGGGCAGAGTGGGCTGCTGTGTTTGGGCTCCCACAGGCTCATCACGGGCCTTGGCAGAGGCTCCTGCCAGCCTCGGGGAGTGGCTGCGCCCCATTCCTGCTCTGAGGAGGGCTGCAGAGCCGGGAGTGGCTGCTCTCGACCCGACCCGACCCATTGTCCCTCCCTGGTGTTAAAAGCAGGGTGTGCTTGGCTGGGATGCACTCGGGGTGAGGACCAGGATGTGGGGAGCGGAGAGCCTGGGGTAGGAAGGTGGTGTTCTGCTTGGCTGGAGCACCGGGCCAGCCCCGTGATGCCACGCACACTGCCCAGGCGGCTGTGCGGGGAGGAGGTGGACCACGCGTGCGTGGCTCCTGCCTTTCCTGCTCGCTGGGAGCTCCCCGCTTGGGGCTGGGTCTCGCTGTCACTAGATGCGGCAGCAGGGGCCCAGCCCAGCTGGGGAGTGGTGGCAGCCGCAGTGCCCTGGGTAGGGCGCCAGTCCTGGGAGCACACGTGGCTCTGGTGGCTGTTGTGCAGAGGAGGAGGCTGAGGCTGGGGACTCGCAGTGACTGGCTGGAGGGTATGCAGCGAGTGGTCTCAGGACTGCCCCCCGTGAGGACAGCGGGCTGGCTGCTGCCCCGAGTGGAGATGCGCTGCAAAGCCCGCGCCCGGCAGGCTCTGCTGGAGGACGTTGTCCTGGGGACCCCGCTGGGCTTGCCCGGGTGATCGCCTAGGCGAGAGGTGGGGCAGGCACCGGGTCGTGGCTGCCCCATGCTGGGCCTGTTGGTTCCCCGAGCCACACTGTCTTCAGAGGCACGGGTGCCATGCCACCTGGCCCTGGGGACCCAGCCAGGGTCAGCAATGAGGAGCTGTGGTCCGCAGGCCTCTCGTGTGGGTCCACACAGCACCTCTTCCATCCCCTTCCCACTGCGGACGAGAGAAGGGGCCAGACCGGGAGACCCAGGCCCCCTCAGGCCTCGGTGGGAAGCCACACTCCCTGGGAGGGGTAGGAAGGGGAGCGAGGCAGGCTGCTCGGAGCACGGTGGCGGTCTCCCACCCACGTGGTCACCCCAGATCCCTGTGGCCCGTGGACTTCTGGCTGGCTTGCTGCTGATCGGGAGAGTTGGGGTCCTCCTGGCCCCGCTCACAGGAGCGCTGGGAGTGCACCGCCACCGCCGCCTCCGGGCCCAGGCCACTCAGACAGGTCCCGGTCGCCTTCCTCGCTGCTTGCACAAACCACCCCTGGGGCCCCGAGCCTCTGTCCCCTCAGCTCCCCACCTGCATGACATCCCAGCTGTCTATTCCAGTGTTTGTGCATTAGGGAAGCTCTGGGGGGGCCCTGGGCTCAGCTCCCAGCAGTGCCCACTGTACACTGGGCCTCGGAGCTGGAGCAGGAAAAAGGACAGTCCCAGACCTCTTGGCGCTTCCGCCTGAGCTGTGGGCTTTCATCCTCTCAGGACGGCCCTCCCTGGCCCCTTACCAGGACAGCGTGCGCGGGCTGGGGCATCCCGGGCTGTCCTTCAGAAGAGCACGGACGTTGCAGCCTGGTAAAGGATTGGCCAGTTGTTTGATGCATTTGGCACCACTGCTAGCCTGTGAGCTCCTAGGGTGTGGAACAAGCACACGCCGGTGACAGCGCCGACAGAGACCACCATGTGCTCCGCAATACCTGCGGCTGTCGGGGTCCTTGGCCCTGTTGCACCATGCTCAGACTTCGCCAATCCCTTCCACAGAAATCTCCAACCTGCTGGTGGCCACCAAGAAAGCCCAGGAGTGGCAGCCCGTCTACCCCATGAGCCAGCTGAGCTTCGATCGGATCCTCAAGAAAGATATCATGCAAGTGAGTCTGGCCTTGGACCGGGTGTAGCCAGGTCCCACCTCCCACGGGGTGCTGGGGGTGGAGGGTGGAGGGCAGGTCTGGGGAGATTGTTTCCTTTCCCTTTGGCGGCTCGTGGTGGGCTCCTGAGAGCAGGTGGCATGGCCTGGCCCCCTGTGAGTCACCTTGGGATCACAGCTTCTGGTAACCTTGGTGGATTCCTTCATGATGATGCAGCTTCCGTGAATCATCACAGGACCCTGGCAGGGTGCTCCAGGCAGGGTGGCCGTGTGACCACTCTGCTGTGACAGATGACAAATGGTGGCAGTTGTGCAAATTAGTGACTAACGAGTGTGCTTGCTCCTGTGGGTTCAGGTGACTCCGGGGTGTCTGCCCCGGTCCACATCTCGCATCTGTAAGGGGTCCTAGACCTGCGATTCACACATTGTGTGGGTGAGACCCCCGCCTGATGCGAGCGTGTCATGAATCACGTTGTGATTTCCGTGTTCAGGGTGTGGGAGAAACATGGAAGCTCAAGCTGGAAGGGCCTCAGACCGTTTCGCACAGTGGTCCACGTGGCCCCTGCTCCTCAGGCCGCAGTGTTGTCCCTTTGGCCCCCAGCCCGCCTCTGCCTCTGTGCTCATTCACCTTCTCCGGGCCGTGCGGGGGCTCAGGACTGGTCTGCACCCTGCTTTGGAGCGGAGTGTTCGTGTGCTGCTGAGATGGGTGGCTGGGTGGGGCCGAGCAGCCCTTTGAGACTCAGCGCCTGCCTGGCCAGAGGCTTTCACACAGATGCGGCGGCCCCAGCATCCGGGCCCTGCTCGATTCCTGAGCAGCCCTGACGCAGTGCTGCTTGCAGGGGGACAGCAGGGGGCACAGCGCGGGAGCCGGCGTCCCCAGGTTCCGTGGCCGGCATCATTGTCCCCTCTGAGGCTGGAGGGCCCCAGGTGGGGTCCTCCCTGTGTCTGCCTGGCACCTGGGGTAGAGGTCTGTGGTGGCTCAGGAGGGTTTGGGCCCCAGAGTCAAGACGGGCTCCGGGACAGGAAGCGCCGCACCACATCGGCCCAGTGTCTTCCGGTTTCCCCTGCACACTGCACAAGGACAGGACTCTTGGGAGGCTGTGAGATGTGGGCTGGGCCCCTTCCCTGGGTGACGGATGCGGCCATCACAGCCTTCTGCTCCCTCCCTCAGGGCGAGCACCTCGGCAGGGGCACAAGGACGCACATCTACTCTGGGACGCTGGTGGACTACAGGGACGACGAGGGGACTGCGGAGGAGAAGAGGATAAAAGTGATCCTGAAAGTGCTGGACCCCAGCCACAGGGACATCTCTCTGGTCGGTGTCCCCACTCTGCCCCCTGCACCTTCCAGGCGGGCAGAACCCTCTCCTCAGGCCAGCCCCACCCAGGCCCTGCGCCCCTGCTTTCCGCCCCTTCCCGCCCTGCCTGAGGCCTGAGGTGGTGCCGGGCAGCTGGTGCCAAGCCACGTGGCCTCGAGGCTCCCACTGCCGGTGTGAAAAGCCCAGGGGACCCCCCGCCTTCCCGGGATCCCTCAGGCTCCAGAGTGACAGGGCAGGTCTGGCCTGGACGTCCGCTGCCACAGTTTCCCCTTCGTTCTAATTCAGCAGCTAGCTCTGCGTCTTGTAGCATTTTGTTTCCTAAACCAGTGCGACGGCCAGATTGGTGCGGCTCTTGGCTGGGCGAGGCCTCGGGGAGGCGGAGGCAGGGCTAGTTTTCGGGGTGGGGCGGTGACGGGGAGCTGCTGGGGCTGTACCCCGCCCTGGCCCAGCGGTCCCTCTGCACCTCTCCCACAGGCCTTCTTCGAAGCAGCCAGCATGATGAGGCAGGTGTCGCACAAGCACATCGTGTACCTGTACGGCGTGTGCGTGCGGGATGTGGAGAGTAAGTGCTCAGCGGGCCCCACACCCCGCTTCCTCTCGTTCCTTAGCGCTTCCTCCTGCTCTTCGGGCCAGTCTGTGCAGACTGGAGCTCAGGCAGGGTGGGTTCTCTGCCCCCCGCTATGCTCTGCCTTGGGGCTGAAGCTGGAGAAACATGCAGTGGCCTGTGCCTCTGGGTTCCTGACACATACATTTGAAACAAGAGGGTTTTTTTCTTTTGTCTTTCTTGCATTTTCCTGTGGTTCTCTGGATTATTTTCCTTTGCACCAAGCTAAGTTTTCTGCCCTTCTCTTATTTTTGATTTTGAGACTGGGCCTCCTCGTTAAGTTCCTAACCTGCCCAGGCCGGGCTCAGATTTCATAGTCTCCTGTCTCAGTCTCCCAGAGTGCTGGGATCCGAGCTGTGTGCCATGTGAGTGGGTCGGGAGCAGCCACCTCTCCACAAGTGTGGCAGGAGGAGCTGCATTGGGCAGGGCCCAGGGCCTCCTCCGTGTGGCCTCATCGGGGCCTCCCTGAGCCCAGGGCATGCGGATCAGGAGGGCAGGGTTGGCCAGGCCTGTTCCCGGAAAGAGCTGCTGTGTGCATGCAGGGCCAGGGCCGTGCACTGTGGAGGCTGGGGAGGGAGAGGGGCGATCCTGCGCCCCGCCCCGGCAGAAACGCCCAGTGGCCATGTCTTTGCCGCAGACATCATGGTGGAGGAGTTTGTCGAGGGCGGCCCCCTGGACCTCTTCATGCACCGCAAGAGCGACGTCCTCACCACACCCTGGAAGTTCAAGGTTGCCAAGCAGCTGGCCAGCGCCCTGAGTTACTTGGTAAGCACGAGGCTGGCCACGTGGGGCCGCTCCATGGGTGGACGCTGCCATTCCGGGCTGGTGTGTGCGGAGCAGAGCGAGGCACAGCTGCAGTGCCTGGGAGCTGGCGTTTGTCCATGTTTGCCTGCACCTGCGTCCCTGCTGGGGACCCGTATGGTGGGTATAACCATGCAGGGCAGGAGGGAGGGCAGCCGCCCACCTGACGCGCCCTTTGGTCCTGTAGGAGGACAAAGACCTGGTCCATGGAAACGTGTGCACCAAGAACCTCCTGCTGGCCCGAGAAGGCGTAGACAGTGAGATCGGCCCGTTCATCAAGCTCAGCGACCCAGGCATCCCTGTCACCGTGCTGTCCAGGCAAGGTGTGTCCCCGCCGGCCAGGAGGAGCAGGGCAGGCCGGGCCTGCACAGCACCTGGCAGCTCTGCGGACGCCTGGGCAGCTGGGGAGGCGCCTGGCCCCAGGGGCTGTGAGCTTCTGTGTTGTGTCCCCTCCGTGAGCAACAGGCTCTCCCTGGGAAGCTACCATAGCGCCGCCGCGTGCAGGGGCCACAGCCGCGCATCTGTGGGGCCTCTCCCGTCTCCTCTTTCCCGAGCCCCTGCTCATCCCCCGCCAGTGGTGCCCTGCTGCTCCTGAGGCCGCACCCTCCTGGGGCCTGTGGAGAGTGACCGTCCCCTGGGCCTGCAGCGGTACCGGCAGTGCTGGGGCAGCCAGCTGTGTCAGCGGGGCCAGCTGAGCCGCTGCCGCCTCTCCCCAGAGTGCATCGAGCGGATCCCCTGGATCGCCCCCGAGTGCGTGGAGGACTCCAAGAACCTGAGCGTGGCCGCTGACAAGTGGAGCTTTGGCACCACCCTCTGGGAGATCTGCTACAATGGCGAGATCCCGCTGAAGGACAAGACACTGATCGAGGTGAGCTGCTGTGGCCAGCCCTCCCTCGATGGGGACACCCAGCTCCCCAGGAGCCTCGGCCACGGGCCTGCTGGCTGCACACTCAGATGCCAGCCGCTGCCCTCCGTCCCGTCCCCTGTCCGTAAGACAGGGGGAAACACTGCATCAGGGCCTGTGGAGAGTGAGTGAGTGAGTGTGCTGCCGAGGTGCAGCCGGGCTCCCCCAGGCCCCCTGAGGACGGTGGGGCAGGGCCCGGCCAGCGTAGGGCGGCCAGGTCTCAGGTCACGCTCAGGACCCGGAGTCCCGCTGTAAGCAGAAACCAGTGTGGGAGTGGCTTCACCTGATATTCTAAAAATATTAATTATCTGTGAACTTTAGAACAATTGAAATTGGAAAATAGAAAAATTAAAAAATGGCCGCGTCTGGTCACTGTGAACACTTTGGCATTTGTCCCCAGTCTGTCTGTGTCTTTCTCATTAAAAGTCAGACAGTACTAGATACACAGCCTGGACACTTTCATTTAAGAGCAGGAGTGCTGTTCTGTGAGCTAGAACAAATCTCCTGTTTGTGGAAATGTGCGGAAGTGCTGACCATCTTGCTGACCTCTGGCTCACTCCCTGCCTTTCCACTTGGATCGAGGTCCTCAGATTCCCTCGTCCTCCTCTCTGAGTTTTGCTCAGAGCTGTCACTGCCGGTGTGGGCTGGGCGGGGCGGCTCCAGGAGCTGGCACCACCTGGCGGTGTCTAACTGATGGTCGGCCGTCAGCGTGGGGCCTGAGGCTGCCCATGGGCCCCGCCTGCGCAGATGCCACCTCCCTGGGGCTGGGAGGCCGAGGGCATGTGGTGGCACTGTCCCCTGAGTGCCCTCCTTGCAGAAGGAGAGGTTCTACGAGAGCCGCTGCCGGCCGGTGACGCCATCCTGCAAGGAGCTGGCCGACCTGATGACCCGCTGCCTGAACTATGACCCCAACCAGAGGCCCTTCTTCCGTGCCATCATGAGGGACATCAACAAGCTGGAGGAGCAGAGTCAGTGCACGGGCCACTGCCTCCCAGGGCCGCGGGGCAGGGCTGGGGCCCAGGGCGTGCTGCCCACAGCTCGCTTCTCATCTGTTTCCTCTTCTGTTAGATCCAGACATCGTTTCAGAAAAAACACCAGCCACCGAGGTGGATCCCACGCATTTTGAGAAGCGCTTCCTGAAGAGGATCCGTGACCTGGGAGAGGCAAGTTGCCCCCTGGTCATGGTCGGCACAGAGTCCTGGGCTTTCCGGCTGGCCCTGCGCTTCTGGTCAGTGTGAGGCTCCTTGCTGCCTCCCGGGGGACACTTCCCACTGCACAAGGGGGTCGGAGCGCATCCTGGCCTGCCCTGCATGCATGACTGTGTCTGTATGTGGGGACATGGGTCACTGCCATGGGAGGCTTGAGTGTCCTGGTGGGATAGATGTGGTGGACGTAGGAAACCTGCCTGCCTGCTCCGGGGTGGCATCGGGGATGAGTGTACGGCAGGGACGAGTTCCCCAGCAGCTTCACGGGCAGTGTGACCAGAGAGGCTCTGAGACTTCCGGCCTCTGCGGCCTTCCGAGGTCCCTGCCACTGAACAAAGGCCGTGGCGTTTCACCTGTCAGCTCTGTGCCCATGGGCATGCTGGGCATCCTCACGTGAGTGGGCAGCGTCACAACATGCATGGGGCCTGGCACGAGCCAGCGAGAGGTCCAGGCTCTGGCAGCCAGCGTCCCGCCCTTGGCGGCTGAGGGTCCCTGGTCCCCAGGCGCCGGCCAGGAGCCACCATTGCGAGCTGGCTCGCCTGCTGCTCACCTGGGCTGTGACAGGCCGGAGAGGAGGTACAGCAGAGCCCAGGGAGCCCACGGGCCTGATGGCTACGCATGCATCCCTCCGTCCAGGGCCACTTTGGCAAGGTGGAGCTCTGCAGGTACGACCCCGAGGGGGACAACACCGGGGAGCAGGTGGCCGTCAAGTCCCTCAAGCCCGAGAGCGGAGGCAATCACATAGCCGACCTGAAGAAGGAGATCGAGATCCTGAGGAACCTCTACCACGAGAACATTGTCAAGTACAAGGGCATCTGCACGGAGGATGGTAAGCGCGGGCTGGCGGCCGTGCTGAGCCCACCCTGTCTGGGGCCCAAGGCCTCCTGGCTCCGGCTGGTCTCTCCCGAGAGCCACCCTGGCGCTGTACGGAAGGGACACCCGCCAGCTCCTCCCGACCTGGCTCAGTGCCGGTCCGGGGATTTTGTTTAGACCCGTCTGAGTCAAGGTGGGAGTAGTAAGTAGTCGCATTTACTGTTACGCTAGCCTTTTTCTTCTTCTGGCAGTACCGGGGATTGAACTCAGGGCCTTTGCACTGAGCTGCATCTGCACCTCCCTTTATCTTTCATCTTTTGTTTTGAGACAGGATCTTACTGAGTTGCCTGGCTGGCCTCAAACTTGTGACCCTGCTGGCTCAGCCTCCCAGAGGCTGTGTTGGGACCACAGGCCTGCGCCACTGTGCCTGGCATATATTCGTAACACTTGTATCTTTCTTACAAGCCAGCTTACTGCTGATCTAATATGTCTTTTTTTTTGGTACCAGAGATCGAATTCGGGACCTTGCACTTGCAAGGCAGGCGCTGGAACCACTGAGCTAAATCCCCGGGCCTTATATGTCTTTTAAAACTAGTAGTGAAACTAGGTTTGGTAGTGCATGTCTGTAATCCCAGCTACTCAGAAGGCTGAGGCAGGGGGATCATGAGTTTGAGGTCGGTCTGGACACCTTATTGAGACCCTGTCTTAAAATCAAAATCAGAACACACTGGTAGTGAAAGGCATGACTTGTAATTCTCATTGCTTAGGGGTTGACAGTGGACGCTGTGCCGTCCCAGCCCGTGCTCGTGACGAGGCCTGGACGAGTACAGCCCTCCCTACCGGCGCCTGCAGCCCCCGAGCCCTGCTCCCCTTCTCATCAGGGCTTTCTCCTACACAGGAGGAAACGGCATCAAGCTCATCATGGAGTTCCTGCCCTCGGGAAGCCTGAAGGAGTACCTTCCTAAGAACAAGAACAAAATTAACCTCAAGCAGCAGCTCAAGTACGCCGTGCAGATCTGTAAGGTGAGGACAGCCGCCCAGCAGGGGCCGCTGCTCTGCTGCGGGGTGGGCCCTGGTTGTCAGCAGCGTGCAGGCGGGAGGTGGGTAGCGTCCTCGGAGATGCGTGTGTGCCAGCGTGGCCCATGGTTCTGCCTGCGAGTGCTCTGAGAGGTGAGCTGAGCCGTGCTCCGCCCCATCTGTACCAGGGCATGGAGTACCTGGGCTCCCGGCAGTACGTTCACCGCGACCTGGCAGCCAGAAACGTCCTGGTTGAAAGTGAGCACCAGGTGAAGATCGGGGACTTTGGGCTCACCAAGGCCATCGAGACCGACAAGGAGTACTACACGGTCAAGGACGACCGCGACAGCCCCGTATTCTGGTAGGGAGCCGAGCCCCAGCGGGCGGCCCGCTGGACAGGTTCCTCCTGCCGAGAGCACTTCGGGGGGGATTAGATGGCTTCAGGGGGCGCTGCTCCCCTCCCACTGTTGCGCAGCCTCCTGGTGCTGTCCCTCTGGGTATGGAGAGGTCTGACTCTCCAGGAGGAGCCCACTCCTGCTTAGCTGTCCACGCAGGGGACAAGCGGGCTTTGAACAGCGTCAGGGAGCTCCCGGTGTGACCTGGCCTCGGGATCGCTGTCTTCCTGGCTAGAAGCCGGACGCTGGCCACAGCCCCTCTTGGCCCGGGCGCTGTCTTCCGGGAGCCTTCAGATGTCTCCACTGGCTCCTGTAAGGCTGCCCGGTGCCCAGGGTTCGAGGGACAGACATACAGACGTCCCTCCTGCAGGGCCAAGCCGTTCGGTCATCACTGCGGGTTTCGGCACTGACACACACTGGGCCGGGCAGGTTCCTGGAGGACACTGGGAGCAGGCCCAGGCCAGCTACTGCAGCTGAGACAGGACAGGCCGTGTGTGGGAGCAGCGGGCTCAGCGCTCAGGAAGCCGAGCTTTGGGGCTGGGGTGCCACCCAGGAGCAGGGGCCGCTGGAGGCAGGAGGAGAGCGAGTGATTCAGATCCCCTCAGAGCGGAGGGAGCAGGGTTGGAGCCAGCGACAGCGTGAGGAGGACGGTGGTGGGCCAGCGAGATGGGCGCAGGCTCGGGAGAGCCCAGGAGAGCAGACGGGATGCCGGCCATCGGGCTGGGCCAGCACAGTGTCCGGCACCAGCACGGGTCACGCTGGGAGGCGCCAGCTGGGGCAGACGCTGCTGACTCGGGAGCGCGGGCTGTGCTGCCCGGGGTGCACATGTGCCTTCTGTGGCTGGTGCGGGGTGCAGGATGGGACTGATGCGGGCACCCACAGTCGCCGGAGTATCCCCCCGGGGACTGGAGGGCTGGTTTCCTGAGCTGCTCTGTCGTGCGTGTTGGAGCCTCCCTCCCCAAAACAAAGGTGCACCCGCTTTCCTTTAGGTACGCGCCGGAGTGCCTCATCCAGTGTAAGTTTTACATTGCCTCAGACGTCTGGTCTTTCGGAGTGACCCTGCACGAGCTGCTCACGTACTGCGACTCGGACTCCAGCCCCATGGCCGTAAGTCTGTCAGTTCCACTCCCTGGCCTTTGCGCTTGAGTTTTGCATGGACTCCATCCGGCGAGTCATGCTGGGAAGAGGACCTGTCGCTGTCCCATCGCGCTCGCTGTGAGCCTCTCAAGTCCCGCAGGACAACCCTCCTTGCCAGGGTCCGGCCCGTGTGCAGGATCCATGGGGCATGGTTCCTCGGGAGGACGTGGAAGGTGGGCAGCCTGAGTAGGCTCGGCCGTGTCCCTCTGATCCCTGGATGGCACCCTTCTCGCAAACAGGCCTCTGGCCTGGGAGCAGCGGTGGTGGGTGGAGCCCGCGACATTGATTGCAGGCCACCATGGAGATCTGAAGCTTCTGCGTCTTCAGATAAAGAGACTAAGGGGAAAAGCATTTTTGTTATTTATTTTCCAGCTAACTCTAGCAGTCTGTTTGGTTTTTATACGGGTGTGTGCGAAGTCGAGCGTTTTGTTTGGTCTTGTTTTACATAGTTGTTCCTGAAAATGATAGGCCCGACCCATGGCCAGATGACAGTAACCAGACTTGTGAACGCCCTGAAGGAAGGAAAACGCTTGCCTTGTCCGCCTAACTGCCCAGATGAGGTACCTGCAGGCCGACGGCAGCGATGCCCTTCTCCTTAGCTTTGCACAGGACGAGTGTCCAGCGGGGGTGGGAGCAGGGCTGGGGGTGCAGGAAGCGCTTTCCGGGCTTCTGAGGCTGGCCGAGGTGCGGGCCAGGCCGGGGATGTTCACGGCCAGGACTCTGGGGCGCCCTCATGCCCACCCCCGGGAGGCATTGGCTCGGGTCTCCCGTGAGAAGCAGCGGAGGCCACGGCCAGTGCCTCACGCTTTCTGTGCACCTGTAGTGCTTATCGCAGCTTCGTGAGCTGAGCCTTTGCGACCACTGCAGCCTGCCGGGCTCTGCTGAGGGCCGAGGCTCGGGGCGCCCGGGGCGGGTAGGCTCAGCCTGCGGCTCGCTGCGCCCGCCCTTCACGGTGACTGGCACCACCCTGGGCTAGGCTCCGAAACGGAATCCCAGTTTCTGTGGTTCAGAGTCCGGATCCGCCTGTGATCTCTTGGGGAGGAGTCGTCCTACACATCTAAAATTATTTTCTTACTCTCAGTGTTTCTGTAATTTTCCAAAAAGCTTCTAGATGGACAACATTTTTACATTGCTGCTATTTTTGTTTTTATTTTTCTCCAGGTTTATCAGCTTATGAGAAAATGCTGGGAATTCCAGCCATCCAGCCGGACAACCTTCCAGAGCCTTATTGAAGGATTTGAAGCACTTTTAAAATAAGCAGGAATAACATTGAAATTCCACTGTGTATCAAGCCCTCCTACCCCAGCAAATACCCACGATATTTTTAAGCAGTGATGGGAAAGCTTTTATCTATCTGGGGAGTCACTCAGACTCTCAGCTGTACATGTGTAAGGCGCACTGGGGTGCCAGCCGCGTGTAGAAACTTCTTCTTTAAATTGGGCACTTCTTAAATTCAGTGACAAATAATGACAGCCAAAGTACTGGGAAGCCCATAAGCACTCCTCTTGGAAAAAACGCCGGTTGTTCAGCTCATTCACCGTCACAGGCACATAGCACAGTAGGATTGGTGCACGCGAGATGAATCGGCCCAAGCCCAGGCTCAGATGGAGCCTGGTGACCTGAAAGGCTTTCTGGCGCATTAACCTTAGGCAGCAGTGGACGGCCTTGGTGGCCAGTGCTGCTGACACGCCCCGGGTTTTGTCAGCCTGTGGTGACAGGCCGAGTGCTCCGAGGTCCCAGACCCGCCCGTCTAGTGCGTTCCCGTCCCCAGAGGGACTGCAGCCTCGACCTGTGCTCAGTGGCCCCGCCGCTGTTCCCACGCCGGACCTGCCACAGTTGTTTCGCACACTGGCTCTGCTTGGGGACAGCGTGGAATCCGTTCCCTGCTGCATGTGATGTCTGAAAGCCTGCCTTGGCCATGCTGTCCCCAGCCGTCTGCTCCAGCCAGCCAGACTCCCCGGCCTGGATGCTGTGACACACGCTCTAAAAACTCGACCAGCTTGGAGCAAGCTGCTCCGGCCCTGATTGCAGATGCTGCCCCTAGTGTTGGTAGTCACTGCTGCCCGTCTGCAGGGCCACTCGTCTTGACCATCTACCTGTGGTGCGGCACTCGGGAGAAAAGACCCCAAGACCCAGCTCGCGGCGCTCTGGAGTTCAGGAGCCACAGACAGTTCAGTTTGTTTGCTGGTCGCCGAGGAGCCCCAGTTGGTTAGTCTGTGATTCAATGTGAACCCATAAGCTCTTTCTGACCACGAGTCTAGTATGTGCTCCGAACTCTACTCCTCACCTTCTGCAACTGCCCTCAGAGAGGGTCAGATTGCTTCTGGGGCAGTAGCAAACTTGCCACTTGGATGGGTCCCATTTCCCTATGTCACCACCCTCTCTCTGTGTCAAACCTGTGGCCACTCTATATGCACTTTGTTTACTCTTTATACAAATAAATGTACGGAAGACTTTACATGCATATGCCTTTTAATAGGAAGTGTTCGTTTTCAGAGCATTTCGAACAGTTTGCTTACACAGAGGAATAGCAGTGTGGTTTTGGGGAGAGGGTTGGGCCCGACCCTTGTCACCGACACTGCTCGGCTTGTGCTTCCCTGTTCTGTGCAGTGACAATGGGCACTGGCTGGTGTGGCTGCGGAGTCCACATGTGCCGTAATCGAAAACCGCTCCCTCCCAGTCTTTCCGCCTCTTGCTCTCCAGTCCAAGCTCCCATGTGAGATGTACCAGCCTCCCTCTCTTCACACTGGCGGGAAGGCTGACCAAGCTCTCGAGGCCGAGAGCCACAGGAGAATGGGGAGAAGGGGAGGCCCGAAGGCTGCCTGCTGCGACGCGTCCTGCTGGGTCGCCTGTAGGTAGTGGACTGCTCAGAAATTGTCCTAGCTTAACTTTCTAACACTTCTTCTCCAATACAAGCAGTACACGCAGTAAATTAGACCAAGGAAAATTTTTTTTGGTACCAGGGATCGAACTCGGCACCTTGTGCTGTCGAGGCAGGCGACGGAACCGCTGAGCTAAATCCCCGGCCCCCAAGGAAAATTCTTTACAAAGCATACAACACATGCACCAGTTCTTGATGTCATAATTAAAGCAGGAGAACTACATCAAACACAGCAAGTCCCCAGAATGACAAGGTATTCTTTTTTATTTTTAAATTTTTTTGGTACCAGGGATCGAACTCAGGACCTTGTGCTTTCGAGGCAGGCAGTGGAACCACTGAGCTAAATCCCCAGCCCTATAAGGTATTTTAATGAGCTGATCCTAAAGACTAGGATCACTGTGACCCCAAACTCCATTAGCAGCAAACAAACCTAGGAGCTTCTAGATGGCAAAAGGTTTCTCGTGCATTTAACGCCAGTCTTCAGAAAGTAGTGATCCCAGAATCACACTAACAGACGTTGAACTGGGTTAGGCAGCTGACATTCCCAGCCTGACGTGGCCAAAGAGGACAAAGCAGAGTGAGGTACGGCTTGGCCGCACAAGGTGGCTGTGGGTCTCCACCAGACTCCTTCGGAAGAGGCGGCGCCGATGGCTGCACTGAGCTGTGGTACAGCACGCTTGACGGGCAGAGGCCCAGGCTGGTCGCTAGGTCATCACTGGGTGCCCTGTGAAACGAGGCACAGAAACCCATGTCCCTGCCACCGACAAGTCTGTCCCCAAAGTTACGGTTGGTCTGGAGGGGAAATGAGAGGACGGAACATGAAGTCAGGGCTCAGCCCGCTCTGAAGGGCCGGACCGCCTGCCCTTGGCCTCAGGGGCCTGCTCTCCGTCATGCTCCTCAGCTCACCACGTGGCACAGGAGTCACTGCCGACAGGACACCAGCCGTGAGCACGTGTGTGTGTGCAGTGCAGTGGAACCATGTGGACTCACATTGGAGTTTCATGGACATTTCAGGCTGTACATCGTCTCCCCTCTCCCAGCCATTGGAAACTAAACATTCTTACCTTGCAGGCACTTTTAAAGGCAGGCAGTAGAGCAAAGTGGGCCCTAGGGTGTAGTCTGCCAACGCCTGAGTTAGATCACCGAAGTCACTCCTGCTAAAATACCTTGTTAGGGTGTAATACCTCAACTCCAGGCAGCCGCTGCTAGTGCACAGCCCGGACCCCACTACGGCTCTGTTTTTTTTTTGTTTTTTTTTTTTAATTTAGAGTAGGCAAAATGTATTGGGAAAAAGAAAGCTTTTGCCAAAGAGAGACAGAAGGGGGACCGGAAAATGGGTGGCCCTGGCTCTGTTGGTTTAGTCACCCGGCTGCTGTGGGGTCAGAGAGGAGTTTGCATCGCTGTCACCGTATTTGGCACTTACACCCTCACAGCTACAGAAGGGCTCTAAAAATCCACACGTGAAATTACTTGTAGGGAAGCAAACAAATGCACATTGGCGTTTAAGAAATTGATTCTAAGGCTAAGGAAACGGTTGTTTCCCATTTATTGCTTCAGATTTTATATGTGATGTGAAAATTGTTCCCAGTCCTGAAACAAGGAATATTGGAACGGTGTTAGTTTTTCCAATGAACTGTAAGTGAATGTCACATTAACATACATTTAATTCTGGCGCGGAATGTCCTCAGGTGGTGTTTCTTCTTATTGCTGCTTATGTTTGATTTGGCAATTCTGCCTGCTGCAACACTGCTCCTCCTGGGAGTCATGGACCCGTATTGAGAGGCTATGGCTAATCTGGATGAAGTTAAGGCAGCACTAGACAGCAGAGATGCTGCCACTAGCGGAGCAGGTGGTGAGGACTCCGCTCAGTACACACGTTTCTTCTTCAAGTATGTTTCCATGTAGTGCAT
This sequence comes from Heterocephalus glaber, assembly GCF_000247695.1. Next base: position 29,726,315 of record NW_004624742.1, read on the forward strand.
ACCCATGCCCTGGGCATGCTGGTCCATGCAGTCCCCTACACCACCCTCAGGGGCAGCAAGGAGGTAAGCTGCACCGCGCTTCTCAGTCCTGAAAGAGGACACCTGTGAGAAGACGAAAGCATGGGGTTAAAGGTTGAATTGATCAGGGTTGACATGACATGCCTAAGTCTGATGACCATCACAGGATACTGAGAAGGTATAGCCAGTCAATGAAAAAGGAAGCACAGAAGAGTTTGGAGTACTAGAAATCAACTGAAGAAAGTGTTTAAAAAAGTAAAGAGTGGCGGGAAAATGCAGAGTGGTGAGCAATAACAACTCAGCCTCTCAGAGATTCAGAAGCCAGACTATGGAAAATAACAACTTAGGGAAGAAAAAAGAGGGAAGTAGGTCCCTGGGAACCAGGAAAGATCTGACAGAATTAAAACCCACACAGAAATGGAAGAGACAGAACACAACACAGACAAGGAAAGAGTCCATCTATTTCTCCCGGGCTCCTGGCCTGTGGCTCACAGAAAAGGGAGACCAAACCCACAGAGACAAAGTGTAAGCTGGGCCTCAGAAACGCGGCTGCAGAAAGGCTGGTCGATGCTGTGAGCTGCAGGGAGAGGGGGATTCTGCTCCAATGCGAGTCCTTCAACAGCCAGCAGAAAGTGAGTGACTCCAGTCCACGCACCTGCCATGTCCCTGGAGAGAGTGGTTGGTCAGATGCCATTCTGAGAGAGGGTTGACTGTTTGAACCTGGACTCAGAGCAGCCACAGATGGCTGCACTTCAGAGCTCCCAGTGTTATGTTTCCACTGTGACGGGGTGAGACAGCCATCTGAGGCAAACATAGTCCAGGAGTGGTTGGGAAGAGATCCCCCAGGGGTGTGAGCTGAAGGACATAGGCCCCAGCCAAATTGCTCTGGATTTGAAAGTCACAGCATTGGCACCCTCACCATAATCCTATTGCCTGCTGGTGCCTGCATCCAGCATGGATCTGGGGTCTAACCGACTGCCTTCTTCACCAGTGTGAGCAGGAGCACGTCTTTGACTTGGACACTGCCCAGAGTTGTGGGTCTCACAAGAAAACCATACATTCACAATCAGAAAACATTTCTGTGTGTGTTGTTTGGCTTTTTCTTTTTTATTTCTTCTTTCCTGTTTCTTCACCAGTTTACTGGGATTTGGGAGGCTTTTCCTTTTGTCCTTTTACCTTGCTGGTGCTTTCTCTTCTTTATTTTTTCCTCTTCTCCTCTTTAATTTTTCTTATTTTTACTTTATGATTTTTTTTCCTTCCTCCTTTTATCTTCTATTTCTCATCCTGTGTTACCTTTACCTGATCCTATAAACATCCTTCTGCTCCCTAATAAGATCCTTTGACTCATTTCTCTCTACTCATATGGTTTAAGGTTTCAAATTTTTCCTCTTATACTTCCCTGCTTGCAACCCTTATATCTTTAATAATATAGCCATAAAGCTTTATTAATCTTTGGATAGTTAGCTAACTATAAAATTACTGTTGAGTTCTTTTCTACCATTAGTGGAGATACAGCTTTTGCATTTAGTATATATTTCTGTTAAGTCATTATGTGGGTTGTCTGAATGTTTACATATAATTGTAGATTTCTTCTGGAGGGTTGAGGATAGTACATAATTGGTTCTTAAGGTTATATTAATATCCATTTTATCTTCAACAATACTAGTGTGTAGCTGATTTGCTTGACATTACCAGGGTCACATGCTTGTTGCTATTAATGGGTTTTCTCTATAACCCAATACCCAGATTACCTTTGTGACATTAAAAATACTGGAGTACATTCCCCAGAGAAATTGGTGTTACACCAGTTAACTCCCCTCCCAAATTAACAGGTGGACAGATCTTGGGGCAGAGGCAAAGACTGTAGTTAGTCATGACCAAAGTACATCACTGATGAGGGACTAACTAAAAAGATGTCCATACTAGCAACAAAGTCTTTATAATATGTCCGAAAACCACAGCCCAAAACAAACAATAGACACATAAGACAAGGCAACAAAATGCATCCCAACAATCCCAACTACCCTGAAGCCAGTGCTGGGGTCCTTCAAAGAGGAGAATAGCATAAACTTCACAGCCAAACTACTTGAAAGGGAAACAAGAGGAGGTTAGAAAACAGATCAAAGGGATACTCAGTGGGATCACAGAAGATCCAAATAAACAGATAATGGAAGTCATAACCAAAATGATCTGGGAGCTTTCAGAAGACTCTAATAAAAAGCTAACTGAGTGAAACAAATTATACAAAACACGAATGACCAGTTTAGCAAAGAAGTCCACGAAAAGGTTTTAATCAAATCCAGAAAACTAAAAGTTATACTGAAAGTATGGGCACCAAAAGTGATCAATGTGAGGATAATTTCAGAACTTGAAGACAGGGGTGCCTTCAAAGACCAACTACTCAGACACCTTAAAAGCAAGAAGAGCACATGAAAAATGGGTCCAACTGCTGCTAGATGATGTAAAGAAGACTAACTGGAATAAGTAGAAAATAAGATAATACAAATTGCATAAAAAAAAATCTGTTCACAGAAATAATGGCAGAAAACTCTCCAAATACAGGGAAAGAAACATACAGACAAGTGAGCTGATAGAACCCATATAGTCAACAAGCAAAGAGCCTCTCTGCACATTACTATACTCACAGTACCTGAAGCCCATCACAGGGACAAGATCTTCAAAGCTTTTAGAGAAAGGCAACAAGTCACATACAAAGGAAAACTCAAACCCTAAAGGTCAGGAGGGGCTTGCAGTGCAGTGTTAAGCCTTAAAAGATAACTTCCAACCCTGACTTACATATCCTGCAACTCTCCAAAATTTATGGAAAATAAGGTATTGGCATGACAAGGAGCACCACAAGAAATTCATGACCTCCAAACTAGCATTCCAAAAATTCTCAAGGATCTTCTAGAAAGAGACAATGATGCTACCAATGCCAGTGAGTCAAAATGAATAAATACACGTGGTGGGATGAACACTGAAGCAAAAAGAACAATATGGAAATCAGCAACAGGAAAATAATGCAATGACAGGAATGTCAGTACCTTTCATGTGAATGGCCTCAATTCCCCAATCAAATGGCACAGATTGGCAGAATGGATCAAGAAACAAAACCCAATGGGGCTGGGGATTTAGCTCAGTGGTTCTGGTGCCTGCCTCGCAAGCGCAAGGTCCCAAGGTTCAATCCCCAGTACCCAAAAAACCCCACATAAAACCCAATGATGTGCAGTGTACAAGTAATATTTAATTCAAAAAGAATTTCACAGATTAAAAATCAAAGGATGGAAAACAATATTCCACACAATAGGAAAAAGCAGGAATAGCTATCTTAACTGATCAGAACAAAGGGCACTACATAGCAGCTAAGGGAAGGATTCAACAATGACAATTATAAACATATACATCAAATACCAGTGTGCCCAACTTTATAAAATAAGTACTAATTAACATGAAAAGGCAGATAAACACCAATACAATTGTAATGGAATCTCAGGACCCCATTGTCACAGATCAACTAGACAACAAAAAATAGCAGAGTTGAGTCAAACCTTCAAACAAACAGACTTAATAGTTGTCTACAGAGTGTTCCAGCCAACAACAGAATACACATCCTTCTCAGCAGCACTTGGGACTTTCTCCAAAACCGACCACATACTAGTCCATAAAGCATGCTTAAGTAAATGCAAACGAATCAGAATTATCCCGTGCATGTTATCAGATCATTGTACAATGAAACTAGAAAACAAGGGCAAAAGAAACCACAGTAAATACATGGAAATTAAACAATACCTCCTTGAATAATCAATGAGTGACAGATGAAATCAAGGAAGAAATTCGTTCTTACAATCAAACAGTGCCAGTATGATGTACCTGAACCTATGGGACACAATGAAAGCAGTCCTAAGAGGGAAGTTTATAGCAGTGGATGCCTACATTAGACAAAGCAAGCTCAAATAACCTAATGTACTTAAAGGTCCTAGAAAAACACGAGCAATTCAAATCCAAAGCTAATATTTAAGGAAGCAAATTATAAAGATCAGAGCAGAAATTGATGAAATTGAGACTAAAAAAAAAAATTACAAAGAATCAGTGAATTAAAGAGTTGGTTCTTTGAAAGAATCAACAAAATAAACCCTTAGCCGATTTTACCGAAATAAGGAAAGACCCAAATCCATGCAATTAGAAATGAGAGAGGTAGCACAAGGTCCTGAGTTTGATCCCTGGTACCAAAAAAAAAAAAAAAAAAAAGAAATGAGAGAGGCAAAATCACAATGGATTCTGCCAAAATCCAGTATATCATTGGTAACTACTTTAAGAACCTGTACTCTAAGAAAATGGGAATTCAGAAGAAACAGATTCTTAGATACACAACTACCAAAGCTGAACCAAGAATATATAAAAATCCTGACTAATCCAATATCAGTCAATGAAATTGAAAACAAAACAAAACACTACTCACTAAAAGCCCAGATCTTGGCAGATTTATTACCAAAGTCTATAAGAACTTTAGAGAAGATCTAATACCAACACTCCTCAAACTCTTTAATGAAATTGAAGAGAAGCAGTATTCCCAGTCATTCTTGGAAGCTTGCATTATCCTGATTCCAAAACTAGAAAAGGACCTGACCAAAAAAGAGAACTGCAGGCCAATCTCTTTAATGAACATAGATGCAAAAATTCTCAGTAAGATACTGGCAACAATGCAGTGAATCATCGAAGAGATCATACACCACAACAAAGTAGCATTCATTCCAGGGATGCAGGGATGGTTTAACATACACAAATCAATACTATAATTCACCACATAAATAGAAGCAAAGACAAAAACCATATCAGTAGACACAGAAAAAGCATTTGACAAAACCCAATATCCATTCATGATAAAAGCCCTCAAAAAATAATAGGTCTTCATCTCAATCTGATAAAAGGCATCTATGACAAACCAATGGCTAACACCATATTAAAGGTAAAAGCTTTTCTTCTAAAATCAAGAACAAGACAAGAATGTTTCCATAACCACTCCTGTTCAATATAGCTCTTGAAACATTTTTCAGAGCAACTGGGCAAGAGAAAGAAATGAAGGATATATGGATAGGAAAAGTTTCATTATCATTGCTTGCAAATGGCATAATCTTCTATATCAAAGACCCCCCAAACACCAAGAGAGTTCTAGAATTAATAACCAAATTCATTAGCAAAGCAGGATACAAAGTCAACACTCAAATATTAATAACATTCCTATACATCAATAATAAACTCACTGACAGAGAAATTAGGAAATGACACCTTTCACAATTGCATCAAGAAAAGTGAAATACTTATTAACCTAACCAAGGAAGTGAAAGATCTTTACAAAGAAACTACAGTACTTTGAAAAAGGAGGTTGAAGTGGTTATCAGAAAATGGAAAGATATCTCCTGTCCCTGGATAGGCAGAATGAATATAGTCAAAATGGCCATACTTCCAAAACCATCAAACAGGTTTAACACAGTTCCAATCAAAATACCAATAGCATTCCTCACAGAACTAGAGAAAACAGTCCTAAAATTCACACAGAACCAGGAGAGACCCAGATACCAAAAGCAACTATGGAGAACAAAGGGAGGGCAAGGGGCATCACGTTCCTGGACTTCAAGTTATACTACAAAGCTGCAGTGATAAAAACAGCATGGTATTTGCAAAAACATAAAAATAAAACAAAAAACAGATTTGTGGATCAAATTTTTGGAACAGAACAGAGGATGCCAGAACAACTAACTCCAGGCATACTCAGCCACCTTATCTTTGACAAAGGGGTCAAATCCCTTCACTGGGGGAACAACAGCCTCTAACAAATGGTGCTGGGAAAACTGGCTTTCCACATGCCAAGATGGACCTAGACTCACTGTCTCTCACCATGCACTAAACTAAAATCAAAATGGGTCAAAGATGTAAACATTGGAAGAGAAATAATCTGCTGGAAGATGAAATAGGTAAAACTTTTCATGACACAGGTGTAGGCAAAGGCTTTCTAAACAGAACCCTGGTCACACAAGAAATAATACCAAGAATCAACAAATAGGATCACATCAAATTGAAAGGCTTCTACACAGTGAAGGAAACCAACAGAGTGAGAAGACAACCTACAGAATGGGAAAAACGTTTTTTGCTGGCGACTCCTCAGACAATGGACTGATATCTAGAATATGTAAAGAACAAAAAATTAGACCCCCTAATAGACCCAATCAAAAATGGGCATCTGACATGAACTTATTAGATGAAGAAATACAAATGGCCAATGAATACAGTGATGCTTCAGTTCATAAATGCTTCTCTTTGCAAACAATTGAGTTCTCAAAAGCATTCAACAAAATTTTGCTTCTGTTCACAAACTCCACATCGGGCAACAAATACAACTGCAGCCATCTTCCCCACACAAATGCAAATACTGCCATCTTCCCCAAAACTGTAAAACAAATTTGTGAACCGAGGTACCACTGTACATGAAAGAAGGTGTAACACTGCTGGCCATTATAGAAATGCAAATTAAAACAACACTGAGATTCCATCTCACTCCAGAAAAAATGGCCATCATCAAGAAGTCAAATAATAAAAAATGCTGGCAAAGCTGCAGGGAAAAAGGAACCCTTCTATGTTGTTGGTGGGAGTATAAACTGGTGTAACCACTATGACATCAGTGTGGAGATTCCCCCCAAAACTATAACTAGAAATTCCATTTGACCCAGCTATCCCCCTTCTAGGTATCTGCCCAAAATAATTAAAAGATGTCGTATTACAGTGAACCATGCACACCTGTTTATACCATCACAATTCATAATAGTTAAATCCTGCAAGCAGCCTAAATGTCCATCAACAGGTGAATGGATAAAGAAAGTGTATTTATGGAGTACTACTCTGCCTTAAAGGATAAACTTGAATCATTTGAAGGAAAGTGGAGACCGTGGTAAGTGCAGTAAATCAGACACACAGGATTAAATATCACATGGTTTATCATACGAGAAACCCAAAATATAAGTAAAGTGCAAAATAAAAGACAACTGGAAAAAGTTTCTGTACTCAACCATGGCCACTGTGATGAAAAGTGTACCTTGATTTAGTGTGCTGTATGTGTTTTAGTCTGTTAGTCTGGCTGTTAATCTGTGATTATCATAATTCACTTGCTAACAACTCAAACAATAAACCTCATGCTGGCAAAAAAAAAAAAAAGGCGGCAGGGTCAGCGTGCTCACTGTGTTTACAAGGCAAGCACTCTGCTCTGCACGGGTGTAAGTGCTGAAGTCCAGGGTAAGTATCAAAGGCATCAAAGAACACATTCCTTCCTTAGGTTACACCTACAGATTTCTAAATCACACGTGGAGGGCTCGATGGTTGCGCACAGGCCTGGCGGATGTGATGACATCCTTGGTGACATCAAAAGCAAAAAGTCACCTTTGGAAACTTCACCCAAAACAATCCCCTCTTGCCCAGGGCTTAAGGTGAAGGCGTGCACCGATCTCTGTCCTGGGCTGTTGGGACCGGGCCGGGCAGAGGAGCAGGAGTCACAGCAGAGGGCGGTCGACAGTCTGCTGGGAGGTGGGAAGACTGGCAGTGATGGGCATGGAAACCACGACAGTGGTCTAATGGCAGGAATGCCAAACTCTGGGGTCTAGAAATAACCCAGTTTTCTGGCTCCTTCCCTGCCACTTGAGCCCAGAAGTGGGCAGCTGTTTCCCACCAGTGGTTAGGGTGGGCACGATCTGCATCCTCATCCCCGCCTGTGCTTGTGTGATGCGTGTGATGAGCTTGTTGGAGCAGAATGGTATCCAGCATAGAAGCACAGAGAGGACAGCAGGGACAGCGGTCACTGTGTCACAATGACAGCCGTGACTGTCCTTGAGCCAACAGTGGCCACCACTTTAAAAACTGGAGTTGGGCCCAGTGGAGCAAGGCTGGGTCTGTCAGTCACCCTGTGGATGCCGGAAGCAACAGAGGGCAGCACGCAGGGCCCTACGTATCAGCGGACTGGCGACTGGCTGAACGACCAAGGCCATGCCACATCCCATCTCCAGGGGCAGCCTGGGTCTCAGGGACGGCTGGCCAAGAGCCTGCTTCACTGTGGCTCGGACGCTTTGGAGGTCAGGTCTGCTCTGAAGCCATGGAGAAGGGGCTGGGCTAGAGACAGGCAGGAGGGGCTGGAAGTGACGGAGGGGTTCTCAATGCAGATGGTGCTGTGGCAGTGGCTCTGCGCCCTGTGGCCCGACAGCCTCCTGGCCCACTGAGCTCTCGGTCGTCTTTTCGAGTGCTGTACTGCCAGGCTGGTCACTGTCACCAGTGGCTGAGGACTTCAGGTGGAAAGACTCCCCCTCCCAGCTTCCTGCCTGGACAGCGTGTTCACCTGCCTGAGGGCCCAAGACTGGGCAGGTGGGGGACTCCTCCTCCATCCACAGGCGGCCAGGGTGCCACAGACTTCACAGTGAGTGGCGGCCCCATCCAGGAAAGCAGCAGTGTGGACAGGAAGTGGAAGTCGATGCCATCCTGGCCTCTGGGACCCCAGGGCACCTGGCACTTCCTGCCTGGACAGCAGCCCTTAGCGTAAGGACCGAGGTGACCCCTCGCCACGGGGCCTCGCGGCCCTGGGGTGACACTGCCTGTGGGCGCCCAGGACTCGACCCAGCCGGGCTGGAATCTCCTGGAGTTCCCGCCCACGACTCACGCTGGCCTGGGGGACTTCATGGTCACCTCCGTACTAGCCGCTCAGGCCTCTGTGTCCCTGGGGACAGCTGCTCCACCACGCCGCCGGGCCTGTTCCCGGGATTTAAATTCTCAGCTCCCCCAGCCGCTGACCTGGCCTGCTGTGGCTGCTCACACGGCCGCCAGGGGGCTCGGCGTGCCCCGCCCCAGGGCCCGCCGCTCCTCCGCCCCAGGTGCCCACTCCCCCGCCCCTGCGCACCTGGCACGACTGCCTGGAGGGCAGGACCACGGCCCGGCCCCTTTAGCCGCTGAGATCCAGGCTGCGGGGCTCCGCCGCTCTGCCCGCGCGGCCCACAGCTCCTCGGTGCCCGCGCTGCAAGGTCGAAGGGCAGCAAACAGGGTCAGGCGCCCCCGCCAGGCCCCACCGGGGCTCCACAGAACCGAGGCTCCCGCGCGGGCCACCACGAAACCCGTGCTGAACTGTGTGACCTTGTTATTGGATGTTTTGGATTAAAACAACACATCATCAAAAAAACCCAAAAAACAAAAAAAGTACCATCCTTTTTTAAAAAAGCAAATCTTGGGCTGGGGACGTAGCTCAGTGGCGCCGCGCCTGCCTGGCAAGCGCCAGGTCTCGAGTTCGATCCCAGCATGGGGGAGGAAACTTCTTTTAGGCCATTTATTTCCAAGTGGATGCAGAAAGACAATGTCACCACTGCATTGTCTGACTGCCGAAGCGTAACCTTTGGTGTGTCTTAATTTCTGAGCCCACTTGAATAACTGAAACTGAGATTAGATTTTTTTTTTTTTTTGAGGCAGAGGAGTCTCATTCTGTAGTTCAGGCTGGCCTCGAACTACTTATGGAGCCCAGGCTGGCCTTGAACTCACAACAATCCTCCCGCCTCAGCCCCCCGAGCGCTGGGATGACAGGCGTGTGCCACTGCGTCCAGCCTGAAATTGGGACTAGTTTTAAAAGCTCTCTTAAGAATTCTAGAAAGCAGACTCGCGACCGTCCCTGGAGAAGATCCCTTGGGAGAGGCCAATGTGACCCGGAGCCCGCCGGTAACTCCGGAAGGAAGGAAGGAAGGAAGGAAGGAAGGAAGGAAGGAAGGAAGGAAGGAAGGAAGGAAGGAAGGAAGGACGGACGGACAGGTCCACTGTCTCCTCCGACTCAGTTCTGCCTCTGTCCAGAGCGGTCTCCGCTCTGCCTCGGGAGGGCGGACAGGTGCGCCAGGCGGGGAATCTCGCCCACTTCACCTGCCTGGTCTCGGGCCCAGCTGGTACCTCCACGCCTATGGGAACAGGAACTAACTTGGCGCTTCTGCTTTAAACATCTCTACATTTTACTTTAAAATATTTTTCCTTCTCCCATTGTTAAAAAAATGTTTGAAAACCAATGTTCTTTTTTGTGACACTGACATACTAACAAATGTCTCCCATGTGCACATACATGGGTGTTTCCGGTTTTCATATTCATTTTCTGTTCCTCTTCATATGCATAATGTTAAGCATTACTGTACAGTATTCAAAAGGGGGACTTGATCACCTCTCGGGTTTCAGGGGTCACCCCAAGCTACACGAATTATATGTCTTATGTGTGTTTAATAAATGCTTTAAAAATCAAAATACAGCACTAAAGGCCTTTGAAAAATCAGACTGGAAAGTTAAGTAGCAATTCAAAGCTGAGTTCTGATCTACTTACACCTCATCCTATTCTTTCGTTGATGTTTTGAACACTGAAAGACCAATCTGACAGCTGACTTTAACACAGAAAGGCAATTTTAAGTAGATTTCAAAAGTGTGCTATCCCTAGTGTTTTTTTTTTTTTTTTTTTTAGCTGAAATCACTTTTGAAAAGTAATTTCCAAGTTACTGTCTAGGTTAAATATGGGGAAAGCCCGCGTTCCCATAGCTACTGCCGCTGCCTTGGTTCTGAACAGCTGTGTAAGGCCGGATCGGCCTCGCACGGAGCTGTCACCTGCACGCCTGCCCGCTCGCTAGGTGGTAGCACTGGGCTCCAGCTGCCCGGGCTGCTCCCTGCCCCGCCGGAAGCGGGTGACGCCAGGGCGCTCGCAGGAGCACGGAGAGGCGGGGCCGAGGCGGACGCCGGCGTGTCTGTCTGTCTGGGGCCGACCGCGTCAAGTCCGGGTGCCTCGTCGTCCCTGCCCGTGCGGGCACGCGGCAACCTTGCTGTCCCCCTCGGGAGGCGCCGGGCCCAGTCTGCGCCCCCAGCGTGCGCGGCTGCAGCTCTTCCCTCCGCCCCTGCTCGGTTCGGGTTGTTTTTCTCCATTTCTCTGCCCCTTGGCGCAGTCCCCGCCGACCCACGTTCCAGTCGGTGATTCTCCCACCTGTTCATTTGTGTTCGTTTCAGTTACAGTAATTTCCAAATTCAAAATTTCCTTTGGTTCTTGTCATTTCCTTCTGTTTATTGGTATTTTCTGATGAGACATTATTCTCATACTTTCTTCTAGTTTTTGCATGTGGTTTCCTTCCATTCTTTACAGATATTTAAATATTTGTCTGAGCATGCTGGCTGTCCTCTATTAATCCCAGCTACTCAGGAAGCAGAGGCAGGAGGATTGCAAATTCAGGCCAGCCTGGGAATTCAGTGAGACCATCTCAAAAATAAAATGAAGGGGCCGGGATTTAGCTCAGTGGTGCCGCCGCCTGCCTTGCAAGTGCAGGGTCCCAAGTTTGATCCGTGGTCCAAAATAAGAGAAAAGGGCTGAAGGAACAGCTCAGGGGTACAGTGCTTGCCTACATGTGCAAGGGCCTGGGCTTCAGTCCCCAGTAGTGAGAAAAACCTTTAGTAAAGTCCGATGTTTGGCCTTTTTCTGGATATTTCTGTTACTTTTTCCTCCTGTGTATGGACCCATTTCCTTACATCTTCCCGTGACTCTTGGTTTTTTGGTGGGACACTGTTGTGTAAAATAACACAGTGCCGCGACGCTGGACAACAGCTGCCAGGTCTTTTCAGCAGCAGAGAGGAGGGTCCAAGCTACAGCCCAAACCCTCTTATTTATCGCAGAGCAGCAACACTGCGATTCAACCCGAACACAGGTTTTAGTGCAGAAAAAACTCATAATCCGCATCTTTTATCTTACAAGAAACACAGTGACACATGTGCCACGGGTTCGCCGCCTCTGGTCCACACTTCCCGCTCACTGGGTGAGGCCTGCATTTCCTCCGCAAGTGGCACTGCACACTGGCCTCGGGGGCCCCGCATGGCAGCACTCTTGGGAAGGGGCTGCGTGGGGTTCAAGGCCATGTGCTTTTCACTGCGCTGCGGCCACCGGCAGTGACGGGGGAAGGACAGCCCCAGACAGCTGGACACGCATGCTGCTGCTCCCAGGACTCCTCCCTGTCCTTGTGTGAGTGCGGTCAGCTGCTCAGATCTCTGCAGCCTGGTTCTGTACCAGCTGGATCTGGTCACGGAGGCCGCTTTTACCGTGACCTAAGGCAAAGGAACTGGAGACCTGACTGCAGTTTCTGCGGATGTCGTGGGTGGCCCAGGTTTTCCATGCAGGACCGTGGTCCCTGGCTTCGGAGCAGGCGCAGGGCTGGAGTGGGCTCGCTTGTGTTTCCCTGCGCGCCTGATCTTCCCGGTGACTCTGGGCTCCCTGGCTGAGGAGCCAGGCAGGACAACAAGCAGCGTTCACCTCTGTCCGGCCTTGCGGACCTGTAGGTCTTTCTGGAGCAAATTTTGGAAGTGTTTTTCTATTTTTTCCTATTCCTTATGAATATTTTTCTTTCATATTCTATGCTTCATCTTTCTGCTCTCTGGACTTCACTTACTGTGACGCCTCGGTTGTGGAACAGCTCCGAGCTGGAACTTCCCACTACTCCCACGGCAAAGTTTGGAAGAAGTCTGCTGGCATTCGAGACTTTGCTTGACAGTCGAACCCAGGATCTAACGTGCCAGACCCCGTGGGCCAAGTGGGGCGTGTGGCGGCTCTGCCCACCACAGGGAGGCGTCCAGATGCACACAGTGCTGCGGGACTTCAGGCTCCCTCACTGCGCTTTTCTCTTTGTGTGAAATAGCATAACCACGGCTCCAAATGAAGTTAGTGATACCGCAGTAAAGCTAAGCGGAAAACTGAGAACCAAGATAGAGTCAAAGAAAGAAATCATTGTGAAATCTGTTAAAGTCCTGGGAAAATGAATTTATATATGTCATTTTGGGGCCTGAGAACCAATTCTTTGGTTTTCCTGTATTTCTTATGGGAAAAATATGTTCAGTTTTTCACTTTTTCAGTGTTCGAAGATGAACCACTCCAGTGCCTGCAAAGCATGGCTTTTCTTTCCTGTGCAGTTCAGTTTGATAACGGTTACCTATGGGGGACAGTGTGGTACAGGCAACTTTACTAATCCTGGAAATGCCAGACATCACATTTCTAAATGTGGTGTTTTCATTTGAAGTTGAAATTGTTCTGTCCACCTGTGATTTGATACATCCACCTCATTTTCACACATGAAAACCCATACTCATAGTTTATATGAGATGTGACTTCCATGCCTGAGGAAATTTCTCCACAGAACGGAAATAATGCTGACTTTAGAACCAGAGAAATTCTTCACTGACTATGTGAACTTGGAAAGATTATTGTTTTTGTTTTGTTTTGTTTTGTACTGGGGATTGAACTCGGGTCCTTGCACTTGCGAAGGAGGCAGTGGAACCACTGAGCTACATCCCCGCCCTTGGAAAGATTATTTACCTCTCTACCCCCGTCTACTGTATCATGCAGGGGAAAGTTTAAAACTCACAGGTTTATCACCAACATTAAAGGCTTGTATTGCTGGGCATGTGGAGCACCCGGGGCGCAGCCTAAGTGCTGTTAAAAAAATAAAAATAAATGCTGGGCTTGGGTTTTAGCTCAGTGGAGCTGCCGCCTGCCTCGCAAGCACAAGGTCCTGAGTTCGATCCCCGGTACCAAAAAATATAAATAAATAAATAAATAAATAAATAAATAAATAAATAAATGCTTACATTGCAGTGCACTCAGCAAGTGTTAAAAACAAACCAAAAATTGTTGGCTCCCTTTTCTTAATCCTCTTCCTCCATTCTGGGAGTGGGAAGAGTAGAAGGAATTCCTAATACAGTACCACCTTTCTCCACTTCCTTTACTCAATTTGTAACATTAGCCAAGATTACTTTAAAAGGACAAAGGCGCAAGGGAGAACACACCTTGCTTTAAGGCCAAGCCTGGAGTGGTGGCAGGGACCGCTGGTGGGGACATGGGGCCCCATGAAGAAGCATGGGGGGCAAAGGCTTCCTTCACCGCAGATCTTGCGCGTGGGTGAGGAAGGGTCTTCCCACCAACAGGGCAGATACCAACTTAGTGCAGGGCTCCGGGAGGCAGAACTGCTGGCACAAACAGGACCGTCTCAAAAATGAAATAAAATGCCACTCCAAAAGCAGTTTCTGAATCTTAAAACATACATTTCACTAAATTTTTTAAAATTTAGGATGCTCCTGTTTATAAAAGTAAGTTTTTTTTGCTTTTTTTTGTTTTTTTGCTACTGGGGATAGAACTCAGGTCCTTGTGCTTGTGAGGCAAGCGGCAGAACCACTGAGCTAAATCCCTGGTCCCAGTAAATTTTGTTCTTAAACAATAAAAATTGAAATTGTATAGGATGATACTTTATAAATACTATAAATTAACAATAGATTATGACAAAATTACCATGTATTTACATACTGCTCTACATGGTTTTTTATATTTGCATTGGATCTCCTGGTATAAATATGACACTATTTGTGTAATGAGTCTTATGGAAAATTTGGTTGTTTCTGGTATTTGCACCTATACATTATTCATGAATGGTTCCTCAGATCTCCAATAATACCCTGAGTTTTTGCTGGGTGTAAACATGGTCGGTATGCAACACCTTCATCTGCGCCATTCCTTAAAATACGAACTCACGGGCTGGGGGCTCTCGAAGCGGGCGAGCACTGGGGTGGCACTAAGTGTGCCGCTGCCTGGTCACAGCATCTCCAGCCCTGCGCCCTCGTCCCGGCAGGCGAGACTCTGTCACACATTTCATACACTCCCAGCTACGCCCTCCTCGGAATTAGAGTCGAGCTTCAAGGACTCTGCTAGAAAAGCAGGCATCGACTGTGCCATGTGAGGTCACGTGGGATTTCCTTTCTACGCGTGCCAGAGACGAGGAGGCAGACGCAGTCGCTGGGAGGGGATCAGAGAGGAGCCCCGGTCCCCCTAGACGGCTCAGAGCTGAGAAGCTGCTTTCTAAGAAACAATCGGACACACTCGGGGGGGACTTTGAGGATTACATAATCACACTGTGCTGACGAGGAGCTATGGCCCTCGCCTGAAGCCTCAAGGAAGGAGCTGAAGCCGACACACTCAAGTCCTGACACACCCACCTCCCCAGTCCCCCATCGTGGGTTCAGCCCCCCAAGACGGTGAGTATCTGAAGGCAGCCGAGTCCGTCCCGAACACGCACACAAGCTTTGGCCGTCCGGATCGGAGGACATGCCTCACTCCCAGCACAGCCGCAGCCGGGGCCACACCGCAAGGCATGCATCAGGGTGCACGAGGCCGGCGCGTCTCCGGGTGCCCTAGGGTGACCAGGGTCATCACTGCGCCCGTCGCGTGATAGGGACAGGCCTCTTGCGGGGCCCAGGCCTGCCCCGCGGCGGGCTCGGATGGCAAAACCTGACCTCGGAGGCCACCGAGTCTCGGCTGTGGCACCGACGTCCTTTACTGCAGCCTGGCCGCGGCAGGGGAAGCAGGGGAATCAGCGCCGCGTCCCAGTAACACTATTTTTTTTTTTTTTTTGTACCGGGGATCGAACTCGGGTCCTTGCTGTCGCAAGGCAGGCGACGGAACTAAACTGGGCTAAATCCCCGGCCCCCAGTAACGCTATTTACCAAGCCGGTGTGGGCCGGCCGGCCTGTGCGCATGCGCAGGTACCTACAGTGCGAAACGACCCGACCCCGCCTCGTGGCCGTTCCCTAGTTCAAGTGGGAGCAGGAGGCGCCCACGTACGGAGCTGCGCCCTGGTAGGCTCCAAGGCGAGTACCAACAGGTCACGGAGCTCCGAGGGCAGAGCGGTTTTCCTGAATCTCCTCAGAGCCTGAGACCCACGTACCTGGGTGGAGCCCCCAAAGGGCGGAGATAAAGCCACACACTTCTCCAGCGCGGACCCCGCTGTCCCCTGGGCGAGGGCATCCAGGATGGTGCTCGGGAGTCCAGGCTTCTGCAGGGTGCTCTGACCCGCAGCAGCTGGGGGGAAAGGAACCGACTCAGGTTACTGTGCTACAAACGCGAACGATGCCCGACTCAAGGACGCAGGGATTCTCACCCAGAGCACAAGGCTCAGGTTATCACTGCATACAGATATTTATCTGCCACCGGAGTAATCACGTAGAGCACATGACACTGCGTTAGTCATTTGGAAAAACAAAAAATGGAAGCTCACCGTATGGATAAAAAATTATGGAAATATTTTTAAATATGTCTAATTTCTAAAATAAGGCATCCAAAAAACAAACATTCTTGCTAATGCAATAGTTGTCATCATCATCGATTTTGAGACCAGATCAACGTATGGTATTATATTAAAAGGGAATTTAGGGCCAAGGATTTAGCTCAGTGGTTCTGCCGCCTGCCTTGCAAGCACAAGGTCCCGTGTTCATTCCCCAGTACCAAAAAAAAAAAAAAGCATATTTAAGTTTTGTTCTGCCTTTTCAAAATGCAAATTAATGTTTGGGCTCAAGATGATACTTCATAAAATACAGATGTCCATTAAAACAAAATCCACCTTTAATCTCTTTTCATCCATCCTATTTTACCCAGAGCTAACAGTTCAGAATTTGTGTCCCCAGATTTACTGTAAGCATTTACATAGTTACATACGTGCATGTAACAATATATAACTCCAAATGAATGCAATGGAATTGTTGTGCGCATACATTTGCTTTTTCCACTGAAAAATGTGCTTTAGAGACTTCATAAATAGTTCATCATAAAATAGAATACTGTGCAACTTCTTAATGATTGAACTGTAGACATCCTTCAATTATTTAGAAAAAGTCATAGTGTTCCATTTTATGGGGAAAAATGGATTCTAGTTTTTCACTACTGAGAACAAATGCTGCAGCACATGTCACTGTACCGATGGCAGACTGCATTTGTGATTTAAAAAAAAAATGTAATTGAGTGAATACTTGATGTATACTAATGAAAGGCCTAGGGATAGGGCCCCAGAAAAGTAATGACAGTTCCATTTCTGCTCCCTAATAGATATTTTAGGGCACCCAAATACTCTGGATATATTAGATGATTTAGAAGAATTTATCTTTGGTTCAGAAAAATGTTTCTAATATGTAAGAATTACATATTACTTATTACTGCCAAATAAGTTCATTATTTTCCATCATGATTCAATAATAATTCAATAAAATTGTCATATTCTTGAGAAAATACTATTAAAGGTGTTTCCCTTAAATAGAATAGTGTGTACTTAAGAGTCTTAACTCTAATTAGGATTTTTCCACTTAAAGAGTGGGGTCTTGATTTGGGGCTCACTTTGGTGGACAGGCATCATTTGCTTCCATTAATCTACGAATGAAAACCCATTCCAGATCCTGGGGGATCCGCAAGCCCCACTTACATGGCAGGCAGCCCCCAGGCAGCACACTGGCCAGGTTCAGATACGGGTTCTTGCTGAGCCGGATTTCTTTTGGGGGTTCTCCCAGGAGCGAGGTCTGACTCTTAGAGGCAGCCTGTTCATCAAGAACAAAAGGTGAAAGATGCTGAAGGGCAGAGAAACGCTTCACTGCCAATCACCCAGTCTTGTGTGATAACTGTGTGTGTGACCTAACCTCCAACGATACACACTCATGAAATATTTAGGGAAGTTGATTAAAAATTACAATTATCACATTTCACCTGTTACTTTTTCAATCGGTTTTTTAAAAAAAACTATTCTAGAACCAGAGAACTTTAGAAGTGAAACAGAGGTAAAGGTATCTTTACAGTCTTCTCACTTATAGCTGAAAGAGTTCATCTTCACTGGAAAAAATCATCTCAAATCTCATTTCTAGAAATAGTCATCAACATTTATTATTACGATTTTTATTTTACATCAGATGGGCACAACCAAAGGTCAGAGGAAAGCTTATTTATCTCTGGTTCTAAAAATAAGGCCAAGCCAAACAGGTGCGTTTAATAAACTCCAACTCTACATTCAGGGACAAGGCTACAAATTCACAGTTCCTCAAAATACATCCTGTCCTGGGCTGGGGATTTAGCTCAGTGGTTCCAGCACCTGCCTCACACTCGCAAGGTCCTGAGTTCAATCTCCAGTACCAAAACAAAACAAAACAAAACATCCTGTCCTGTATTTCCCCACAACTAGTTAGGTATAAGGATTCCAGCCTTTCTTTAACAGATAAAGGTTTGGAGGCATGCTCTGATGCTTTAGTGTATTTCATTTTGTCCTGGTGAAATTTCTTCATTTTACTCTCAGATCGTAAACATTTAAAAATAAGACAGGACTCAGTACAGGGCTAGCACCAATTGTCAGCTGGTGAAACTTAGAAACAGACAGACTCTTTGGTTTGCCTGTCACTTTTTCTCTCAGGTTCCATTTGCTGGCACGAGTTTGCCGTACACTGTGCTCAAACTCCCCGGGCAGCTGTGCACGCAGTGACACATGTTCATCTTCCTGCGTCCCCTCCGCCTCCCTCCCTCCATCGCTTCATTCCCTTCCCATCTGCAAGAAATCTGGTGCATGTTTGTAACACAGGGTCCTTGCTTTTTTTAAAAAAAGGCCAATGCTGTCTTCAATATTTAGGGAGAAAAGGAAACTACTAAGAAAGCATCATTTCCCGGACACAGCAATGATCTAGTTTGTGATCCCTATTTCTAGACTTTAAGTGTACTATTAGCTTCCTTTCAACTTTAAAAAGTGAAGGTTGCTCTACGAAACGCTGTCCCGTCAGAAGGTCACCGGGTTGTGGTCCTAGGGGACCACCGCGGACAAGGTGCCGCCTGCGTCCTTACCCCTGAGCCCGGTTCTGGCAGCTGGCTATGCCGCTGCCCGCAGTGTGCGGCCAGCAGGCCCCCGGCAGCAAGGCTAGCGAAGCTCTGCAGGTGCGGCTGTGGACCCGAGAAGCCCCCTTCTGCGACGCCCAGGGCGACCGGGTGCTGCTCCTGTCTGGGGCCCAGGCTGGCCGGTCCCACGCTGCGCTGGCCTGGGAAGAAGGGCAGTAGCCCCACAGTAGCAGGCATGGTCGCCGGAGTCGGAACCAGGTTCAGGGCTGTCGGGGCAGGGAGAAGCAGGCTTGGTTAGACGCGCCTTCTGACGGCGTCCCCCGCCCCCCGCCCGCGCACACTGAGAGACACCGTCTGTCCAGGCTACAGGACTAGGAGCCCCAGTGTCAACAGCCTCCAACAGCAGCAATACTGTTCTCATCTTCAGTGTCTCCTAGGGTAATCTCAGTATACGGGATTGTTTAACTGCAAGGTTTAACTGCAGGCGTTAGAAGCCTATGTAACTTATCTGTGTGTTTCTGTACACAAACTTGTTGCACACTCAGCTGGGAAAGCCCGCAGGGTCAGACCAAGGATCCCTTGCGTTTGCAGGCAGAACACACCCACACGCCCAGGCTTCGTGAGCAGAGTTGTGCCCTCTCCAGAAGCCACCTCCAAATTTCTGTCCCGGCACAGCCCAGGTTCTGCTGCTCCCTGACTTCTGGGGGCAGTGACTACCTTTGCCTGGTTTTACACTGTAGTTAAGCAGAAGCATGCATTCTGCCTCCTCTGCCTTCTCTCACCCACACGGGGCCAGGCAGCTGTGCTGTGTTCGTTCACACGGCTCTGGGAGATTGTCTCTCTGTTGTGCCAGGTGGTCATAATCTGCCCCACTGTTGATGGGCAGTGGGTGTCCCCAGGGTGGAGTCACTGTTTCTTGATAGCAGTAGTAGATGTTTCCATACCTAGTAACTACCTTCATCTTGGGGAATTAGTCTACATCCATACCGCAGCTCCCCTAGCTCCACTGGTCTCCCCTCACATTACATTCAGACTTTAGGAATGCCCGGCCCTGCAATTCGTCTGCTTCTACATTTGGAGGCCATAATTGAGTAAGTATTGAGCGTTACAAGCCGCCTGACACTTAAGGCCAGCAAGGAGGTTCGTACCAGCACCTGGAGCCGAGTGGGCCTGTGTTGTCTCAACTCGGGGTCACCGGATGGGGGTCCCCAAAAGGAGATGAGGAGCCCCACTCGCCCTGCCCGTGGAGGAAGCTGTAGGCTCACTGACTTCCCTTCACAGAGTTTGCAAGACCTGAGAGCAGAGGGCATGAGGAGGCCTAATGAATTCTAAAAGCTCACACTCAGCGCAGGGCGTGGGCTCTCAAGCGGGAGAAAGGTGCTGGCAGCAGGGCCTGGGGCTTTATGAGGTCTAGGGTCTCCTGGGGGCCTGCTGTGCACCCCACTGTCTGTCGGGCAACTGCCAGGGCCAGGTTAGGATGCCAGCCAGAGCACAAGGCTGCAGTTTAGGATGATCTGGTTCCCTAGGCCCCTGATAGTCACAGGCCTGCTGGGGCCTCAGGCCCTCAGGCTGGCCTCTTTTCTTTGGACCGAGTTTCCTGGATGGGAAAAATGCTTAAATAACTTCTGTCCTGAAGCTGCACTTTTTCTTAAAAGTACGATTTCTTTTTGGTACTGGGGATCGAACTCGGGACCTTGTGCTTGGGAGGCAGGCGGCGGAACCACTGAGCTAAATCCCCGGCCCCAAAAGTAAAGTACAATTTTCTTTGTCTCCTTTCTACCTGTCTTATTTCTCCTACCCTACCCAATCCTGTTCAGTCTCCACACTGGTAACCGGAAGTTGGCCACAGTTGGAGAATTATAAGCCCAGAAATCCAAAACTGATGCATATCAAGGCTTTTTGTTTTTAACACTAGAGAGCTGCTTGTTAAACACCAGCGGACTGCTGGTTTATTTTTATTTATCAGTATTTTTAAATGGACAAACACTAAAAATGTAAAAGTTTGTTTTTATTTACAGAAAATAAGAAATTCTGAAAGAAATTAAAGTTGCAATAGGAAAATCTGGAACCATTCCAATTTTTAAAAATCCACATGTCAAAATTAAAAGAGCTAATTTTGATAACTATATTAAGTTAAATTTACATTTAACAAATTCAGGAAACAAATTTCTTAAGTAACTTTTAGTATTAAACATTTAGAGGTAGGGCCGGGGATTTAGCTCAGTGGTTCCGCCACCTGCCTCGAAAGTGCAAGGACCTGAGTTCGATCCCCGTGCCAAAAAAAAAAAAAAATTTAGAGGTAGATTCTTTGGTTGTTCTTTTACTGATGTATTTATTTGGACGCTGAATTTTCAGTGTCCTTAAAGCAGCACATACCATGGTAAACTTTATTATTTAATACAAGTAAATATTTTGGATAAACTTTCAGCCACAGAAAATTTAATTTTTTGGAAGAACAGACCTTACTATGCCATAAACATCTCTTCACTGTTTTCATTTTGGCCTGGTCAATTTTAACAGTTACAGTGGACTAATTACTTGGTCATGTGACTAGTTGGTTTTTGGTACAAAAGGCTAAGTGTGGTACTCATATTTAATTGGCTTTTTAAATTACTGATGGTGCTTTGTTTTCCCTGAGTAGATTCATGTGTAAGAATGTTTTCATCTAAGCTTCAGACTGAAAGCGCCTTTCAAAAATCTCATTCAATCCACAAGAGAGACATCATACTACAGTGATCCATGCACACTGGTGTTTATAGCGGCACAATTCATAACAGCTAAATCTTGGAAGCAGCTGACAGGTCCACCAGCAGATGAATGGATAAAGAAAAGGTGGTATTTACACACCATGGAGCACTACTCTGCCACAAAGAAGGATAAACGAGCCATCTGTAGGAAAGTGGATGCACTTGGAGAAGTGAAATAAATCAGGCACACAAGCTTCAAAATCACATGGTTTCTCTCACACGAGGAACTCAAACTGTAAATAAATTAAGGAGCAAAATCGAAAACGGGGACAGATCTTTCGGAAAAAGGGGAGGGGCCAAGAGATGAGGCGGAGGGAGGGAGGAGAAAGGAGACTGGGAGTGTTCCGCACGCTGCCACAAGGATGCACACACGATGCACGACTAGCACGGACCGAGAAACACGTCAACCCTTTTGAAAAACAAAAATCACACTCACACAAGAAACCCCGGTGCAATGCCATCTTCCTACTTCTCTCAAAAGACCCAAAAAAGGCTCGCTTGCTGCGAGCTGGGGCTCCGAGGCAGCGCTGCTCTGCCGGCCTGCGCTGAGGGCGCTTTGGGAACCGCCGGTAAGGGCCCGCGCGCTGCCCACAGCCGCTGCTCGCAGCCGGGGCTCTGCCCAGCTGGGGACGCGACTGCCGGCAAACTGGACCCCGACCCCCGAGGCGGCGGCAGCTCCGCAAACCCTCTCCCGCGGGCACCACACACGTTTGCTTCCGGGCGCCTCTACCGGGGGTCCCAGCTCCGTCTTCAGCGGCAGCGCCGGCCCCATCCCCAGCGCGGTCTGCAGCACCAGGCCCGGGGGGTCCCCGAGCAGGCCAGGCTTCTGCAAGAGAGGGCAGACACGCTGAGCAGGGCCGGGGCCCGGAACGAGCCCGACTCACGCTGCTGGCGCCGACGCCCTCCAGCTTCAGCAGCTGCGGCTGCGCCAGGGCTGCGGCAGGCAGGGCAGGCAGGCTCTGCAGGAACGGGCTCTGTGGAGTGGGAGAGGCGACCGCGTGACGGACAACCCAGCCCCAAGCTCTAGATCCGTAAAAGGACAGCAGCTCCTCAGCACAAGCCACCGGCCGGGCCAGTCGCTCGGGAACAGGCGGCAAAGGCTCTGCGGTCGGGCAGCGCCACCCCACTATCGGCCCTGCCCCGCCCGGCGCCTCTCCAGACAGCAGGTTCACCTGATCGCTCAGCACGTTTTGGGAGCCCGGGGCTGGGCGCAGAGCAAGAACTCCAGCAGGTGGGTCTTAGGGCCCACGAGGAGGGAGGGCTGACAATCAAGGAGGCTCTGAGAACGGAGGGGCTACAAGGACACGCGGCAGTGAGGGCCGGAGACCGGGTGACCAGGGCGTCTCCCGGAGGAACGAGGTCCCTGCCGGGCGTGAAGGCGTAGGGTGCAGAGGTGACGCAAAGCAGGTATGCCACAGGTGGGACACTCCGGGCGGAGGGCACGTCAGGAGCAAAGGCCACGAGGGACGGAGGAGGTGCGGTAGGGCCTCAACAAGACGAGCGAGTGGGCGTGGAACAGGCCCCACGGAGCCCCGGGTCTCCAGGGGACGGAGCTCAGCACTGCAAGCCGGGCGGCCCTTTAGGGGCTGCACCTGGGGCCTCGTGCTCCTCCACTGAGCCTGCATCAAGCATCGCTCTAGACAGCTTGGGTTTGGAAACAGGACTTTATAGCCTTAAACAGTATCTGAAAATAATGGGCAATTTTATTTCCAATATCATGGATATTCATAACACATTTAAATTGTAATGTTAGAGTTATATATACTTATATATTTATTGAGTCATAATTTTTTTTGCAGTGCTGGGGATGAACCCAGGCCTCCCTGAGCCACATCCCAACCCTATAAATATTTTTTGAGTAAACATCTCATAAAAGCTCTTACTTTGAACTACTGATTTATCTAGCAGAACTATACCACAAAATGTACCTCTTCTCTTAATGCCTTACAAATAGGAACCAATAAATACAACTATGCGCTTTGATTAGCTCACCTGGATCTGATACTTACCAAGCTACGATTTTAAGTAGCTACGTACACTTTTTAAAGATTTTCCTTAAAAGCAAAATAACCAGCGCTCTTGAGAACTCTGAGTGTGAAGGACAAATGAACCGCTCTCTCCAGACCCGTGTGGCTCGGGGTCCCCGTGGCCATGTACCTGGTGTGCTTTACTCAGGTGTAAGAATGCACGCAGGGCCGGGGGGCTCAGCAGCTGCGGCAGGCTGGGGGGTGCTCCGAGAACTGCTGTGAGGAAACACAGAAAAACTTAACAGAACAGCCCCAGAAGGGTGAAGGACTATTCCCTTAGACTTTTAACCAGTTTATCAGAGAACTGATGACACCCTGACCCCGGCAGTGGTCAAAAGTGACCGCTCCTTCCTTGTGATTCAGTCCTGGAAGTTGCTTTAATTGCAGCCCCTTCTGCCATGAGTGCTAACCCTGGGCTTTCTTTTCTCTTGCACTTAGTGCAGCCAACTCACTCCCTCTAACTGCGGACTGACCCACTTTGCCTTTCAGTGCTGTTTATTTTGCTTTATATATTTGGAAGGTTTGTTCCTTGGTGCACAAGCATTTAAGCCTGCTGCATCCTCTGGGTGAACTGTGATAAAATGACCACCTTCACTCCTGCTCATAATTAAAATCATCAAACTACGGCACAGTTGTCTCAGGAAATAATGACTTTCTGAGTCTCCGTGTGTCAAGGCAGGAAGGGTATCCTTGCTTCATGACACTTGGAGAAGGGATCTGAATGCACAGGCCAGTCAGAAATCCCCTCGCTGCATTTTACCACATGCAGAGATAACTGATGATCACCCGAAATGCTTGCTATGAATGCACTGTGCCGTAAAGAATTCAACTGGAGGGCTGGGATGTAGCTCAGTGGTTCCACGCCTGCCTCACAAGCGCAAGGTCCTGAGTTCGATCCCCAGTACCAAAAAAAAAAAAACTCAGAGCACACTACTGTCTCAGATCATGGGTTCAAACTCATGCATGGGCCTGGAAAGATCACACATCTGCAGGCCGACGCAGTGTCCGGGTCAGCCGTTCGCGTGGCACACGGGGTGGCTGTGTCCTGCCCTGCTCACCTGGCTTGGCCGCCCGTCCGCACAGCAGCGCCTGCAGCGTGGCGGGGTTGCTCAGCCCCTTCATGACCTGCACCGGGCTCGGCTCCGGGAGCAGCCCCTTCCGGCTGCTCTGCACCTTTGGGACACAGAAGCCAGACGCATTAGGGCAGGCATCGGGTAAGCGTGCAGGACGCTGTCCGAGGCTTCTCCCCCAACCCTCTTCCAGCCACGGGCTGCTCTCTGGAGACGCCTGCTTTGCGCTATGTCTGTCGGGTTCTCTGCCCAGGCCCTAGACCCCGCCGACAGGGATCCCACTATCTGTGTGACTTCGAGTCCTCTGTGAGAGAGCAGCTGTGGAAACTGAATTTGCTAACAATGAGATGACCTGGTGAACATCACAAGTCCTTCGATGCTACAGAGGTCTTTTTAAAAGTCTTTTTGAGACAGGGACTCACTATGTAGCCCAGCTGGCCTTGAGCTCAGAGCGATCCTCCTGCCTCAGCCTCCTGAGTGCTGGGAAGTGCACCACCATGCCCTATTGTACAGCTGATGAAAGCTTAACAACAGGGCTGGGGTGTGGCTCAGTGCTGGAAGTGTGCTTAGTGTGTGCCAGGCCCTCCACTGCCTCAAAAAAACTTTTTGTTTGTTTGGTTTTTTTTTGGTACTGGGGATCGAACTTGGGTCCTTGCACTTGCGCAGCAGGCAGCGAAACCACTGAGCTAAATCCCCGGCCCTAAAAAACGTTTAATAATATGGTTGTCTTACAAACCCAAAATCTGTGCACTGAACGTCTTCATTTCTTTAATTTAATCCTCTAAAATGAGACCAAGATGCACCAGCTTTGACACGCGGAACTGGGCCACTTCCTAAACATGTGAAATGGTTTTCAGTTTTACAAAGCAGCCTGACACACTCACGCGAGAGAAACACGACAAACTCCAGGCCAGGAGACAGTGAGAACTGACCCAGCCGATGGGGTCACTCCCCCGGCCAGCACCAAAACAGAAGGGGAGGAGATGGGGTGGGGGCACTGACATGGGTCTGGGGGCCCGTGCAGCTGGAGGGGGTGAGAGTAGTCATCTGCCATGAGCATGGCCACCCTGGATCATAGCCACCAAGCAACCAGGCAAGGGCTGTGTGGCACTGGGGACTCACCCCAGGGCCTTTGCACTGAGCTCCATCCTTGCCTTTTTATTTTTTATCAAAAGAGTCTCTCTAATTTACCCAGGCTGGGCTGCAATGTGTGTGTGTGTGTGTGTGTGTGTGTGTGTGTGTGTGTGTGTGTATGTAAATTATGGTTTTTATTAACGTGGATCATTATCATTGTGTATAAGAACAGACTTCGGGGGGCCGGGGATTTAGCTCAGTGGTTTCGCTGCCTGCTGCGCAAGCACAAAGACCCGAGTTTGATCCCCAGTACCAAAAAGAGAGAGAAAAAGAACAGACTTCTGGGCCGGGGATTTAGCTCAGTGGTTCCGCTGTCTGCCTCGAAAGCGCAAGGACCCAAGTTCGATGCCTGGTACCACAAAAAAAAAAGGGCAGACTTCCCTGCCGTGTGCAGCTGCGCTCAGTGTGCAGCACCCATGTGCTTGGGTCTGACTGTGCTTCGCATGCTCAGTTTGCTTTTGGAAAGTGTCCAGGGTAAACCGAGGAAGCTGCAATCTAGGTATCTGCAGTCTAATAGATGCTACTAAGAGGTTTAACAGCAGGGAACTGCGCTTCAAGGGCCCCAAGACAAAGACCAACAATCGGCTATTCATGTCCAGCACATAGTTTAACATGTATTTTGTCTTTTTTGGTACCAGGGATTAAACTCAGGACGTTGCGCTTGCAAGGCAGGTGCAGCTGGGCTGGAACTTGTGACCTCCTGCCTCAGCCTCCCTCCGTGCTGGGATCACAGGGAAGGGCTGTGGGGTTACAGAGCCGCAGAGCCCCTCTGCACTGCCCCTGCCACCCTGCACAGCAGGTAGGAAAAGAGCAGCAGCCGGTCAGGCCCAGGGCCACAGCAGGCTTGGGGTCGGACAGGTGCCGGATGTGGAGCAGGTCCTGGTCCTGGGCCCCCATCCTGTTCCAGTGCCGAGGCTCGAACCTGGGGTACATGCTGTGCCACTGAGTCACCCCGGGTGCCCACACTCAAAGCCTGGCCTGCAGGGACACGGAGACGGGGAGGTTCGGCACCTACAGGCAGCAGCAGTGCAGCAGGGGGACAGGTGCCCGCCGGGGCGAGCCAGGCTATGGTCAGAATGCAGCTGCTCTCCCTGCCTGGCCCCACACACTTTGTGCGGTTTCGGGGGAAACGTGGCCTTGGAATTCTTTTGAGGTGAAAAGTTTGAAATTAAAAATGTGCATTGTCCTCCTTTCCCTTGGTCAAACTTTCCTTTTCGTGTCTTTTATTTGCACAGCAAGAAGCTCAGCTGGCCCGGGTCCGGGTTTTGGTAAGTTCACTGAGAGCTTTTACATTTTCAATTAAAGTGCAATCGTTTAAAACACGAGAAAGACCATACTTTGTACTCCTGCTTGAACCTGAGGGTTCCTTTGTTAATAAACGATTATACTAAAATGAAAAGAATTGCGGCATAGCGACGGTGGCAGCTGTGTTTGGAGCTGTTGAGACCCCTCTGCGGCAGCTGGTGGCGCAGGTAGCCGGCGTGGACGCGCAGAGCGGCAGGCCCGCCACAGCAGCCCCGGCGCCCCAAGGCGTCCTCCCCCGCGCGGCCCAGGAGCCCGAGCTCCTCCGCGCCTTGCATCCCTTTGCTGCGCACCATCGCAGCACTCCTGGGCTCGAGACCCCAGCCTCACTCCCGAAACATGACTCGCGATTTCAAACCTGGAGACCTCATCTTCGCCAAGATGAAAGGTTACCCTCGTTGGCCAGCTCGAGTAGATGAAGTCCCTGATGGGGCTGTAAAGCCGCCCACAAACAAACTGCCCATCTTCTTTTTTGGGACTCATGAGACTGCTTTTTTAGGACCAAAGGATATATTTCCTTACTCAGAAAATAAGGAAAAGTATGGTAAACCAAATAAACGAAAAGATTTTAATGAAGGCTTATGGGAGATAGACAACAATTCGAAAGTGAAATTTTCAAGCCAACAGGCATCACCTAAACAGTCAAATGCATCATCTGATGTTGAAGTTGAAGAAAAAGAAACTAGTGTTTCAAAGGAAGGCAGTGATCATGAAGAATAAAGCAAGCAGGGAGGACATGACTAAAGCAGTTGACATAACCACCCCAAAAGCTGCCAGAAGAGGGAGAGAGAGAAAGGCAGAAAAAGTAGACACCGAGGAGGCAGGAGCAGTGACACCAGCAACAGCATGTGTTCACCTAAAAGTGAATCCTAAGAGAGGACGACCTGCAGCTGCAGGAGTCGATTCCGAAACCGAGGCAGACCCAAACGGCAAAACAGCCTTGCCCGTCAGAGGGACACGGTTGCTGAAGAAGACAAAAGTAAGAAAAGGGGCAAGAGGAAAAACAACCGAAAAAGCAGCCTCCAAAGGATGAAGAGGGCCAGAAGGAAGAAATAAACCAAGGAAAGAGCCAGACAAAAAAGAGGGCAAGAAAGAAGTTGAATCAAAAAGGAAAAATGTAGCTAAAACAGGGGTCACATCAACCTCTGATTCTGAAGAAGAGGGAGATGACCAAGAAGGTGAAAAGAAGAGAAAGGGTGGAAGAAACTTCCAGACTGCTCAGAGGAGGAATATGCTGAAAGGTCAACAGGACAAGGGAGCCACAGACCGAAAACGCTAACAAGAGGAACAAATGGAAACTGAGCACCAAACATGTAGTCTACAGTAATAAAAAATATATCTCACTTTGGGCTCAAAGCATTAATCCAGTTACTGAAAAGAGAATACAAGTGGAGCAAACGAGATGAAGATCTTGAGACAGACTCATCGGACTGAATTTCCCCTTCCCCCCTTGATGGAAGAATGTTCCAGATTCTAAATTGAGGACTTCAGTATGAATGGCATTGTTACTGTGTTCTGATTGTTAACAAAGTTTACTGTGACGTACACACTACACACTAAGGTCAGCCATCATTCCTCTTAAGCTTTTTACTAAGCTTAAAATGAAGCTTTGCGTTTGAAAGTTCTAACAAGCCTCGATGAAGATGGTGGTTGTACATTATTCATTTAGAAAATATAAAAATTCGTTTTGTTTTGAAGCTAGGTATTAATCGGCATAGCTCTTATACCTGAGAGTGAGGCGGCTGTGCCCTTCCTTTGACATTCCTTTGTTGTTTAATTCTTTAGAATCTTGGTTTTTTTAATCCTGAGAGATTAAGCAGTAGACTTGTTAAGAAAAAAAATGAAACTGTATCCAAAATTTTAAAATAATGTTTTTTTAAAAAAAAAAAAAAAGAAAAGAATTCACGGGCAGGGAACGTGAAGAAAGTCTGAAGTTCCCGGATCTTATTGGCAATGTGAAGCAAGGACACAGGGTTACAAAGCGTCGCTGCTGAGAACGCAGGATGAGAGAACAGAACCGGCACCACCCTCACTGGGTCGGACCCGGCACCGACGCTGACCAGCGCCGCAACCCAATCTGGGGTGAGGAGCCCGGGGAACGTGGCGTTGCCCTGGACCTCTACGCTGACACAGACACAGACGAGGGACAGAACGGATGTGACCTCCACGCTGAGAGCTCAATCTCAACCATCAGGTGACAGACAGTGAAGATGCAGAGTGCGGAGCGGGGCGAGGGCAGGGACAGGGACGCGGGAGTCCCCGGAGGACACAGGGTCTGGCTCGGAGCTTCCTGTTACCAGAGCCAAATTAAAGACCACAGGACGGAAAGAAGGGCCTGCAGGTCCCGGGTCGGAAGTGCACACAGCACAACAAGCAGGCCGCAGGTCAGGGCTGAATCCATGAGCACCAGAGCCAAAGGAAAACTGCCCAGAGCTCGCACTGGGGCAACAGCGCCCAGGGGACAAGGGCCAGCGGCCCCGGACTCCCGGACTCCCGGACTCCCGAGCCGAGGCCCGGTGTCGCAGGAGGGGCACTGGATTTCCAGCCAGCAGCTCCAGCTCTCTGACCCTAGAGAGTGCCGAGGAGGAAGGAATCCATGCAAGGCCACGCTGCCTGGGGCGGCTAGCCAGGACCGCGGCCTTACGACATCACCGTGTCCTAGCCCCAGTGTTCCTGACAATGTGTCTTTTCCCATTGTAGTGAAAGAAAAATTTAACCATTTGCCATATTTTTTTTTATCACAGAACACAGAAAATGCAAATCCCACAGAAAATTTCCTCTGCAGACCTCTGCAGGTGAACAACTTAGCCTGAAGCTGGGGTGTGAGAATCACTTGGAGATACAGCTCGAGGGGCTGGCCCCTCACTCACTCACCCCACATCGCCGTTCCCAGACCTGTGGAAGACCAAGGTTCCAGCAGCTCCGGATGTGGGGTGAGAAGCCCGGCTCATCGCAGCGATAGCAGTCGCCGGGCCTGAGCAGCACGGCCAGAAACTTCATGGGCATGGTGGGCACCGGGCCTTGAACGACGAGATCAGAGCAGGGTGAGGCCCAAGACAGGTCAGCGGTCCACACGGCAGGAGCCAGGGTTGCTGGCCAAGGGGAGGCCAAGGCGGGACAGTCAGAGTCAGCACAGAAAGTGAGTCAAGGGCAGGGACACACGGGGCCTGGCCGGGCCGGGCCGGGCTGTGCAACTTCCTGCAGGTCGTGAGTCCACACCCCACGCGCAGGCCCTCGCCTTTCCTGGACCCGACCCCCTTTCCACAGACTGCCCCCAAACACAAGCACCCCCAGCTGCAGGCCCAGTGCACGCTCCCTCTCGCTCGCTCCTTTTTGTCTACTTTTACAATTCTGCCCAATCGGCCTCTGTCCGCCTCTTTCTGAAATGGAAAGCAGCTGCTGAGAGGCAGAGGCAGCCCTGAGGGCTCCCACCGTTCAAGGGCGCTGGCTCCAGGCTGCCCTGCTCTTCCCTCCTCGGGGACGTGGGACCTGGGGACAATCAGCCAGCAAGGGCATAGGGCGACAAATAGCCAACTAGGAAAAGGGGGAGCTGGGCACACACCTGTAACCCCAGTACTTCTGGAGGCTGAGGCAGGAGGATTGCTGTGAGTTTGAGGCCAGCCTGGGCTACATAGGAAGACTCTGCCTCAAAAACACCGAAAATCATGCTCACTTTGGCAGCATATACACTAAACACACCAACACTGGAGAGGGGGACCTGGAAGTGGGGTCGGAGGTCAGAAAGCGGGGGAGAGACCTCGGCCCCTCCCCTGCCCTCCTCTGCTTTCCTGTCACCCAGCACGGCTGCAAAACACTTTCTGACCAATCTCCTGACCCTGGTCCTATCGCTGCAGTGCTGAGAGAAGATTCTCCAGCTCCCTGTGGCATCCACTTTCAGTCTCCGTCCTGAAGGTTTCGGCCTGCCTGCTCAGGCCCAGCTCCCACCCTGCCTCTGCAGTCACGCGGCCCCCAGGTCGACCAAACACCCTCTGATTTGGAGGTCCAGGCTGGCTCCTGCCTGTAGAGGCCGTGGCGGTGGACAAGGACCGCATCTCAATACAGGTGAAAGGGCAGGGGACCGAGGGACAGAGGGGTGGGGAGGGAGGGATGTGCATGAACACGGTTAAAGATGTGTCAGCCACGAATTCCACTCCCCACGAGGACCCGTGGCACTTGGCTGCAAACGTGGACTCGTGCCCATGAAAACACGCAAACAAGCAGGGCTCATGCACAATCTATCTCTAGCAGTCACTCCACTTGGCTTGTCAATTGCTTATCCATCCTTCAGTGTCATACTCAAATCCCACACTCAGTTCTTAAATGTGACACTCATGTCATTTCATCATGAAATTCTCCCCAGCTTTTCCAAAAGTGTCTTCCTTTCTTCCTTCTTTTCCTCCCTCCCTTCCTTCTTTCGTGAAATCAAATCCTTGCTCCACTGAGTGCTGGGGTGGACGCTGAAGAAGGTGTGGTCTCTGTCCCCAAGGAGCTTCCTGAGGGCAGGAAGCTGCCAGTTACTGTGACAAGGAAGCGGCAAGGTAGCACCCAGTAAGCCAGCACTCATCCTTTGAGACTTGTGGGGACTACAGACACTTCCTGTTATGGCTTTGTCTGCATATCTCCCCAAAGCCTCATGTGCTCATAGGGGGGGCTTTCAGGAGGTAGCAGGATCATGGGTGTGTGATGCTGGGATTAAGAGTGTGTGGTAACTAAATGGGCTTAGCATAGTTCTGGGTGTGGATCATGGAAGCCCTGCCCTAGGTGTGGATGGCACCAATCAATAGGTTTGTAGCCTGGATGGGATATAAAAGGACAGAACAAAGGTAGGCTGCTGCTCCCACCTCCTACCCTGCCACGGACTGTTTCTCCTCTGCGATGCCCTCCTGCCTTCCCTGCCACGGACTGTCTCTCCTCTGCGATGCCCTCCTGCCTTCCCTGCCACGGACTGTCTCTCCTCTG
>NW_004624742.1:29758362-29845021 GCF_000247695.1 Heterocephalus glaber
CTGCCTTCCCTGCCACGGACTGTCTCTCCTCTGCGATGCCCTCCTGCCTTCCCTGCCACGGACTGTCTCTCCTCTGCGATGCCCTCCTGCCTTCCTTGCCATGGACTGTTTCTCCTCTGTAGCACCCTTCTGCCATGTGCCTTGGAGCCAGCCAATTATGGACTGAAACCTCCACAAACTGTGAGCTAAATAAACCTCTCCTCCTTTAACCTCTTAAACCTCTCCTCTCTCTCACCCTTTGTGGGTGTTGGGTATTGTATCCTGGTAGTGAGAAAAGTAACTACAACACTTTCAAACACTTCTGCAAAAGCAGGTGTCTTGCACTCAAAACGTAAAACAGAATGGCAACTCAAATATTTGCTGGATGAGTGAAATTCCTTTCAAACATTTCTAAGATGAATGTACTTTGGTAAACACAATTTCCCTTTCTGTTGAGAACTGGCTTCATTTACCATGCTGTTTAACCAACTTTTTAAAACAAGATGACCATGTTGAATGCCTTCAGTGTCACAGAAATATAACAGTCCAATCTGCGACCAGTTACCTTGGATCCATGGCATCCATGAAGATAGCACAAT
Source organism: Heterocephalus glaber (assembly GCF_000247695.1). Next base: position 29,758,941 of record NW_004624742.1, read on the forward strand.
ATTAGAATTTCCCTATCACTTAGAGGAAAGCCAGGCAGGCTGGTGTGCACTTGTCATCCTAACACTCGGGAGGCTGAGGCAGAAGGATCACCACGAGTTCAAGGCCAGCCTGGGCTACACAGTGAGACGCAGTCTCAAAACCAAACAAAACCCTAATGATGCTAACGATAATAACAATAATAAATAGGAAAGGGAAACCTTACCACGCGCTGCGCTGCAATCAGGGCCGCCAATGTGCTCCGGCCTGGCGCCCCTGGGGCACAGAAGGAGACCTGGATGGCGCTGCCCCCGATGCTCAGGCCGGCGGCCGCCTGCCGCGCCTCCTCGGCATGCTCTGGGCTGCTGTACTCCACCACGGCGAAGCGCCCCATGCAGCACCCTTCGTCCTGCGCCAGCTGCCGGGACACAGCAACAGATACAAGAACAGAAGGCAGAGGCACACTGGTGCCCAAGCGCTCCTACCCCATGGAAGCAAGGGTTTGCTGCGGTGCAGGTGCAGCCTTCCTGGTCTTGGAGGCGGACAGATAAACAAGTGCCTGTTGACTTTTTTTTTTTTGAGACAGGGTCTCGCTGTGTAGTGCAGCCTGGCCTTGAACTCACTACGGAGCCCAGGCTGGCCTCGAACTCCCTGTGATCCTCCTGCCTCAGCCTCCCGAGTGCTGGGATGACAGGTGTGCGCCACCCACCAGGCTGGACCACAATGACATAAAACAAAGTCCGCATCATCCAGCCAAGAAAGGGGGAGGAACCACATTCAACTTTTATCTCAGTATTTTGGCAGAGCCCAGGAATCTGGTCGAGAATACCAGCGCGACCCTTGCTTGGGAGAAGTGTGCCCGGCTGTGAAAGCACCAAAGCAGGCCGGGCGCTGTGACACTGGCCATGCGTCCAGCCACCTGCAGGAGGGGGATCGGTGAAGGCTGCACAAAGAGCAGAAGCTAGAGCAGCACAGGGCACTGCGGGCAGCGGCTTGCAGCGCGTCTCAACGGCCGCCTGTACATTTAGCTGCAAAGTGACAGACGTGGTCAGAGGTCTGCTGGGCCTGTCTGAGGGGACACACTGGACGCTCCTGCTCAGGCCTGCACCTCGCAGGTTGATATGACAAAGAAAATCTTTTCAAGGGCTTTGGTTTCTTGTTATTTTACTTAATTCTGTGGCACTGGGATTGAACCAGAGCTTCTGCAGTGAGCTACGTCCTCAGCCCTTTTTCATTGTTTTATTTTGAGACAGAGTCTCACTAAGTTGCTCAGATTGGGCTTGAACTTGCAGTCCTCCTGCCTCAACATCTGAGAGTGCTGGGATTACAGGTGTACACCACCACGTCTTGCTGGTTTCTTTCATTTTTTTTTGGTACTGGGGATCGAACTTAGGTCCTTGTGCTTGTGCAGCAGGTGGCGAAACCACTGAGCTAAATCCCCACCCCCTTGCTGGTTTCTTTTATTTTTATTTTTTTATATTTTTGGTACTGGGGATTGAATTCAGGACCCTGAGCTTGCAAGGCAGGTGGCGGCACCACTGAGCTAAATCCCCAGCTGGTTTCTTTTATTTTTAAAACTTTTCTTCTACTTTGTTGGTATTTGGAATAAACTTTCCTTTTTGCTTCATGTTCTTTTTCTCTTTTAAAACTGTCCTCAAATATCTTTTTCTCCATAACTCTTCCCAACCCCATAGGGAAGGGGAAATTCCTGCTGCTCTAGATGTGCCTTGCCCTCCCTGCTCCAAGCCAGAGGCCACGGAACTTGGCCAAAGCCACGGGCTCGGGGCTCCTCTGCCAGGCAGAATTTCAGAGACTCACCAACAGGGGGCGCCCTAAGGCTGTCTTAATACTCTAGCACACTGTAAAAATATCACTTCCTGTTTGATTATGCTGACCTTCACTCCTCTACAGATGATGTTGTTTTATGTCTTTCAGAAGGTGGGCTCACTAAATCCACAGCACTGGTTTTTTCAATGGGAAAATCTCAGCTCTATCTGAGAGCTTCACAGATCGCAGGGTTGGCCTCTGGGTCCAGTTCATGCTCCATTGTTTTGAGGTATTTTAGCAGAAGCTAGTTGGCCACTCAAGACCCGGTGAACAGCTTCCGTCCCTGTGGCCTAGCTGGGTAACTGCCAGGCTCCTTCCGACCCGGGGATTTACAAGCCGAGCACAGGCAGGGCTGGGGAACGGACTTGCCCTCACCCTGCTCCACGGGCCCTGGCTCAGCCCCAGGGAGCTCCACAGCCACGGACAAAGCCACGTGGTGACTTGAGTGCACACGCCTAGCCGACTGCTGGGGGCTGTTGCAAAGCATTCTAACGGCACACAACTCTTGGGTGGCTTCTTTGGTGTTTATTATATTGCAGTTGAAGGGGTGACGATTTGAGAAAAAGTAAGATGACAGCACTGATCTTAAATAATTGCCTATCCAACTTATTTATCCCTTCTAACAGACATATCAGACCCTTGTACACAGAATCGAAAACCATGGGACTTCAAAACAGAGTACTCAGGAGGTCACAGAGGTGGGGAGGGTGTCGGGCAGGGCCGGAGTCTGGAGAGAAGCTGTCAAGGGACACAAAGGCTCAGGTAGATGGGCAGATGAGTTCTAGGATGGGGTCATCGCACTCCGGCTCCTTGAAGATGCGAGGACAGCGGGCAGTCAGGCTGCCCGTGAGTCACGCTAGGCTTAGTGTTCGACCCCATGCAGAACACGCTGTATATAATCCCTGTGTAAAGCTTATCTGTTAATTTAAATGTGCACATGCACACGCACACAGACCCCATCTCCAACACTTCTGCAATAGCAGGAGTCCCACAAATGTGGGACTGAGGGAAACAGAGGGAGGGAAGGAAAGAGGGGCGGTGAGACCAGAAGACTGCGAGGGAAGGGGTGGGGGAGAGCGGAGAGACAGGAGAAGGACCGGCGGCGGAGGAGCTGAGTCAGATGCACCTTTCGGGGTCTCCCCACACCCACCCCGGGCCCCGGGAGAGGGGAGTGTGTGTCCTTCAGCTCCCTCACACCCCTCCGCCCTGTCTCACGTATCACACAGGGCTCGCAAGCGCTGCCTCGTTCTCTCATGCAGCAGTCTGGCAGCTGAGTGGGAACCTCAGAGTCTTGCATCCCCAGCCCTGGCACTTGTCAGGCACAGAGCGGGACAGGCAGATGGCTGGACGGACGGACGGACAGCTGGGGTGCCGGGCTGTGTGAGCGCCGACTACCTGGGACATCGTCTCAGTCCCCAACACAGGGACTGGTTTAAAACTCCCCGGGGATTAAAACCTTACTGCAGAGCAGAGCGGCCAAACTGCCCATGGGTCAGGACAAAGGGATTCATGAGCTCCCCAGGAAGAGACACACATGCAAGTATTTCTAAATATCTCCACTGAGCTCATGAAACACGTACCTGGCAGAACACAGGGGTGTGGACCCTGGACAAGCACTGCAAGAGCTCCTCTGTGTCGCTGAAGTGCGCAGGGAGCTTGTCCACACACAGGCACTTGGAGTGGACGCGGTCGGAGGCCAGAAGGTTGACGTCCATCCACTGCGCGAACAGCACCCAGGGCCCCAGCCGCTTCCCCAGCAGCTCCAGCCGGGCTCTGGCCGCCGAGTCCTTCTTCATGTACTCCACGAAGCCGTAGCCCTTGGACAGGCCGGTCACCTCGCTGTAGACCAGGAAGCACCTCTCGATGTTGCCGTAGGCACGGACGAGCTCCTCAAAGTCCTCCAATGTGAAGGACAGGGGCAGGTTGGTGACGCACAGCAGCGCGTCTGTAGGCTGCAGCTGGACGATCAAGTCCTCGCCGCGGAAGGAGGATCGGTGGAGCACCCGGATGGCGCTGCGGGCCTGGTCCCCGTTCAGCAAGGTGACGAAGGCTGCGAGAGAGTGAGGCAAGCTCAGGGCCTCGCGAGGGTGGTGCTGTCCAGGGTCCCTGACCGTGACCCACAGGGAGGGTTTCCTCTGCACCGTGGCTCCGTCCGCACACGGGCTCTGAAGCAAATCCATCCTGCAGTCAGATCCCCCTGGTTTTTAAATATCTCCTTCATGGGATTTTCCTTCTTAACGCTGATCCCTGCACTAAACTAATTCCATGGCCTGTTGCTCACATGGAAAGCACAGAATTATGTCAGGAGTTCTAACATAAGAGTCGCCAGATTTTCGGGATTTTCCAACCACACGCAGATTCGAATCCCCCCCCCCCCCGCAACAACCTGTTATACAAAACTGCATGAAGACTTTATTTTAAAAAACTCACTGATAGGGGCCAGGGATTTAGCTCAGTGGTTTTGCTGCTTGCTGCACAAGCGCAAGGACCTGAGTTCGATCCCCGGTACCAAAAAAATAAAAAAACCTCACTGATTAAAAAAAAGTGGTTACAAAACCTTCCTTTCTTCCCAGGTTGACCTAAGTACAAGTCCAGTGTGGTGGGCAGCCCCAGCACTTGGGAGGCTGAGGCAGGAGGATCACTGCAAGTTTAAGGCCAGCCTGGGCTACATGGTGAGTTCAAGGCCATCCTGGATTACACAGCCTGGACTCCCAGAGCTGTTTCTCAAAAAACCAACAAAACAGGGCTGGGGATTTAGCTCAGTGGTTTTGCCCCCTGCTGCGCAAGCACAAGGACCCAAGTTCGATCTCCGGGACCAAAAACAAAAAACAAAAACAAAAACAACACAAACAAACAAACAAAAAGAAATAAGAGTACAGCAAAAGGCCACCAAAATACCCAAAGGAGACCAGTTCTTTCCAATTAATTTAATTTCCTTAAACTCAAACCATTCAGATTGAAAGAACCCGCATATGTAGACAACCTTGTGCACTCTGCTAGTGAACGGCATCTAATGAAAAGATCATGCATTCCTTTTTGGACAAAGAACTTAATTGAATCCTGGTAAAACAATTTTTTAAAAATTCATCCTTTCCACCTAATGGGGTTGCTCCAGCATTGAGCAAAAAAAAAAATGCAATGATAATTTACACAATCAAAAGTATCCAACAAGTAGGTTCTAAACCAATTAAATATACATTCACATCTGCTAGCAACTTAACATTAACCATATTGATTTATCTTTTATCACAAAAAAGAAATCTGTTAAGCCATTTGAGAAGGATATTTGAAAGTCTTGCTTTTAAAAAACAATGGGATGATCTGAAAATCAGAGAGAGTCACAGAGGCGTCACCTCCGGCGAGCTGGCCATGACCCAAACAGCCTGGAGAGGAGCGCACAGCCAGGGGAAGCACTGAGCTTCCAGCTTCTCCAGCTTCCCAGGGAGCTGGAATCGCTGTCCCGGTCCTGCTTCCCCGCTTCCCCACTTCCCCGCTTCCCGGGACATTATGATCAGGCATCGAGTGAGAGTGTGAAACACAATCACCCAAGCTGAGGGCCCAAAAGGCCTCGCACACGCTGCTGACTCCTAACCCTGTATTTTAAATCTTCACTTCCACACATACGTGCATGTGAACACGCACATGCACACACACGTGTGCGCACACTGACTGTCCAAATATGACTCGCAATCTCCTTCCTATCTCCACAGAACACAGCACACAAAACAGCAAAGCGCCCCGCTGCCGCCTGTCTCCCCGAGTCTCCGTCTGCCTGGGGACGGCGAACTCTCGAGCCAGAGGTTGGGGTGGCCCCATCCCCCCATCCAGCTCCTCTGCTCCTCCCGTGTGTTCTTTTGCTCCACAATGACAGTGAATCACCTCCCAACCCAGAAGTGTCAGGCAGGCCGGGAACGGCCCTCACGCTGCGCCCCTGGGTGCCGGGACCCCCAGGCCTGCAGCCCTCACCTTTGCTCTCCAGGGGCACGGGGTGACCTGCTCTCTGAAGATGCCTGTCACCTGGGCGTCCACCTGCACGTGGCCCAGTCACCCTGCTCCTCCCTTTCAGCTGACTTCCAGGGCCCCGCGGGGCGGCCACACTGTGATCACCGGTGACTGGAGGGCGACTCTGCAGCGTCTGTCTGCTTAGGTGCCCATTCGCTACCACAAGGCGGGCGCCCTGTTACCCATGGGTGAACCCCGCAGAGAGCACGTACATGCCCGGGAGGAGTGCAGGGTGAGCGTGTGCATCCACAGACCACCACACCCGAAAAACCACTCTCCCCTCTGTCCTTCCCTGCATGGCTGTATTTTTCTCAACCCAACTTTGAAATCGTATGGGAGAAAATAAATCACGGACATGAGCAGATTAAGTTCAGGCAGCAGGAAAAAGGCTGTTTTCCCCATGCATAGTGTCTTCATTTCTCTCCAAGACCACAAATTCTCTAAAAATACTAAGTTTTGTTCACATTGGCTCTCGTGGAAATGGCAGCAGTCACTTTACAGTTTGTAAGGGATTTTAGCATTAATCCTACTATTATTTTCTCGTGAAACTGAAGTATTCCCCAACTGATCCTAATCCTTGCACGAGTCATGGCCTGCTCTACTAATTAACTTATTATCTGGACAGATTTGATGGGCAGCATGCCAACAGTTGGTTCCCTAATGTAGTCATCATTTGCCTCAGTTACCAGGGATTGAGCCTAGGACCTCTGTGTCCCCAGCTGCCCTCTTTTAAACTCTGAGGTAGGTCTTGCTATGTTGTTAAATTGCCCAGGCTGGACTTAAACTTGCAATCCGCCTGCCTCAGCCTCCCAGAGAGCTGAGATCATAGGTGTGCATCACGGTGTCCTGCTCCTATATTAAGACAATGTGTATTCATGCCACTACACAGAAAGCTCTAATTTAAGGTTTTAGTTTATAGCGGTAACCATCTTTTAAAAAATGATTAATTACATATATTTCTACGGAAACCACCATTGCAACATTATTTAACCAAGGCACCATTACTTCACCCAGTCAGTGAGCTCCTCTGCTGTGCTGCGTGGACCGGATTTAGGGCTTGCCTTATACCTCCTTTGCTTCAGCACCATCTACCGCTAAGTGCCACGACGCCGCTCCGTGGACAGGGCAGCAACTACAGTGTAGGCTCCTGGCTTCCCTCCAGGCCTGCCTCTGTATTATTCCTCATTTTATTCCTACGTGCAATATAAATCTCATAACGCAGTCATCATTTTTGCTTTAAACAGTTATCTCTTGAAGAGCTTTAAATATTTTTTTTTAACTTTACCCATATAATGACCATATCTGGCTCTTTCCCCTTTCTTTCTTTCCCCCTCCATCCCTCTTTTCCTCTGTCTGTCTGTCCCTCCCTCCCCCCAGGGCTGGGATGGAACCAGGGCCTGCAAGCCAAGTGCTCTACCATGAGCTACATCCCCGCCCTCATATCTGGGATTTGTGTGCACACCTGTGTGAATTTCCTATAATACAGGTTTCATGGTGATGAATTCTTTCAATATTTTTGTATGGCTGAAAAACATCTTTATTTTATATTCATTTTTGAAGCATATTTCAATGGTAAAGAGTTTTATGTTGGCCACTTTCTCTTTCAACAAAGAAAGAAAAGATGTTTGCCTGTGATTTTGTATCGTGTTTCCAAGAGATTTGTAATCTCTTTCTAAATAAAACCTCTCTCTCTCTCCCCTGTTTTTTTCTTTTCTGTTACATGTAGATTTTCTCTTTATTGCTGATTACAAGCAATTTAATTATGGTTTTTCTTTTTTTTTTTTTTGGTGTGGGGGATTGAACTCGGGACCTTGCAGTTTCGAGGCAGGCAGCGGAACCACTGAGCTAATCCCCAGCTATTACGATTTTTCTTACAGCTTATGTGCTTGGAGTTGGTTCAGCTTTGCAGGCGTCTGGGCTTACAGTTTTTCAGAGAAGTTAGAAAGTTTTTAGCCACTGACTCCTTAGATATCATCTGTAGGAGCCTCTTCTGCTTCGGGGACTGCAGTCCTCCAGTGTTAGGGATCTGAAGTTGACCCATGGCTCACTGATAAAACTTCATGTTTTCAGTCGACTTTTTCTCTTCCATTCTGGATCATTTCTATCATTGGGTTTACTGTTCTTTCTTCTGCAATGCTTATTCTGTTCTTCCCATCCAGTGTATTTATTTTTAAATCCAGAGACTGTTGTTTCCATCTCTAGAAGTATGATTTGGATAGTTTTCAATATCTTCCATTCTTCTCCTTACTTGTTCAATCATTACTACAACTTCGTATGCGTAAGGAACACAAATATAAAAACTCCTTTAATGTCCATTTTCATTAATTTATCTGTGAAACTCTAGGTCAGCTTTGATTGATTTTCTACTCATGATAGGTATTTCCATGCTTCTCTGGCATGTCTAGTAATTTTGTATTGGATGTCAGACATTGTGAGTTTACTGGGTTTGGGTGCTAGATATCTTGTATTAATTTTAATATTTTTGAGTTGTGTTCTAAGGTGTGGCTAGGTTACCAGCAAATACTTTGATCTTTCCAGTTACTGCTTTTAAGCTTTGTTAGTAGGACAAGAGCACTGCTAAAGTAGATGTAATTTTCCCCATGACTGAGGAAGACCCTTTCTAAATATTCCTCCTGGTGCTGTGAGAATTAGGAGGTTTATCAACCTGGCTGGGAGCTGGAAGACAGTTCCTCCAATGCCCCTGTCACTATCTATCCAGCAATGGCAAACCTTTTAGAGCTTTTTATGATAACAAACTGGCTGCAGCATATTCACTACCACAGAATGACCCAGCACTTCAATTGTGGAGGAAAAGTTGCAATGCATATTAGAGAAAGGTACTGCAACATTGTTTCCAATAATGCAAAAGTTGAAGCATCCTAAAAGCCTAACAGAAATAGATACATCCATTGTGACAATATCTCAGACACAGTAACAAGTCAACTTCAATCAATGAGCTGGAGCTACATGTATCAACATGGAAAAATCTGAGAAGACCTTGCTGGGGAAAACTTGCTAAATGAAACATACAGAACATGGTTTATATATATTTTTGAAAAGAACAGTATCTTTAATCATGTATAATTACACTAAAATTATAGGTTTTAGTCAAGATACTGTGATTGAATCACAGACACACACACACACACACACACAGCCTCCCAATCTCAATGCCCAAACCAAACCAAAGGTCTTCTTCCAGTTCCTGCCTCACACCGCAGTGGTGGAGGTGGGCACGGAAGAAGGCTTTGTCCCTCAGGCCCTCGGGGACCTGGGCTGGAAGAGGCCCCCTCGCCTTCCCAACCTCTTGTGGGGCCAGGGTGGGCAGTGGTCAGCCACATGCTGGCTCTGACATCCTCCGTCCAAAAGGCACACTGCCATGTCCACTCAGATTTATCAAAAAGCAAATCTCACCAGGTGTGGTGGTGCACACCTGTAATCAAGCCCAGCACTCAGGAGGCCGAGGCAGGAGGATCACCAGCAGACAGTAGTGGAAACTGGATCTCATCTCCATGTGTGATGTTCTTTTTATTGCTGCCCCCCACCGCCCCCAAGTCTGAAAAAAATTCAACGAGTCTTAAATTAAGGCTCTAACATGCATATACTTTTAAATTTTTATTTTATTTTTTATAGTGCTGGGTATGGAACCCAGGGCCTTGCAGCGCTACACAAGTCTTTGGCATGGAGCTACAGCCCCAGCCTGTATGTACTTTTTAAAGACAAAACAAAAACATTTGCTAACTTGGGAGTACTTGTGTACACAGTAGTTATATCATCTGCCATACTTTATTTCAAAAAGATGCTTTTAAACCTTTACATATCACATGCAAACAAAGGAAAAATCTTGTCTCAATCTCACAGATATAAAAATAATACTCAGAAAAACTAAACTAGTTTCCCAATGTGTCCAGCAAAAGGTCAGATCATAGTCCATTCACGAAGCCCAGTAACACTGCAAAAACTAAAGACCCCCAAGCCTATGAAGAATGCTCAGAATAACACATAACATGAGAACATTCATTGTTGAAAAGCCCCAAGTCTCTAGTAACATCATATTCAATAATTTGGTCGTGATTTAGGATACTGTTATTGCTTTCAGGAAATGCACTATGTAATACTGCTATGATTTACTTCTTAAGAATTTCATCCATTAGCGTAGTCATGAAAAGACAGTAAGCTTTTGTGTTCTATAATGACTCTACGTGGAAACAAAATGAAATGACTTGCTTAGACCCAAAACCTTACCTGTTCGTTTGTTTCTGTCCACGTAACAATACTTTAACTCATAGTCCTTTAACAAATCGTGCACTTCCTGAAAGAGACAGAACCGTGAGTTTAATCAGCACACAAAGCCATTCAGTGGCTGATGCAGCCCCACCAGCCTCCAGTGGAACCATCACCACCACCAGGCCCCACGTCAAACACGAAATCCTTCACAGCTCCCCAATCCTCATCTATCTATCATCTAACATCTATCTATCTATCTATCTATCTATCTATCTCTTATCTATTGGTTTTTTGAGACAGGATCTTGCTATGTAGTCTAGGCTGGTCTTGAACTCACTGTGCAGCCCAGGCTGGCCTTGAACTAGCAGGGATCCTCCTGCCTCAGCCTCCCGAGGGCTGGGGTTACAGGCTTGCACCACCACACCCAGCTTCCTATTTGAATTGAGGACATTCCAAGCCCACGTATGGCAGCAGCTGACGTCTCAGAATATAGGCCCTGTGCATAGCCCTCTTCCTGTCTGGATGGCGCGTTCGCTCTCACGAGCTGTGCCTAGTGCATTTGCATCCTGTGCTAGCACAGAGCGAACAAGGCACCGCAGTTCCCAAACTCTGCCTGAAATCACACGCATGCTTTGAAAGCCCTCTTAAAAGTTCTTTTGTGAAGTCTTTTCTCCTGATAATTTCCCACAGAACAAGTCATACTCCTGTAAACCCTTGTAGCACCAATGTAGGAAAAGTAACTGAGGCTGTATTTATGGTAACAAGCCAATGCAGATCTTTAACTTAGGGATTCCTTGTTCCATTATGCCCTCCATTTATTTCCCCTCTGCTTCCAGGAGCACTGGAGTACAGGAGCCCCACACGGGGGAGCATTTATGACAGGTGCCCCCGCACACGGCAGGCACGCCCACATAAATCAGCACCAACGTGACCTGCTTTGCTTTAGGGTTAGGGCACCAACGTGACCTGCTTTGCTTTCGGGGTGCTACGTGGCCTTGCAATTAGATTCACAGCACCCAGAAGATGAAGAGGAATCCAACTCCACCCAGTGACACCCCGGGCCCACATGGACAGTTAGGACAGCCAGTTCAGTAGGTGGATGGATGAATGAGCTGAACATACACAGACCCCAGTGTGTGAAGTCTGCAACCTAAAAGGCTTAACTCGATAATGATGATCACTGCTATTATCACAGCTATTATTATTATTAATGCTTATTTAGCTTTTAGTAGGTGGAAGACACTGAATTCGCTTTTTTTGTTCAAAGTCAGAAAACCACAGGAGAGAGACGTCGACTGAGTGGCCAAAGTCCTATGGCGGCAACTTGCTGAGCGGAGAATGGATGGGTCGGGCCAGAGGAGCCACACTCAGCTCCTGCACGCTACCCTCCCGGACGGGGCTCACAACAGGGCACTCCCAGGGCCAGCTGTGAAACGGCCCTAACCACTGTGTTCATAATTGCTCAGCTAAAATAAGAGCAGTAAGTTAGGAATTACGAAATATTTCTTCTTTTAACCCAGAGCAAGAGGGGAAAAGAGTGATACACAGCAATGGGCCAAGGGTAAAACTATCACATTGGAGCCAGGCACAGTGGGGCAAGTACTCTGGGAGGCTGAGGTAGGACGAAAACACATTTGAGGCCGACCTACGCAATTTAGCTAGACCCTGTCTCAAAAATAAAGAATTTTAAAAGAGGGGTAGGCTAGAGATGTAGCTCTGAGTTTAATTCCTGGCCGTGCCCCCCCAACAAAAATTAAAACCAGGTGAAAAAAGATTACCATAATGAAAGATAAAGTTGTGAATTTAACACTGCTCTGCCCGTTAGTAAGCTACATGGGAAATGTGTGAAAATGCACGTACCAATTTTGTAAAATACTGACTGCTGAAGTGTATGGTACTGTGATCAATATATAGATTGTATATTATAAGAACTTTTTATCTTGTATGTGTCAGTGTTTTGTTGAATTTACACAAACATATACAGTATTCTTAAAAGAAACAGAATTCTCCGGGGAGTGGCAGCCTCAACTTGCCAACTGACAAATCCAATATCCCTATAAAGGCTTCGTTGGAGGGACTCATGCTTTCCTTTGGTGACACAGACTCTAATCTTTCATTCCCTGGTGAACAGCTGTCAGGCGCAGATGCAGGAGATACTGTGCCTCACGTTACCAGGGACGTGGAACAGTGCCCTGTCGTGCTACCGCTCGGCTGGCAGAATTACTAGGAGAAAGCGTCAGGCTACAAAGTCACACTGCAACTTAGAGGCTTTATTTTGAAAACATCCATTCTTCTAATCATGGCTTTTCTACGGACCAGATGTGGGAAACACAGCCTGCCAACTGGGGAGCCCCCCAAGCTTTCCACAAGGAAAAGAAACAATTACTATCTCCATGCCCTGGTTGTTCTGACCCAGGGAAAAGTGGGTCACCCTCCATTTGAGCCTCCATAAGTCAGCCAAATTAAAAACTGCACCCCTGAAAGAGAGCCCTAATAACCATCTGCCAAACTTCTACTCCACTCCACCACCTGGGTCGGAGAGGACTGAAATCACAGCTCCTGAGGACAGTCTAGCTGTAAGCCATTTCTACCAACTTGCAGGCTCATCTGCAGGGGACCTCGGATGAAATACTTCGTCCTCCAACCAGCACAATCATTGACACCTTTCTTGGAGCAAGAGAAGTCTGCCAAAGTTGATAGTAGGTCGCATCAGCAGTTTGTTTCCAGAAGTTAAGTGGCAGATTTTGCACATATGAAATGTTTTCCGGATGAGAAGAGAATGAAGCTGTACCATCGAGCCACGAGGAGCGTTCTCCTTATGCTCAGCAGACCCGAAGAGTAACAAAACTGCCTGGAGATAGGGAGACCGCTCTCAACTCCAGTGAGCCCACCACACCCACCGTCCACGGTTCACAGTCGAGCTGGGCTCTTCCCGGGGGGACCTGACCCTCAGAAGCCTGAGCTTCTAGGCCCTTCCCAGGCAGAGGCGGCTTCTGTTTTTATTGTCGTAAGAGAGGCTTCCTAGATCACACTACACTATCCTTACATTGCACTCCGGTGGGTTGGAAGAAGGAAAACTTTACATAGCAACCAGATACTCTGAAAAGACATCTGTGACACAAAGGAAGAGGCCTGATCAGGAAACCGAAGCCAGGAACTGCAGGGCCAGAGTCTGAGGGCGGGAACAGCCTGCCCAGCCCCGCGCCGCGTCCCTGCCAGGGGCCGGGTGGCACGCTCCGGCTCTGAGCCTTAGGAGCTGCGTGCCACCTTAGCCGAGCCTCAGTTTCCACAGTCCCTGCTCCTCTCAGAGCATGGCTTCGGCCCCACTGGGCTGCTCCTCCAGGGCCCAGGATCCGCCGGGCCCCATTCCCTGCCTACGCCCACCTGGTTTGTCTCTAGGTGGTGGCTCTTGTTCTGTTTATTTTTTGATACAACCACACAGGCTTCCTGCAGGCAGCACTCAGCCCCCAGCGCAGAGTCTGGGAGGGGTCCGTTCCCAGCGATACGCTTACAGACGAGGAGATCGCAAGGATTTGTCTGCCGGCCGGCTCAGTGCTCCGAATTTCAGGGTGCCCAGAAAATGCTGTCTCCTCAGGGACACACGGACACACGCATGCACACGTGCGCACGCTCCAGATTAGTTAGCATCACACCTGCAGCTGTGTAGAAGTTTTCCTTGGACAGGCTTCGCTCAGATGCCACAGGAAGAGGGCGTTCACCTCCGAGAGACAGACTTCAGACCGTCATTCGGCAAAGCACCACACACACCACTCGGTCCCTGCCCCTCTGACGTAAGCAACGACTTCCTATCAAGCATCACCCGAGCAAGCTGCTGCACTCATCTTCTAACCACTGGCCGCTCGTGGCTGCTTAAACAGCACCTGGGCCACCGCCCAGTCCCGCGGGCTGGACGTCCAGCCACGCTTCACTAGGTTCTCTCTTTAGGCCCCAAGCTCAAAATCCAGAGGTCAGGCAAACGAGCCTTGTGGGAAGAGTCCACTTCCAATCCGAGAGGCGGGCAGCGGAAGTCAAGTCCTGTGAGCGCAGGGTGGACGTCCTAACTCTGGCCGGAACAACCCTCGGCCACGAGAGACTGCTTCGGACCCTGTGGTCCCCACTCCGTCCGCAAACCCAGTGAGCCCACGTCGTCTTCTGGCCTTCAGTTCCCTCTGACTCTCCCTTCCTCTCCCAGTAACCCCAAATCAACAGACCGGCCCCCTTAATTGTATCTGCAGCAGCCCCTCCCACCACGTGACATGACAACACAGGCCGGGTCCCCCATCACACTCACGATCCCATGGCTTAGGCAGAAAATCTTCAGGGTCCATTTTTAGATTTCTGGCTACCACAACTTCTACTAATAATAGATACTAGTTATTATGCTCTCACAAGTCCTCCACATGAAGCATCTTAATGACTATCTCAGATTTCCAGCTCAGAGGGCTGAGGAGGCCGTCCACCCCGGAAGGAAGTCAGCACCCCGGGCAGATCCCAGGGAAGAGACCCTCACCCCAGCAGAGACTCGGTGCCAGGCAGGCAGGGCGGCGCCTGCAGCGGGCATGAGAGGCTGGTGACAGAGTGGGGGCATCATGTGAGGACATTCAGGAGGAACAACGAGCACCCGTTCTCGCCACTAGAGAAAGGAGTCATGTACGGGGTGGGAAAAACCAGGCTGAACGGCATGGTGCTGGGCTGTGACCTGCTCTGTCTCTGGCAACTCACTGCTTTCAAGAGGGAGATGGGTGGATGCAAGGAAGGAAGGATGGATGGAAGGAATGATGGGTGGAAGGAAGGATGGGCAGAAGGCTGGATGGAAGGATGGATGGGTGGAAGGATGGATAGATGGATGACGGATGGATGTGAGGAAAGACAGATGGATGGATGGACAGGAGGGAAAGATGGATGCATGGATGGATGGGTGGGTGGATGGATGGACAGACGGAAGGATAGACAGATGGATGGATGGATGAGTGATAGAGACGTAGGCCTATGCATGTGTGCATGTGGAAATTTTTATCACGTCCTAGCTCTCCAGCCAGGAGGACTGGGAGCAGAGCTACCCAAGGGCAGCGAGCACATCTAGCTGCTAGGCTTGGCCTCCACGTAGTGTCCCTCGCAGAAATCACGGCCCTGTGAGTTAGCTCAGACTGCCGTAACGGACACCACACACTGAGTGACTCACACGACAGAAGTGCACTGCATCCCCAGGCCAGGACCAAGGCTCCAGCCGCCCCCACTTCCGGCCGGCTGGCAGACTGTCCTCTGTCTTCACGCTGTCTTGCCGTGGTGCCCGCATGGAGGGAGTGCCCACTCTGTCTCTGGTGTCCTCCTAGGCACCAGTCCTTGCAGACGGGGACCCGACCCTGCCAGCCGCAGTGTCTCAGCCACTGCCTCGGAGGCCCCAGCTCCAACGCCAGGGCCGGGGCTTCGATGCAGGCAGAGCATTCCCGGCACCTTCCTGCTGTGAGCAATTCCAGGACCACGCACAACTGCACCACAAGGGCGAGCCCAGCATGGGGACAGTGAAGAGACAGAGGCCCTCCCGCATGTGCCTGCTGGGGCTGGGCTGGTCACCGAAGAACAGCAGCTATGATGCCAGGGTCTGCACAGGGCTGTGACCCAGCAGGCATCCTCTCAGTGCAGTGACCAAGCCTGACACCGAGGGACTAGCGTGTGATGCCAACGTGTCCCGGGGGACGCCTGCTGCCTCGTGGGTACCTCGCCCGTCCCAGAAAACATTAACATTTCCCAAAGCCACCGGAGCCAGCGTGGCGGAGCTTCCACTGCCCAACCCTAAAACAACCAACGCATCCAAGCAGGTCATGACAGGGACAGTGGAGCCCTGAGCGCTACCCAGTAACAAGCGAGCAAGCCACCCACTGCCAAGCACAGTCAGCCACGGTCCGGAGGGTCTCCCGGCAAAACCTGCATTCACTGTAAAGCGAGAGCCTCACGCACTTCAGTGACGCTGACCCAAAGAGAACGTCGGCGGCAGCCAGCGACACTCACACTCAGCCACAGGCCCCATCCGACCGACCGCGGCCGGGCATCTCATCGGGCAGGGTGGCGGAGGCGTTCTGTCCCCTGCTGCTGCTGGCAGCCATCTAAGCACACTTACGACCAGGGCTGTGCTCCATACTGACACTGCTGCCCGCAGGAAGTGGCTCTGGTGACTGCCTGCATGGTGTGCAGGTTTGATCACGGCGCTGCACTTTGCCATAAATGGTAGGTTTGGGGTGCAGCTGGGCACGTTCTCTAACAGAGCCCTCAGCTGTGTGAGGGACCCGGCGGCTGCACAAAGGCAAAGCTGCCCAGCCCGTGGGCCTCAGCCACCGTGACAGCTCAGGTGACCACGGCTGTGTCTCACAGAAGCTGCCCGAGGGCCACGGCTTCTCTGAGCTTGAAGCTCTGCCTGTTTATGGGTTTCTGTTTATGGTCCTCACTTTTCCTCGAGTTTAGCTTTCAAAGCTCCAGGAATAAAGTCAGAAGCACAGTCGCCCTCGGCATCGACAAAGTGGCTGTGCTGGGGAGAAGCAGGACCCAAAGTCTGGCTAGGAGGAGGAGTGCATGATCCCCAGTGGGTGAGGAAAGAGAAAAACCAGCAGCGCAGGGCAGCACCTTGGAGGGGACAGGAGGAAGAGGGACAAAGACAGCCTCGCATGTGTGCACACCAACAACTCCAGTGAGCTTGCAGTTTAGCATCCAGGTGTTAATACAGGTTACCAGTTGGCTTCAAGCACACACAGTGTCCTGCCCCAGGGAAGGGGGATATCAGTTAAGAGATCTAATAACAGTGACACTAACATGCACAAATTAAGACAAAATACCCAGAAAATCAGCTCACAGGCTCACAAGTTGTATCATTAAAATCGGAAAAGATTTCTGTTTTTCCTAGCAAGAAATACTGCAAAGCGCATGTTCTCAGCATGGTTTTTTTTTTTTTGGAAACAGGGATCGAACTCAGGACCTTGCGCTTGCAAGGCAGGTGGTGGCACCACTGAGCTAAATCCCCGGCCCCTCAGCATGTTTTAAAGAGAAACATCTTTTGGGCTGAGCGTGCTGGTGTATGCCTGTGAGCCCAGCACTCAGGTGGCTGAGGCAGGAGGATCACTGTGAGTTGGAGGCCAGCCCGAGCTATGCAGCAAGACTCTGTCTAAAAAAAGAAAAAAGAGGGAGAAATATCTTTTGAGTCACCCTCTGACCTTCAGTAAATGAGAAGGGAAACATCGTAGTGCAGTCTTGACTGGCTCTTCAGGGAAAACCTGGAGAGCGGCCTTGACTACCGAGAGCACGAGGCTCCTGTGCACCAGGCTGGAACCACTGCCACAGCTGAGGCACTGAGCAGCGCACTGGCCACACCCTGGCCCGGGGACTCCTCTCCCTCCTCTAACAGATGGGGACCGAGGCAAAGCCACCCAGACCACAGGGCAGCTAAATAATAAGAGGGGAGGGCATCTGAGGAAGATCCGGTGCTAGGAAAAGAGGAAGAGAAGCCGGAGTGGTGGCAGGCCTGTCACCCCAGCACTCGGGAGGCTGAGGCAGGAGGATCACTGAGCGTTCGAGGCCAGCCTGGGCCATATAGTGAGTGCAAGGTCAGCCTGAACTGCGTACTGAGATCCTGTCTCAAAAAAACCAACCAAGCAAAAAGGAGAGGACGCTCTGGGGACAGTAATAGGGACTCCTCTTTGCAGCAACTGCCTTCCAGCAGAGTTGGTCTCATCTATTTACTGTCATTATTATTTTGTTTTTTGAGACAGGCTCTCAAAAGGCTGGGCTTAAACTAAGAGGGATCCTCCTGCCTCAGCCTCCCAAATGCTGGGCTCATAGGTGGACGCCGTGAGAGGTGATCTCATTTAGTGCTTCCCTGACATTCTGAGTCTCGTTTATTTAGGGACCAAGTCCCCACATTCCTTTCTTCCTGAGTTCTGCCCCCAGACATCAGATCCGTGCCCAGAAGCCAGGAAAGTCTCTCTCGCACCAAGCTTCATCAGCGGCAACAGCGGTCTGCAAGATAACCTGTGACCCCGAACACACCTCACCTGGCCCTTCCTGCGGGAAACGTGCTGCCCGGTTGAGGCATGAGCTCTAAGCCGTCTTGTTCGCCGGCTGGGAACCTGGCCCCGGGTGCTGGGAGCCGCTGGCTGTTGCTCACAGTGCTGTCTGTGAGGCAGGCGGTTACAAAGCGCTGAGAGCAGAGCAGCCCTGGGGAATCGCTGCTCCGGCCCTGCCAAGCAGGAAGGGCGATTCTCCAGCGGCGCCCTGCCCCTGTGTCACTGGGAACAGATGACAAAACGCACAGAAAAGGGAGGACCTGCAGTTCAATTCTGCTCATTTCCAGCAGAAATGGAAATGCAACACATCTGTGAGGAAGCAAGCTTTGGAAGCAAGCAGATAGCATCCCAGTACTGTCAGGAAGGAGTGGTGAATGGTCCTGTTTTAGAGAGGCGGGAATTACTATGCTGTTAAAGAAAACAAATAGAGTATATTTTAAAATCCCACTGTTTCAAACCGTATGAGAAACACCTGTTGTTATACTGTTATAAAAGCAAAACAGGAGCGGGGTAGCTGTCAGGGACAAGATCAGCTGGGTGTGGCGGGGCACACCTGTAATTCCAGCTGCTCAGCAGGCTGAGGCAGGAGGATCTCAAGTTGGAGCCCAGCCTGGGCCAGACAGTGAGAGCCTGTGCCAGCAGAAACACACAGGGCTGGGGAGTGGCTCCGTGACACAGGGCTCCGGACCCCATCCCCTGCACTGCCCAAGCATAAACCAGTATTTCGTGGTTGGTGACTCAAAGCGCCCTTAGTTGGTCATTATGCTTTGAAGCGGCCGGGAGCTGCGGCCCCTGAGCAGGTCTGTTCCTGCTCCTGTCTCCTCGCGCTGGCCCCGGAAGTCAGCCCCACGCACCCCAAAGAGCGGACACCACGCAGGCTGCACGCTCAGCACCAACTCCCACGAGCGCTGTGCGCCTTAGAACCCCACGCGCGGACTAATACAGAAACGCTCAATAGTGGACGCGAGAGAAGAAGCGAATGCAAGTTTGCTCCCTGCTGCAACCCAATCATGAAGCTCTGAGGCAGCGGCAGGCTGAAACTCTGAACAATGTTTAGAGGCAGCGGCAAAGCGCACCAGGACACTCCCTTAGCTAATGGAGCCTCTACCCCCGGGGCCCGGCCACCGCGGACAAGGCCCGCTGTGCGCCACAGCCCACCTCCGGAGTGACAGCAGGAACCGTAGGGTCGTTCACCCGATGCGCACTCCAAACCACTGACCCTGAGAGACAGATTATGAATATGCAAACATTTAAATGGCAGTGCCCAGCAGCGCTTGGATCCAGCAGGCCAGGCCAAGCGGGCGGGGGGCAGGCTCTGGGGGTCTCAGCACCCTGGGTTCCACTTTTCAAGCTCAAGTCTGGGTACTCTGGTGGCGCAGGAATTCAGTCAGGGGATAAACACGGAATATCTCCCTAAGGATCAAGTTTCTGAAAAAAAATTTTTTTTGAGGAGAGTTCAATGAATTAAATCACTATATTTCAATCAAACTCGATGTAACTAGTGGCACATAAAATTAATATATATATTTTTCAGATAAGACATGAAACTTCAAAGCCACTTCACTCATTTTTGGTACTGGAGAGGGAACCCAGGGGCACTGGAGCACTAAGCTTCATCTCCAACGCCTTCTGAATTCTCACTGTGAGAGGAGGTCTCACTAAATTGCCCAGTCTGGCCTCCAACTCTTGATCCTCCTGCCTCAGCCTCCCAAGTAGCTGGGGTCACAGGAACGTGCCACCATGCCTGGCACAACTTCACACAGTGATGTATTCAGATCCACTATTTCCTAATATTAAGAACAACTGGAGGGCTGGGGATTTAGCGCAGTGGTTCCACCGCCTGCCTCACAAGCACAAGGTCCTGAGTTCCATCCCCGGTACCAAAAAAAAACAGAACTGGAGGAAAAGTTTGAGAAGTGGAATTGGGAATATGATGCAATGGAGGTTTGTTTGTTTGTTTGTTTAAAACAGGAGACTGACATGATCAGATCTGTGGTCTGGGAGGGTTATCTAGGGAAAGTGGCACGAAGGACAGGCCGATATATGAGACAGGACTGCAATGGCAGGTGACAACCTAAACAGCTCTGTGCTATGCATGAGATTTCAAGACTGGAATCAGACTTGAGGAAAGAAGAAAAACAGGGCCAAGAAGATTCCAGAAACTTCAGGAGTCATACCAGGAGGGCCTGACTAAGTGCACAGTAAGTATTCAAAGAGAAAACTTTTGAGAACTTATTAACACATGTTCATATTTTTAGAGCTTGTTTTTATAAGATATTTGATATATGTGCCTCTAAGAGCTCCACTTTAAAATAATACTTTCAGGGCCAGGGGTTTGGCTTAGTGGTTCCGCCACCTGCCTTGCAGGTGCAGGGTCCTGAGTTCGATCCCCAGTACCAAAAAATAAATAAATAAATATAATAAAATAATACTTTCAGTGTGCCTTTTTAGCCCCAGAAACTAAGTGCTGTGGAATGTTCTTATAACAAACAACATTAAATGTTATAAATGTTATAACAAAAGTTAAACAAAAATTGATTTATAAAAACTACGTTTAAAAAGAAAATACTTGTTTTCAAAACGTTAAGAAAAAAATTACTGGGTTCCTACTCTTTAGTCACCAGGTAATAGCTTTTCTAGAGACATATTACCCAACTTGACAACTAGAGTAAAGACTGTCTTTGGTCATGTGATATTCTTAAATAAAGAAATAAATACAGACTCCCTTCTGGAAAAGAACAAGTATTTCAAATATCTGATTACTTAATAATTGAATAAAATCCACATTAGTCATTTTATATGGGTAAATATGCAGTTTCCGTCCAGGTAATTTAATGTAGGCCTTACTGGCTGAAAGACACAAAATAAAATTAAAGTTCATCTTCATTACTAAGTTGACAGCAAAATATAGCTATGAAGAACAGACATTAAAACTGCCAAGGGAAATTGATAAAAGACAAAATGCATTCATAGTCATGAAAACCTTACAACTTGAAACAGTAGAGGAAGTAAATTTAAATATAATAGACCAATAAAAATAGCAATTCCCAACCAAAATAATCTATAAGTAAAACTGTCTTTTAATAGCTTTCAGAATTTACCTTAGTTTGGTCTATTTTCTTTACTTACATAGCACAGACTGCTAATAGTTACATGATTGTGATCAGAAAACTAGTAAAAGTACAATTACTTCAACCTTACACAAATATATGAAAAAGAACATTGGTGAGATTTTTAAATTCTGTATGAGAAATATTAAAAACATTGCATGACAGAAGTTATTATAGAAAAGATAAATGCTAAAACATGGAAACAAGTCTAGTGCTTAACTTTTTCTTTCCTTTTTTTTTTTTTGTCTTTTAGATGAAACTCTAGCTTTGAAAAAAACGGCAGAAAAATCTAATTGCATACGAATTTAAGATCTTTCACTGAACAGTGATGGGCTCATCCATCTATACATGTAGAACTGACACCAATTTTCTTTTCTAGTTTATGCTTGCTGCTCACAGAAAACCCTAAGATTTGGGGAAACAGAGAAAACTCATCTCAAAAATACAACTCACAGGGCCAGGGATATAGCTCAGTGGTTCCGCCGCCTGCCTCGCAAGCACAAGGTCCCGAGTTCGATCCCCGGTACCCCCCCCCAATACAAATCACAGTAGAATTCCCCCGAAAGCCTCTCCCCATCGCTGTTAGCAGGTCTAATTAAGACTCTTCCTTTTATAAGAAGGTATACTTGGGTATTCTTTCCACCTCTTCTGAGAAGGGAAATGCAAGATGTCAACAGCAAAGCAAAAACAGCACTGTCTGAATTTTACACCGGAATATTTGGGGGTCAGCGCGGGGAAATGTTGGAGCCCAGAGAGCGGCCACCGCACGCGGGAGCGCAGCCGGGCCTGCACCCGGCGTCCAGTGGCAGCTCACAGGCTGTTCTGTCTTCAGTTTTGCAGAACCGCCATCTGCTCCCGCCGTCGGCTGCGGCGGGGAGGGAGGTGCTCGCAGGGGTCGGGGCGGGCGGGAGCGCGGAACCTCATCCCGCAGACCGGAAGTGGCCAGCGCCCGCAGCCGGCCGAGGGGTGACGCGCGGAGCGGTCGCTACTGTGCAGCTTGATGCGCAGAGGCCCCGCGGGGGCACGACGGGTTAGGGTCTCAAGACGCAGCCCTGGGTGTCTCGGGGTCACCTGAAGAAGAGCCGGGCGGGCGTCGACAGCCAGCCTGCGGCCAGGGCTCGCGTGGGCCAACAGCCGCGAGCGCGGGGCCGGCCACTCGGACGGGCTCGGCCACTTGTGCGTGAGCAGCGGACCAGTGGGAGGCCCGGGGAGGGCGCGGAGGAGGCCGCGTGACCGCGTGGCCGGAGGCGTCCGCAGGAGGCGCTCGGCCGCCCCGCATCTCTGGCTCCGCTCTGCGCAGGGAGCGCGCAACTTTATCCACAGCGGATCCCCGGGTTCCGGGCCACGGCGAGGCCGAGCGGGGAGCGCGCTGTCCCCGCTTCTGGGCGCTCGGGCCCCGGGCGTCCGCGGGCCGGCAGCCGCGACCTCCGCTCGCTCCCGCGCAGCCCTCTAAATTGTTCCACGCAGCTCGTCAGGGGCCGAGCCCAGCTGCCGCGCCCGCCCCGCAGGGGCCGCCAGGTCCCGGACCCATGGCGGTGTCCCGTCCCCGGCCACCAGGGGACGCGCCCAGATCCCCGGACCCCGCGCGGGACAGCGGATCTCCGGACCTCGAGGGGACATCTCGGTCCCCGGGCCCCCCAGAAAGCGAACCTCGTGAGGACACCAGGTCCCCGGACCCACAGGGCGGCAGCGGGGGACCCCGTGACCTTGGGGAGCCCCTGCCGCCTCAGTTTCCCCGCGTCCCGCACCTGGCATCCGCAGCCGCGCGGCAGGTTGCGCACCAGGATCTTCCTGCGGTTGCCCAGCGCCCGCCGCATCCGCTGCAGCCGCGCCCGCACCTCTTCCGCCGCCAGCGCGCGCGCCCCGGGACCTCCGGACCCTGGAGAGGACTCGGAGCCCGCGCCCGCAGCCGCCATCTTCCCGCGCGGCGCACTCAGGGGCGGGGCCGGGTGGGCGGGGCCAGCGCGCCCCCTCCCCCGGTCCTCCCGCGGGTCCGCGACACCTGCACCCGGCGTCTCCGCGCGCCCCGGTGGTCTCGGACTAGGTCCCGTGAGCTGCCCGCTGTCGCTGGCCGCAGGCGCCGGGTCACCTCCGACCCGGGGTGGGACTCGGGGTTCCGAGGTGCGCGTCTGGTAAAGTTGGAGTTTACACACAAACGAAAGCCGAGGTCCCGGCAGGAGACAGAGGCGTCCCGGGGTCCACGGGGCTGCGAACCCCGCTGCAGCCCGGCCCCCGGCCCGCACCCACGAAGGAGGCCGAGGCAGGCAGGCGCGAGGCTCAGGACTCTGGGCAGAAACTTAGGGTAGACCCGCATCGCGGGTGCTTGACCCCAGTGACGTCACAGCTCCGGACTCAGATGGCCCCCACAGAGGGGACCTTGGGTCTTGCATGCGTGCCGTGCAAAAACAAACGACAAGGCAAAGAAAAAGAAAAAAGAGCGTCAGAAAAAAGCATTTTAACACCAATTTGTAATCCGTTGGGGGAAATGTTTCAAAGAAAAATAAACCAACACGATAAACAAAAGGGTTTGTGCCACAGTGAATTCGGGTCTAACCTTACCCCCACCCCCATTTCTAAGTACTTTACGGGTGTCCCGTTTACTTCTCATACTAATCTGTGGCGTGGGCTTTACTCTCCTCACATCTCACACGAAGAAGGGGAGCGCGGTCCGACCTGTGACCCACTCCGAGGCCCAGCGTGGCGCCAGCGATCCCCAGTTTATCCCCAGTTGGGTCGGCGAGGCTGCAGAGGCGCCCGCGCCTGGGTAGCACATTTCCCCCGCAGCCGAAGGGGGACGCGCAGAGAAGCCGAGTGGAACCTACAGTGGAATATTCCTTGTGTCGCAGAAAGCAAGCACACACTGCCCCAGGTGCCCGGAGCTCCCAAACACTCGGTAAAAGAAGCCAGGGAGGGAAAGGCCATGCTGATTCCCTGATCTGTGATACGCAGAACAGCAGATCTGAGAGCTCAGCGAAGCTAAGGGCCTTGGGTGGGCAGGGGACCGGACTCCTGTGGAGAAATAAACGTGTTCTGGGACCAGGCAGAAATGGTAGTTGGCAAGTACTGCAAATCTACCGAAGTAGCCTCTGAATTGCTCGCTTTAACCTGGTTAATTCTGTGGTGTGAATTTTGCAGTATGAAAATCGTGCCCTTCGCAGTTCGCAGCTGCACTTGCTTTTTACCAGTACCTGTTTTGGTACACAGCGGACACAGACATTGTGGGGAGCTGGTACTGTACATGACACATCTTTATCCTCCTCCCTCCCTCCAGCTCTCGTCCTCTTCCCAAGTGCAAAGATCTGTCTCCCTGTTTCCTATTATCTGTCCTTTATTTTGTTCTTTTAGTTATTTATTTATACTTTGGGTTTCTCATATGAGAGAAATCATGTGATGTTTAAGATTGTGTATCTGATTTGTTTCACTCAGCATTCTGGTCTCAAGGTGCATCCATTTTTCTGCAAATGGCCCAAGTCCATCTTTCTTCATGGCAGAGTAGTACTCCATTTCATATACATACCATAACTTTCTTTATCTGTTGATGAGCATATTTGGCCACCTCCAAGATTTGGCTATTGTGAGTTGTGCTGCTATAAACATGGGTGTGCTTGGAACACTGTAACATGACGTCTTTAACTCTTTTGGGAAGATGCCTAGAAGGAGAATAGCTGGGTGGAATGGAATTTCTAGTTTCAATTTTTAAGGAATCTGCACACACACAGTGGTTGAACTGGTTTACACTCCCACCAACAATGCAGAATGCTTCCTTTCTCCCTGAAGTCTCGCCAGCATTTGTTATTATTTGATTTCTTATTGATGGCCATTCTGTCTGGACTAAGACAGAATCTCAGTGTTGTTTAGATTTCCATTTTTCTAATGGCCAGCAATGTTGAATATTTTTAGAATTTCTTTTGGGGCCATTTGTGTTTCTTGCTTTCTGCAATAGATCGTCTCAGCCCTCTCAATGCCAATATACTTGAGCATCATTATTATTATGGCCACATATTGTTCTACTGAGAGAATTTTCATAATTTGCCTCACTAACCTCCAGGTAGTAGACAAGCTTATCTATTGTAAACAGCGAAGAGTTTAATATTTACTTTTCCACCGGATAAAGAACCGGAAGCAGTTCTTCATCAAGGAGCAAGCATTTAAAGATTTTGTGTAAGCATTTCTAAACTATTTGCCTCCATCTCCCTGTCAGAAGCCTTTAAGGGTGTTTACTTCTCCGCTTGTATCCATGATATTCTACTATCCCCAAAATCCCGTTTTTGTTTTAAAATGGTATTCCTTTGAATTAAAATATTATGCTTTTCAGCACCAATAAAATCCCATTTCATAGAGCTGAGAGACTTGGAAAAGTACATTCTTTTTTTTTTTTTTTTTTTTGGTGCTGGGGATCGAACTCGGGTCCTTGCGCTTACACAGCAAGCGCCGAAAAGCACATTCTTTAAAGAGGCCGAGAAGCAAAATAGCTTAGCATGTTCTGTAGCCCAGGTCATTCATTAAGTTCAGAGCACAGACATCCAAATGAGCACCGTCTGAGGGACAAACATTTATTAAAGTCTGTCGTGCCCAACACAATATATCTAAGGGCAATGAGAACCCGGGGGTGATAAAGTCAGGCTCCAATGTGGTAGGGGCTCATCTCTCTGGGAGACAATTACGCAGTAATTGTGATGAACCATGATGGTAAGTACACAAACAGCACCTGGCGAGCAGCCCCCAGAAGCCATGATCCAGAGCTCACTTTGGAGATGCTGCCTTTGCTCAATACCTTTTCCAGACCACTGTTTGCACCTGGACCTCAGAATTAGCAGAAAATTCTTCTGCGTAGCTTCTGTGGCACCAGATGTTCATCTCTTAGAGATGACTTCAGCTTTTTTGGAGCTAATTAAATGTTATTCGAAGCCCTGTCTGGCGCATGAATCAAGTGTTGCGTTAGGGGTGTAATGGCATAACCCCAACAGGGACAAGATTAGAGTGTGACCGAGTTATTAAGCTAATTTAGTAAGTGGCTAGTTGAAGTGGATTCAACCCTTTGAGCAATATCGCTATATCCTACAGAGCGGCAACTTTCAGACTTTTTGACCTAACCTAGTGAGATTCATGTGCCACAGTGGGAAGTGATTTTTCTACCATAGCCCAGGAAATAGGTCAGAATGAAGATTTCAAAAGAGGTCTCGCTCTGACCCCAGGAAGCTGTATTATATTCTGTCTCATTTAACTCGTGGGTGACACACTGATTGTGCGTGCACTAAGGACTCGTTACATTTTGATACAGGCTGCTCTAGGTTTCAAATCAACAATCCTTCTGTTACTTTTGAGCATTTTCCAGAAATCTGGAGAAATAATGGACTCCGCTGGCTTTAAATTGTTAAAACTGAAATGATCATTGCTGCTTTTTTTTTTTTTGGTACCGGGGATCGAACTCGGGACCTTGCACTTGCGAGGCAGGCGGTGGAACCACTGAGCTACATCCCCAGCCCTGCTGGTGCGTTTTTTAAGTGGATAGAAACTGCAGAGACTTGGGAACGCTGCAGTATGTCCAAGGAATCCCTTTCACGTCCGGCTGTAGCTCACTCTTCAAAGAGCAGCTCCCCAGGCAGGCTTGAAGGAATGCGAATCTGAGACGGAGGGGTGCAGTCATCAGCTGTGGCACTCACCAGTGCCCGCGGGTGATTACCGTGCTGTGTGTAATTGCCTGGACCCTATAAGACGAGCCATGTGCTCACTTTAGCCTTTATGTTTTAAAATAGGTATGGTTACATTGTGTATTTTTAAGGCACTGCAATTGGGGAAAATGTTGGAGAGGCTTAATACATCTCAATTTATAATACTAATGATAATAATAATGTTATAGCCAAACAATCTTACATGTCATGATAATGTGATGAAAATAAGTTCGCTAACAGACATTGTAGACTGTAAGAACAACGAGCTTGCAGTTATTTATTCACTCAACCATATCTACTGAGAGCCTACGAGGTACCAGACTCAGTACAGTGCACCCCATTTGATCTTTATTGTGAAATGTAACTTACCCTGGAAAAAGTAATTGCAATTCAGTAATTGCAAATTTAGTCTGAGAAATGCTTTGTATAAAGTACTCTGAGTATTCTTAGTAGCGCAGGAGGGTATATGGTTATGACTTAGAGAAAACCACCCTGAGCAGCTGGGTCTTGAAGGACCAGTAGGAGTTTTCTAGATGAAATGGTAAGCACCGAAACGGGCATGTAGAGAGGTCTGGTGACATCAAAGGGACCGGTGTGACCACCGAGGGATCACTTGTGTTTATGAAAACTGTGCCTTTTCGGGAGAGTAGCAGGAAATAAGTGTGAAGGCGGAGCAGCTGTCATTCCAATTCCAAGGAGCGGATTCCACCCTAAGCAAATGCCTTCGTGTGGCTGGGAAGGCAATCAGAGAGAAAAGGAACCTCAGAGGCTTCTACATGGAGGGCGGGGAGATCCAATTTAGCTTTTAAAAAAAGAATCATGCCATCGCAGGAGAAAATTAATTCCTCTGGCTCATGTCCAAGACTGGCTGGGAATCTTTTGAAAGAGTCAAAATTAAAACAGTGGAGGGCTCATCCAGGAGTAGCAAAAACACTGGCAATTAGACATGCAGAGCTCTCCATAGGCTCCCTGCTCTCTTTGCCTCTCTTTCATATCATTTCACTGAAAACCCCACAATCAACTCAGGAATCGGGGTGCAGGAGGGTAGATCTGGCCCGAGTCCATGGCAGGAAGTGGCTGCAGGATCCAGGGCAGATCCTCATGCTCAGAGTGCTGCATGTGAGGTCGCATGTCACGGAGTCAGAGCTGGCACTGGGAGGCTTTCCTGAGAAAGACAACAGAGCAGAAGCAGAGTACAGCGGACCTTTGACTTACGAACTCAAGCAGTTCCCGAGGGCTGGTTGTAACTCAGGTTGGTCAGTGGAGGCTCAGGCTCCTGTACACAGCCTTCAGAGTCTCTCTCCTGCACACAGGCAGATCTCAGGGTCCTCAGGGAGACACTGGCCCGGGATTTCTCAGTGAGCCCCACTCAGGAGAGGATGCTGTCAGGTTCCTTCCAGACTCTTTAAGGGTTAAGTCTGCATGTGAGACCATCTGGAACCACAAGCAGCCGGCATTCAGGTTGTAACCCAAGACTTTGGTCATAAGTTAAGGCTAAAATCCCAGTTGCAACCCAAGTTGTTCAGAGGTCAGGCCAGTCATAACTCAAAGGTCCACTACATAGAGAGGAGAACACGATCTAGCTCCAGACTACCTGGGTCCAGTTTGTGCACCTGGAGCGGGCACAGCAGGACCTGTTAAGCATGTGGGGCCTCGGGCCCCTCAAACCCAAAGCAGAGTTGGTGACTATGGCACCCAAAGGCTGCAGTGAGAGGCTCTGACGTGGGCGGATGAGGTCGGGCTGAGCAGAGGCTCCCCGCTAGGGCCGGTGAAAAGCCAGTGAGCTATTCTCCTGGTGGCAAAGGACGTGCGTTAGTTATGTTCAGCGCTCCTGGTGACACACTGCAAGTGCAGTGCACGCATCGTGGTTTCTAGCCTGAGAGGTCGCTGGGGAGACACTGCACGGAAAGAGCAGTCCCGGGAAGGAAGACACGAGCCGCGGGGGGGGGGGGGGGGGGGGGGCAGAGCAGCACAGGCGGCAGGGTAAGTGGGCCAGGACGCCCGGAGGGGTGGAAATGCTTGGGGACCCGGGGGCCTGAGAGCCTGCTGCCTGACTGCGGGAATCGAACCTGGGGGAGCGAGTGGGGGCTGCAGGGAAAGGACTCACAACCTTGCAGCGGGAGTTTGAGACTCCGCTCCCGCCGTGCCTGGGCCTGGGCCGTGAGAAGAGAGCTGGGAAGACCCGAAGGCGCCAGTCGAAGTAGCCGGGCTCCTCGGGGCTGCTGCGTCGCCTTGGTGGGGATCTTGTGGTCACACTGCTGACCCGGCGGCCTTGTCCTTCTGGGGTCTCACACGAGACTCGTCCCCATTTGCTGCCCTCGGCCACTGTCCCTGAGTTGTGCAGCACACCGGCCTTGAAAAGCCTAAGAAAGAAAAAAGATGGAAACCATCTAGGAAAGAGCGGTGCAGGGAAATCCAGGAAGGCAACGTGTGGAGAATGAGGGTGGGGACCGTGGGGAGCGGCAGGGGCGAGGCACCAGGCTGGGGGGAGGGCGGGCCTGTCGCTCAGCAAGCTCCTCGTGGCTTCAGGGGGGCAGCGGCAAGAGAAGCAGCAGAGGGCCGTGCGCACCGATTTCCCACGCACACGCGGAAGCAGCCCTGAGTAGAACACACCGCGGCTGGTTCCCACGGTGACTGGCACGCACGGACGTCCCAGGGCCCATCTGGAGTGGGCATGGTCTCCCCGCGTTCTAGGCCAGGCGGCTGGGGCGACAAAGGCAGGCGAGCTGACCGAGCGAGGCCTTGATGCCAGGACGCGGCAAGAGCAGACCTCGGCCAGGCCATCTCCGAATGCTCTGGCCTTTTTGCAGCGGCGTCTGAGGAGGTGGGACAGCAAGGCTGGCACTGGCAGCGGCTGTGTCTTAAACACCGTGGCTCAGATGTGAGTGAGCGGAGTAACAAGGGCGAGAAGACGTCAGGCAGCGACCCTGGCCTCGGCTCTGAAGCACAGAGCAGCCACCCTGAGGCTGTGATTTGGACAATGACTTTTCTTTCCTTTCTTCTTTTTCGGTACTGGGGATCGAACCTGGATCCTTCCGCTTGCAAGGCAGACGGCGGAACCACTGAGCTAAATCCCCAGCCCCAGTGACTTTTCTTAGTTGTTTTGCCACAAAATAATAGTCTAGATTTTGCTTCCGTCATAACCTAAATATAGCCTTGAAATATTTTAAACTCTTACTATAATTGAGGTTTATAGTAATATTTATGTATAAAATGATGAAGCATATTGTGAAAATTTATATCTTTGTGCACACAAAAACATTTCCCTTGAGCCTTAAATTTACTCAATGATATAAAAAGTTCACCCATGGTGGTGGCACAGCTCTGTAACCCCAGCTGCCTGGGAGGCTGAGGCAGGAGGACCCCAAATTAAAGGACAGCCTAGGCAATTTAGCAAGACTGTCTCAAAATTGGCAGGGCCTGGGGGTGTAGCTCAGTGGCAGAGCACTTGCCTGGTGTGTGGAAGACCTGGGTTCGACCCCCAGTACCAGTGGGGGCAGGGAGCAAGGGATTGTTCAACAGTGAAGTTTAGATTCTTTTGGGACTTTGCTTCCTGAATTTGGGCAGTTTCTGCCACAGACCAGCTGCAGTCGATATAGGGTAGGAAGGGGAGAGGTCCTGGGCCGGCAATGAGAAAAGAACCTTCACAAGCAATGTTCAGGTTCCCTCTGAGAAGTCTTAGGGTCCGATTTATTTTTATATCTTTAAGCACTAGCTAAGAGGCATTGGGCGGAACATGTTTACAATTTAGGTTGCCTTAGCAATATCTAGTGAGGTCAAGGTTATTTCTTACTAAACAGTATATTTTTTCTAAGCTGATTCATTTCATTGAACATCATGAATATATATCTTAAAAATTACGATTGTCCTCTTATTTACCCACACCTAAGCAGAACAAAATGTAACTTAATCAAAATCTCTATAGCAGCGGGGGTACAAGCAAGATTTAATTAATTAAATGTCAAACTTGTGGTTACCAGCTAGCCCTTGAGAAACTGCACAATGGTTAATATAGTTTGCTATTAGCTCTCTACCTCTCTATACCTCTATTTATCTTACCTAAGTGTCATTCGGGTTCATAGTTCATGAGCAGGAGATATTTTCAGCACTGTGAGAAATATGGAATAACTTGCCCCCTTAATGTATTTGCCTGTCTTAACTTTCTATTTCTCATTTCCCACTATTACTTACATCTAAAGTCTATCCTTCTAATTTCTTTATAAGACCCCTTTAGTAAAAGGAACGTCAGCAATAAGAGAGGGAGTTATAGTAGTGGGAAAACAGAGGGAGTTTTAGGAGAGGTTTCTTTAGAAGTAGATGAGGTAATAGAACTAAGAGAAACTGGAATTTGGGACTTTTGAGCCAGATCAGATTTCAATACATCATTGCCAATTTGCCTCATGGAGAGTTTGTTGTTAGTCACAAACACAATGACTCTCGTGACCAGAGGAACAATTTTAAACATTATGGCATGAAAAAAATAAAACATGAGGGTACGATGTGTTCCACCCTTCTTTTCCCCCAGCTGGAACTTTGTCAAGCAGCCTTGGAGGCTGGATGGGCTTCGCCAACTTTCTAAACAATATGTAATTTTTTTTGGTACTGGGGATCGAACTCAGGACCTTGCACTTGCAAGGCAGGCGTGGTGCCACTGAGCTACATCCCTTGCCCTGTAATTTTTTAAAATGGCAGAATGTAGCTATAAACTTGTAGAAAAAGCCATGGAACATGCAGCATGAATATTTGAAAGATAAAATATCACCCAGCTAGTACAAGGAAAAAATCTTTCTAAACTACACAATTTTGTGAGGGATGGTGGGATTTGCATATAAGGCCGTGATGTTTTTTAAAAAATTATTCCGTTGAAAATCTCTTCAAAGTACGTATATGAAGCTGTCCAGCCTCCCCCATACAGCGTGGCTGACGCTCGGTGGAGTTGTCCTTTGGCAAAGGTGCTGGCGCTGCAGTGACCGAGGGTGGGAGGGATCCCCTCCGATACACAGTGGCAGCACGGGGCCTTCTGGACTCTGTGCCTGCGGCCGGCAGATTTGTTTCTTGTCGCCTTCCTTGCCGATGCTTGGTCCCAAGGACTGCTCATGGGCCTGGACGCATCCGTTCCACCAGTCCACAAAACCCACACACTCACTGAAGGGCACATCTGCATGGCCCTGGCTGGGTTTATCTTTCACTGGCACATGATGATGGTGTGTGTTTTGATACATGTGTACATTGTGTAGTGGTCACACGGGGTCATCAGCACACCCATCACCTCCAGTGTCCATCCTTTCCTTGGGGAACATTCAACAGCTTCTCTTCTGGCTGTTTTGGTGTAGACAGTGCATCACTGCCAACTCCAGGATGGCAGGACTGAGTCCCCTGTCCAACCATGTGCCCTTGCCTGTTACCCACAATGCTCCTGGGCAGGCTCCCACCCCCTTCCCACAGGCCTCCAGGCCCTCTCCTTGTCCCTCTGCTTCTGGCACTTGTGCTGGACTGTGGAGGTGCACTGCTCTGACCTCCCCTCCAGGCCTGCTGCAGAAAGTGCAGTTGACTAGTAGCCCCCTGAGGCTGCTGCACCCCAGATGTGCAGCTCTACTACCCAGCACGCCCCAATGCTCCCACGCGGTCCTGAGCTACAGGGCCATTTCTGCTGACGAAGTGTTCTTCCTGGCAGCTTTCCTGTCGCCTGCCGAGGTTCTCAGAGCTGCGCCGCAGAGGGCTCTTCCCACCTTGTCCTTCTCCATCTTGCTCTAGGCACCAGTGTCGGACCTGCTGTGTGGAGCGGACCCCCAAGTCCTGCTCCCTCTCATTTATCTGTCACAGGCGATGACCCCAAAACACCTGTGGACTCCTCATCATGGCTGGCTGTTCATCACGCAGAAGAGGCCAGCACTGACACAGGTGGAAAAAATGGTCCAAGAACCAGGCTGTGAAATGAAGCTTGAAGGCTGACAGTGGACCCGAACCCGAGGGGAGAGAGGACAGTCCTTGCACACCTGGCCACGCTGCCGCTGAAGGGCTCCCGGTGGTGACCAGGCTGCACTGGTGGACAAGAAGAGACTGGTGAGTTAGACATTCAGGTGTCGGGAAGGAGAGAGAGAAGCAGGTCTGCAGGAAGGATGGCATGGGCCAGCTGTGGTGGTTGGGAAGCAGAAACAGTGAGACAGTGAAGGCCAAGGGTGAGCCGAGAGCCTGTCCAACCTGGGGCA
This sequence comes from Heterocephalus glaber, assembly GCF_000247695.1. The sequence continues at coordinate 29,792,016 of NW_004624742.1, forward strand.
CTTTCTTGGGCATGGGCCTTAGGACACTGCAGGGACAGCCACCCTGTCCCAGGAAGGGCCGACTCACTGCACCTCTCCTAGGTGCTGTAGAAAGTGACACCCACCCTGAAGCAGGGCAGACAGGAGAGGAAGGGATAAAAAGGCAGGGTGCAGAAATGGGTCTGTAAAGGGAGGCCAGAGGCCACAGGAGGGTTACGTCCTCCCAGACCCCACCTCCAAGGCCATCGGGATGCCTGCGTCACCAAGACCTCGTGGCGACTGCTCATAAAGCCAGGGCTGAAGCTGTCACAGAGTTGGGGTCACTAATCACATGAGAGATGACTGCTCCTCAAAATGATACAGGCCAGGAAGTGAAGCCAGAGCCCCCCTACGGTAACCACCAGCGATCCTGAAGAGCTGTCGACAGTTCACGGCTCACGGATGCTGTGGAGACGAGGGACAGAAGCCGTGTCCCCAAGGACGAAGTCACAGGCCGGTTCCAAGGGGCCACCTGACACCCACAGCCAGACACCAGGGAGACAGGAAACCGGAGGAGGACAAGAGCACGCAAGGAGCTGTTCAGATGCAGAGCAGTGAATGCCTGAGAGGTGGCTGCACAGGAGGAAGGAGAATCCCGGCAGCAGGGCGATTTTAACCAGTGCTCTTCCCGGCCCCACCCAAGAGGACCACAGGCATTGGGTCAGGGGACCGTATACTAGCAGGGGGACCCCACACACCGGGGCCGTTAGGGTTTGGACCCGGTCCTGTGTGCAGCCTGCCCAAGTCCAGCTGACCTCGGGCACGGGCCCAGGGCCCTGGGGGGGTGCTCACTTCCACCAACTCGGTGAGAAACGAGGCCCTTGGGGCAGCTGGACTCACTTAGTGCCTCAGCGAGTGGGCTGAGAACCATCGTTATTGGAAAGGCCAAGAGGAAGCCTTGAAACCGCCACTTCCTGAGCCAAGATTGTGAATCAAAACAATGTCACATCCCAGAAATGATGGCCGTCATCAGTGGCACTGCGATGACTGGGTGTCAGCTTGGCTGGGCCGCCGTGTTCAGACATTCGGCCCAGTGTTACCCTGGATGCTTCAGGGAGGGCCCTTTTAGACGAGATTTAGATGCGAATAAGGGGGCTTCGCGTCAAGCAGATTGCCTCCATCATGTGGGTGGGCTTCATCCAATTAGCTAAAGGTCTGGGTAGAACAAAAAGCCAGCTTTCCCCAGGAGGACGCGTTCTGCCAGGAGGCTTCCTTCCTCTGCAGCGGCTGCTCCTCCTGGCTCGCCAGCAGCTGCCTTTGGACTGGAGCTAGGACTCCCTTCCCTCTCTGGCCTCTCCAGGTTTCCACAATCATATGGGCCAGGCCAGCTCTTAAAATAATCCCCCAACCCCTCATGGTTCTCCTTCTCTGGAGGCCCCCGGCCAAGACAACACCACCTAAGTGTGGAAGCACGCGTGGACAGAAGTTGCTGTCCTGTCTCCGCTGACGTCACCAGCCTGATGTCCACAGAACCCTCGTGGACGCTGGAGAGTGACAGGTCCATCAAGTAGGAGCCTCAGTCGCAGTGGCTGTGAAGGTGAAACGGAGCTGCAGGGCTTCCGCTTTATGACATTACGCAGCCGTTCAGCTGAATGATTCTTTCCTTTGCTATTCCAGTCAAAAGAGAGAATCAGAAACAGTTCCCGGCGACAGGGAATGGGCGGAGCAGTTTTGCCCTTTGGGCTGCATTTAGCTGTCAACCTGTGCTGTACTACGGAGTCCACGCCATCCACTGGTCCAGGACGTCAGGAACACAACGTGGGTCTGACAGGACCAGCAAGCAACGTCCTGGGCGCTGGAGGCTTGGGGAAGGAAATGAGCCCCAGAAAGTGGGGGATAAAGCCCGGGCAGAAGCAGGGTCCTGCCACTTTGGTAACATTTTTGGGGACCTCAGTGACCCCGACTGCTCCTGCAAAGTCAAAGTCAGGTCCCTGCATTTTCTTTCTCCTACTACAAAGGGAGGCTCCACCCCTGGGGGCTGCTTCAGATTCTGGGGAACCTGGGGCTGTGGCTTTGACCTCTGTGGGCCAGGCCACAGTCCCAGCTGGTCCTCTACTGGACACGAGGAGGCCTGCGGTAAAAGTGTGTGGACAGACGTGTGCACCCGGGCGTGAAGAGTGGGTGTTTTTGGTCTTACACGTCGGCTCCCACCCTGGAACACACACCATGTGCTGACTCGGCCAGCAGCTGGTAGCCCTTCCAGACCCGACCCAGTGGCAAGCGAACGGCATGGAGGCTTTGTGTGAACGGCACCTACACGCAGGCCAGCACGAGCACTTCTCCTTTCAGTACCAGATCTGTCCTCAACAGCAGCCAACCCAGGCGCCTCGCGGGCGCCGTTTCTCAAGAAGACGAAAAGTCATTGGGTACTGCTGAGCTCTGCTGTCCCAGAAGGGCCGATGAGTTACCCTCAGGGATGGACATTTATTCCATGTGGCACTGCCTTTTCTGCCTGAAGAGCCTCAGCCAGCACCACTACCTAAGGGTTCACAGGCACGGAGTCCCACACCACCTGGCACCCGACCAGGGACTCACTTTACAGAGACAGAGGTGCAAGCACGGGCTCTGGAGCATGGAGTCCACTGACGCTTGCCTTCCCAAAGCAGCCAGTGTGATGACGTGGGGACAGGCACAGCTGAGAGCCAGCTTGGAGCCAGTACTCTGAAGGACAGGGTGGCATCCCGCGGGGTATGGTGTGTGCGTTACACAGAGACCTCTGCCTGCACTGAGCCTCCAAGTGGAAGATGGCAGGGGTATGGGGCCTGAGGCAGAGCAGCTGTGGCCACTCTCCCCCGCCCCGTGACTTGCTCCAGGACGTCTGCTTCCTGTGTCCACCACCCCAAGGTCACAGGGCCTGGGGCTCATTTCCCAAGGAGCAGAGTCTGCCCTTGGTCTCATAATTATCAGCTCTGGATGCTGCCTGAGTATTTTGGGCTCCTTGTATCCGTTAACCTGTGGAAGAGAAACCACCACTAAGCTAAGGCAGTGGCCACATGACAGCAGGAGAAAGCAGGGCTGTGGTTTTCCACTGTCACCCCTGTGGGCACCTCTTGGTACCCTGTCACCCAACTGCAGCCATGAAGAGGCACAGGAATGAGCATGCTGGAATGAGAACAGTGGTTACCAAGGAATCAGGCCCCTGAGGAGGAGAGGTGTGGGTCACACCACCAGGTAGGCCATCGGGAACAGCTGAGGTGGCCGTCAAGAATAAGAGGAACATAGAAGGGACAGTGGAGGAGTGGGGTGGTGAATACCGTGAGCAGCTACAGCTCCTCAGGATGGAGTTTGTCTTGCTGACCTCCCTCTTTGCAGTTTTCCTTCCAGGAACAGTGGCTCCCAGGAACCAGCTGCTCCCTGGATGTGTGTGGGGAAATAGATCTATGTGACATGAGGGTGGACCCCAGCGGCCATGTGGTGGCCCCTCAGATCCCTTCCAAAGAACCTGTGTAAGGGGCAGAGCTAGCTGGCCATGTCCAGCTACTGCCTCTTCTGACCTGGTGCAGTGAGGGTCCTAGAGCCGGCCATTCCTTCCTGGGCATTCCCCTCCATAAAGTCCCTACCCATCTCATTTGCTCTTGGTGCCTTGCTTCCTGGGGGACTTGAACTGAGATAAATCATTTAAAATGTTTTGATATGTGGAGTTCTCAACAAACTTAGGTATGTGTTCTGATTTATTCTTCCACCATCTTAGACAACCAACCTCCCATTTCATCCCTGCAGCCCTCAGTACCTGGTACATATGCAGATTGTGAATCTAAACTAATATCTGATTTTCGAACAAACTGTTAAAGCTCCTATCCGGTCGCTCAGTCCTGACCAGAGTCTTATCATTGATTAGTAATGGATTCCAGACCTGGAACAAGGACTGCTTCGGAAGCCAAGCTAGCAGGTGCCTGACTTCAGCAGTGCATAAATTATCTAGTCGCACTAGCAGGCAGGTTTTAAAAATATATTAAACTCCTCATCACAGATTCTACATTTACACATCCCATCTGAGCCAACTCAGGTGTGGGGTTTCAAGTTTATTCTTCCCTTGCCGTCCCAAATATATCACTGGATCTAGATTCCTAGGACTCTCTGATTAAGGTCTGAAGCACTTATAGAATCGCCAGCATTTGAGCTGCCCCTCAGAAGCGGTGCTCCCACAACCGCCTGGTTTCCTATAATTCTGCTCTGCCCCTGTGCTCTTGCCAGCTCCTCCGCTTCTTTTTTGCTTGTAATATTCCATTAGCTCTGCTTTTGCACTCAATTGTCCATTTACGGGCAGCATTTTGGTTTTTATTCACCCAGTAAGAGAAACCCAAGCTTTGAAGCTGGACTATTCCAGAATACTTTTCACATGAGCACAAACAGATCTTTCTCCTAATATACTTTTCAGCTGGTGAACTTATTTGTAACAGGAAAAGATCCCAAGATAGGGCACGACAAAGAGAGCCTCTGGAAAGTGGGTCAGTGCTCATCCCGGGCACCCTGCCGCCAGTTTCCCACGTGCCCATAAGGACAGGCACTCGCACCTTTGATGCGGGGAACGCTGACGGCAGTTATAGATATTTCACTTGCAGAATACCCATTTCCGGAGCTTGCTGCGTTTCCACTGCACTGAGGCACTCACAGCACAGCATAGCTCCGATCGCTTCAGATCGCTCACCTGGAGGCTCCCGGCCTGGAAGGGTTTCCGGAAGTCAGCTTTTCTGCACTCTGCCACCTCCAGGGAGAAACGCAGACAAACAACCCAGATGGGATCAAGAGCGTCACTCTAGAGACTGGCAACGGGCACAATGGATAACCTCTTCTTGGAAAAGATAAATCCCTCTGTTGTCGTTCAAATTGATTTTTATAAGTTTGATACAAAAGTTTAAAATTCTTAATTAGGTCTTTTCGCACAGTGAATGAACACACTTTCTAAATCACACTTCCTAAGACTATTTCCTGTACTACACATGACCGTTTGAGTGTACAGAAACACCATTCATTCATTCAATGTTTCTTAAGCTCAAACCATCAGTTAGCAGTTTTTCATAGCTTCTTCCTCTTGAGAATCACCACAGATCTGCTGCTCCTTTGCCAAGTCAGTATTTTGCAATTGGGCTCACTTGGGGAAATTTTGAAGACAGTGTGCTGGCCTAGGTAGCGGGCTCTGAGTCTCTCCGGGTCCAGTTAGCTCTCGCTCCTGGGCACACAGAAGGCCCCATTCATTCGCTGGCTCCCTGTGCATTAACCTAGCCTGGAATTAGCTAGAAAGTGTGCTTCTGGCTGAGGCAGGAAGTGAAAGACTCTGATTCCCCATGCCTTCTCCCTCCTGTGACAAAGTGACCAGCAACATTCCAGATGCTGGACCCCCTCGCACCTGGGTCCTTTCTGTCAACCTCCCATGTGGTGAGCCACTGAAATGCAGAGGGTACTGGTTATTGCAGCAGCCCAGCCCGTGTGACCAGCGCCACCTCACGGCTTCCTTCACCCCCTGAGAACACCTGGCCCTTCTTGGGTCGGCAGGGACAGGAGATCAATCAGGCTCCAAGATGTCAGCGTGTAACCCAGGCTCATTCAAAACACCATCAAGGAAGTTAGCTCTTCTGGCTATTGATCCAAAGTTCCTTCCAGGAAGGGTCGCTACCAGGGGAAGCAGTAGATGACAAACACGTGTTCTGTGGACCCCAGTTATGGTTGGCCCTGCAGGGATGGACCAGGCCTTCCATCCTCGGAAGGCTCGGGAGGTGACGTCTCCCCTCAGTACAGCCTCCGTGCTTGCGCGTGGCTCTTCTCGCTGTGCCGTCCTGAATACCGCAGGCGGGACGAGAGGCTTGTCCCAGAGGACCTGGCAACGTCCCTTGTGGCTTCCCAGCCCTGCAGTAATGAATTCCTCTTGGGGGCTCCTTTCCCATTTACTCGCACTGCACTGTAAACGCCACAGGCCGCAGTGCGCAGCAGGCTCGCAGTCCAGGGCTGGCGAGTGACAGGCTCGCTCCTTCCGCAGGGCTCCCTCTGAGTCTCCGCGATGGAAGCCCTTCGGAACGCAGGGAAGCTGGGCGTCCAGAGGGAAGCCGGTTGTTCCCAAGTGAGAAATGAAAATGACTCGGACTGGTGCAGTCGCAGCAGGGACGGGCAGGAGTGAACAGACCTGAGAGCCACGGTACTTAGGACGGTTAGGCGAGTAGGACTCAGGACTGAATGCCAGGAGCCGTGCAGGGGCAAAACTCAGAATTTATGTCTTGGGAGCAAAATGAGAAAGGGATCCGAGGAGAAACTAGAAGGGGAGTGTGCGCGCACGCGCGTGTGCGTGCGTGCATGTGCGTGCATGCGCGCGCGTGCGTGTTGGAACCCAGGGGTGCTCTGCCGATGAGCTATGTCCCCAGCCCCTTTCCCTTTTTAATTTTATTTCTGAGACAACTTCTCACTAAGTTGCCCGGGGTGGCCTTGAACTCGCAACGCTCCTGCCTCAGCCTCCTGAGTAGGTGGGATTACAGGCGTTTGCCATCATATGCCAAATCACTAGAAGTCTTCAGCCAGCTCAAATGATGACTGCATCCCCGTGGGACCAGGGGACCCGGCAGAAACTCCCAGCCCTGGTAAGGAGGCCGCTCCAGCCCTCTCCCTGCTCCATCTCCCACCACCCCTGCAGCAGCCTCAGTCTGTGTCAGGGAGACTTTGCAGCTCTTTGAAGGCCTTGCTAGCCTCGCCCAGGCCGGGCTGTACCTCTCCTGGCACTGCAGCTGGCTGAGTTCTTTCCTGGAGGGAGTCCCTGGGCCAGAGAGGTGTGCAGAGTGAAATCCGTCCACTCTCCTCTAGTTGCCCCTTTCTCTTGAATATGGGGTGGCGGGTGGCTCATCATTTCCTTCCAGCTTTAGGTTTTAGCTTAAATTTGAAACATCAGGAAAAATCCCATTTAGCATTTTATTACATCTCCAATGGAGCTGGACAAATGACCAAAGAGCTAGGAAGAAGTTCAGGAGAATGAGTGGTCTTGGGCCAAAGAAAGTGTTTTATAAAGAAAAAAGCATTCCAGGGCCGGGGATTTAGCTCAGTGGTTTCACTGCCTGCTGTGCAAGAGCAAGGACCCAAGTTTGATCTGCGGTACCAAAAAAAAGAAAGAAAATAGCATTCCAACAGTTTAGTCTGCTGGGGAGCCAAGGAAAATCAGGACAGAAAAGTGTTCGCTGAAGTTGGGGAAGAAGCAGCGGCCTGGCCAGGGGTGATTTTAGGGGGGGTGGGGAACGGTTGCCTAACAGTAGGCTGAGGCGGGAGGCGTACAGGGCTGGGGTGTGGGGAAGGCTTGTTTTCCAAAGTGAAAGGCCCAGCTGTGTTTCAGCGCTAACGAAAAGGAAGGTCTTGAGCTGAGAGTGAGACAGTGGTTTTTACGGTCACCTTTTCATCTCCCAAGGAAAACATACGCCCAGGAGTGATGTGAAGATTCGCTCCAGGCGCAGGTGGGCAGGGGAGCCCACCAGCCTGCTCTCCCACCGAAGCAGCAAGTGTCTCTTCCTGCCTTTCAGAGATGTAAATCTTCATTTCTACACATTTTAAATTATTTAATTTGGGATACATTTTTTAAAAAAAGAAAAACCAACTTCCTGTGGTATATGTAAAAAAAACCCAAAACATGTGTTTCTACACCCTCACATCAAACCTGCTTCCAGTTTGGTCCTGTGGACTGCTAAATTTGATTGAGAAATGGTTAGAGATCCTAATTTAACACCGGGTCATTATTTTCACCTCTTTCCTTGATAAGTTTCTTCCTTTCCTCTCCCTAATAATCAGTTACTGGGTCTAGAAATAGTAAGAGTTCATTCAGTGCCAGGAGCGAGCAGTGGGCACACCTGTGATCCCAGCGTTCGGGAGGCTGAGGCAGGAGGATTGCCTTGAGTTTGAGGCCAGCCTGGGCTACACAGCGAGACCCTGCCTCAAAAAAAGAAAGAGTTCATTCAGTGTGAAATGAAAATGTAGGTGGAGGAAGGTGGGAAGGAAAGAAGGACTAGTGCTCGTGTGGCAAATAACGTCGACTGTCTCGCTGAGTCCCTGCCGGAGCCCTGCATGAGCCCTGCGAGCACTGGGCTGCGAAGCTCCAGACTCCAGACTTCCGACCTCTCCCGCTCACACGCCATACTTGGCCACCTCTGCCAAGGAGTCCAGACCGGGAGGCACAGCGGCCCCCGCAACGGAGAGCACACGTCTGCCCAGCCCTGGAGGCCGGCGTGGCAGCAGTGGCCGTGGCCCCTGGGCCTGGCCCTGCACTCCCAGCCGCGCTGGAGCTCAGCGAGGTGTTGCAAAAGCCCCAGGAAGATTGTTCCCAAAGAAGGCTGAGGCAGTGCCGTCCCAGCTTCCCGGCTCTGAAGAGGCGCAGCTACTCCTGGGTCAGCTCTGCGGCGCTCTCCGGGCTCAGTCTCAGCCTCCCGGCCAGGCCTCGGGCAGGTGGAGAGGCCGGAAGTCACCGGGGCTCTTTACCAAGTCCACCCCGGGTCCTGGAGCGGCGGAGGTGTCTCCTGTGCCCTGGGAGCCAGCGAGAGGCCGCGCCGTCCTCCAGCCCCAGACTCCTGGGCAGACCCCAGAGAGCGGTCCTCTGGCTTCAGGTCGGCGCTGTCAGCTCACCACGCCTGCAGCTGTTACTGAGCCGCGTCTGGCCTCGCCCAGCTTTGGTAACAGGGCTGCTGAGCTGCGACTCCCGTGACCCCAAGGTCATCCAGGGTGGGTCAGGGCCCCGCTGGGTTTATTTGGGTCGGCCTCTTGCTGTTCTCATGACAGGACCATGGTTTTCAGCTCGATACAGAAGACAGGGGAGAGTAAATGTGGATGATTAATATAGATCTAGCATCCTCCATGGAGCAAGAACCTAACACACACTTGTCTGTTTGAGATACAGTCTCACTAGGCCGTTCAGGCTGGCTTTGAACTCACCGTGTAGCCCAGGCTGGCCTTGAAATTTTGGTGATCCTCCTGCCTCAGCCTCCCAAGTGCTGGTTGACTTGTGTGGCCACCACGCCCGGCTACAATGATCTTATGTGGCAGACAGTTTGCGTTTGACAGATGAGGGGATGGTGTGGGAGAGGGAGCATGACGCAGACGAGGACAGAGGTGTGTCCACACGGACGCCTGACTCTCAGACTCTGCCCTGAGGGATCACCGGGGTGGGAGCCACTGCCAGCCCTACTGGACAGGTGGCCCCGGGTCACAGGCCGATCTACACGCAGAGCGGGTGAGGTTTTCCCATGAGTGTGTGTTCGCTCCGAGTTCACTTCCAGCCTCACCGCGTCAGAGCAGTTCAGGGCAAATGAACCAAACGCGCTCCTCTGTGCTGCTCCGAAGGGGACCCAAGCTGCAGGAGATGACCCTCCAGCCTGGCCCTGCAGCAGCGCAGACGAGCACGGCCCGGTACACGTTCACTCAGCAGAGCAGCTTCAAAAACAGCGAGGAGGCTGCGTGGGCTGGAAGCACTCGCCGACAGAAGAGCGGGCCCAGGGCTCTGGGCTTCACAACTGCTCCCTGGGTAATGAACCCAGCCTGGTACCCAGACCCAGTGTCTCAGGAGTGAATGCTGTCCTTGTATATGCCGGAATACCAACAATGAATGCAGACACTGGCTATGTGTGATAATACAGTGGACCTTCGACTTACGACCGCCCTGACATACGAACAACTTAGGTTACGCCCAGGTGTTAGTTTTAACTTACGACCAAAGTCTTCATTTAAGACCCAAGCACCCGCCACTTGTGCTTCCAGATGGTCTCAGATACAGATTTAACCTAAAGAGCTCTGGAAGGAACAGGACAGCATCCTCTCCTGAGTGGGGCTCACTGGGAAATCCCGGGCCATTGTCTCTCTGAGGACCCTGAGATCTGCCTGTGCACAGGAGAGAGACTGTGAAGGCTGTGTAGGGGAGCCCGAGCCTCCACTGACCAACCTGAGTTACTGCCATCCCTCAGGAACAGACTGAGTTCGTAAGTCAAGGGTCTGCTGTAAAGGTTATTACTATTTCTTCATAGTAATTGCTCAAATATAGGAACACTAAATATTAGACAATTTCTACAGAGCCCCTGGGAAGTAGGAAGCACACTTCTTAGTCCTCTGATAAACATGACAATAGTTTATAAAGAAGCCATATTACCGTACACACACATCATCCAACTCATAAAGCAATAACCTAGCTGGATGTGGTGGCTCACCCGTCATCCCAGCACTCGGGAGGCTGAGACAGCAGGGGCGTCGCGAGTTCAAAGCCAGACTGGGCTACATAGTGAGTTCAAGGCCAGCCTGGACTGCGTAGCAAGACCCTGTCTCAAAAAAAATCAAAAAGTAAAGAAAGAAAGAAAAAAAGAAAGAGAGAAAGAAAGCAAGCGATAACCTAGCTCTATCACTCCTGGGAATTTCACATGGGCCAAGTATTGCGGCGATGGAAGTTATTGCTTTAAATTTGATCTGGGTGAGTTCGGGATTCGGGGCGATACAAAGACAGGACCATCAGCTGCTATCTTAGTCGGATCTGCTGCCGCTAAGAAGTTATAATTAGTCTCTCGGTCCCTGCCTGTGAGGACGACACGTGTTCACCATGAATCCCTCGCATCTCACTGGCACCGAAAGCCTGCGTAACGCCCTCACCCCGGCAACCTGGGTTGTTTTTCTTTCAAATTCTTTCCACTTAGCTGTGAGCGGAGCCCCATGGAGATGCGCTCTACTTAATAGGCAAGCACCTGCCAGACGGGCCTCCTGGCAAACTCATTTCAATTTTTAATCACCGTGGAAGAGGAGCACAGAAGGAGGAGCTCTATGGCCTCTCACTGGTGCAGCAGTAAAAATATCCAAGTGGCGCTGCGAAGAGCAGTACCTCAAGTTCCACTTTGTGGAAATCTGTTTCGGACCCATTTTCTCATAGCCAGAAAGACTCAGAGGTGTCTATGCTCAGGTCATGTGCCAGGTTATGTTCCATGTAGTAAAATTACTAACCAAACATGGAGCTCCCCTTAAAAGTAAACTTTCCTAGCAATGCAGAAATTACTAAATGGAAGCAAGAATTCGGCTTGGGAAGATAGCGTGCTGCAGGAAGTCCTAGGTGCATGCTGGGAAGAGGGCCCTCCACCCCAGCCCAAAGAGAAGAAGCAGGCTTGTGAAATCTGGAAATGACCTTTACGAACTCCAGTTCTAAGCATGCTGGGTAATTTTTACACACCTGGGCGGCGACAGCAAACGGGGGTCATGGGCACCTTCTGCGCACGCTGGTTCGGCCACCTCTGAGTCTGGACTCAGGTGACCACTGGGCTTCCTGAGAGCGCTGACCCTGGAGACGCGTGAGACCCGGATGGCCCGCACCCCATGCCGGCTGTGCCCCCCAGGCTGTGTGACACCTGGACGCCCAGCAGGCTGTCCGTGCCTCAACCTCCCGGCTCCTGGGGTTTCAGTGAGAATTAAATTCTCCGCTTATGTCGGCCACAGGGTCAGCTGTCATCACTGTCCCGCCCCACTGTCTGTCAGGGTTATCGTCTCTTTCCTTAGGGCTTGGCTCTCTGAGGGCCTGTAGCGCACGGAACCCCAGGAACGGGGTAATTCAGCAGTTTATTAGACATCTTCTCACTTGTGTATTTATGGATATTTCTCTTTTCCAGATTTATTCTGATGATATTTTTTCAATCTGGGTCGTTCTCCCACAGCAGGCTGGGTTAGGCTCTGCTTTAAGTTGTCTGTGGGTTTATTTTCATTGGGGTGATGAGACCCTGGGTGAGGAGGCTGTGCTGTAGGGAAGTGGCTCTGTCATTCCCCATTCCTGAGGGACAGGGCTGGGCCTGGCCGGGTAGGGCCAGGCAGCCAGGGGCTGTCAGGGCCTTGGTCACTGTCTTCCGCAGGGTGAGCCAATGCAGGACGCCCAGTCTGAATACTTTGATGCCTTGGGGGGCAGCGCAGTCCCCTTGTCCTGTACCTGACCCTGGGGGACAGAGGGGAGAACACCGTGTCCTGGCTGAAGGCCTGGTCACAGAAGGCAGCAGGGCCTGAGTTCAGGATGGGCTGGCTGGCCTGGCAAGACTTTGAGGTCTCCAGGAATCGGCCACCCTGGAAAGGGACAGTCCCTACCCAGGTCCCCAAGGCCCCAAGCTCCAGGTCACCATAAAATACAGAAAATAAGAACATGAATGGTACAGGTACTACTTAGGCTATAAGTCAAGAAACAAATTCTCTCTCCCCTTGCCCGGGACACCTTCCTCTCCTCTGTGTCAACCCTCACCCTCTGACCCTGACCTGGAGGTCACTTACCAGGGCCACTGGGGAGCAGGACTCGTCCTCTGGGACCAGCCCTTTGTCCCCAGTGCTCAGCGCCTGGTGTATGGCAAAGGTTGGGTGAACATTCTCATAATTCTAGAGAGAAAGCTGAGTATGAACACTCAATAAGAGTGCTCCATTTGAGTAAAAATTACAAGTCTTTTTGCCCAAAGAGTTAAACCCTTGCATTTTAAACGCGTGGACAGCTGTGATTCAGCGTTTCTGTTTTCCTGCTATTGGCCCTACCCATTTCCAAAGCCGTAGGTGTGATGGAAGAGCCTTAAATTAGCAATAGACTCCACCAGCGGAGAACCCGACACTGCAAGGTGAGGTGAGGCTGTGGCGCCATTTCCAGAGACGTTAAAAGCTCCGGTTTAAATTTAGCAGGTCAGGCCACTTCCTGGAGACTTCACGAGGGCTCGAGGACTCGGCTTGCAGTGGTGCTGTCAGCGCAGTGGTGCCTCGACTTTGAAGCCCATGTTCCCATTTCCAAAGTCACATCTTTCAGTTGTGGGAGACTTAGGAATTTGACCCGATTTCATCACTTTAAAAACACCCGGAACTTTTTCAAGCGACTTTCTATACCGCACATACTTTATCCCGTTGCCTTGGGAGAAAAAGCTCAGTGGAAGTCCCTCAGCGCATCCTGTAAGTCAGGGTGACGTTTTAAACACGGAATGCCTGGACGCCAGCGAGCTGCACATTAGGCCCAACAAGGGAAGCATAAATTGCAGAAAGCGTCATTTGATTATACATCAATTTGCATTCTTTTCTTTCGATGAGAAACTTCTTATACTTTCCAATGAAATGCCTCCCCAGCAGAGCCCAAGAGGTTTTCAGCTGCCCTGGCCTTCAGTTACAAGTGGCTGTCAGTGCCGAGGGGATGGGAGAGGAATTCCACACAAGCCGAGGTAACCAGGCCACCCTGTGGAGCGCTGTCCTGTAAGAGGAAATGGAAAGGGCCCAGGAGCCAGGCGCATTCTTCCCCGGTACTAAACAGGAATCAAAGGCAAGACAGGCCCGGCAGGGACCGCACCGTCCTCTCTGGCTCTCGGTCAGCTCTGGCTGTCTGCTCAGGTGGCCTGGGCGCTGTCCTCACAATTCGGGTCACTTTGGCGCATCCTCGGTGAACAAGGCTTCTCTCCCTTATCCTTCCAAAGACATCTGCACTGCTAGGCATCTGGGGTTCAAGAAGCAAAAGCTAATCCATTCGGACGATGCAAATAAGAGGCCATTTCTCACATGCCACATGGGCTTCCCAGAAGTGCGGGTCCCCAGGAGGACGGGAGCAGTCGCTTCCATCCTAGGGGTTCCGCTGCTCCCGAAGCTCTCTGCAGCGTCGCCCCTGCACAGCCACGACAGCCCCTCCCCGGGGACTTCCTTCCTCCACTCCGTTGTCCACGTCCACATCTCTTCCATTCAGAGGAGCCTGGACTCGGGCCTTGGTCCGGCTTCCGCATGTTTGGGAAATGGGCCTGACTGGCCGCAGCCAAATCAGATGCCCGCTGTGGGCCAGCAGCGCGGAGCCAGGGCGCGGGGGGTGGGGGGGGGCCGTGGCTCCTGGGCAGGGTGGGGTCTGGGGACAGTTTCCCAGCAGGTTGCTGGGCACCCCACACGTGTCCAAAATAACACTGCAAATTTTTTTTTCAATTGAGAAAATAACAGTTATCTCTAAAAGTTTAGAAAGTGAAGAAATGTAGAGAAAAATGTAAATATCGATAACATTCACAACATTAAAAAATCTACTGTTGACATTTGCAGTCATCTCTTTTGCCTGTGCAAACCAATTTCCCTTTATTTTTAACTCTGACATTAAACATATAATTTTTCATTCTTTTCAAAACTGACATTTTGTACATTTCCCCAAGTACATAGTCTTTAAAAACAATTTTAAATGGCTGGAAGGTATTCCATGGCATGATAATCTCTTCACTCGATTCTCCGGGTTTTTTTGTTTCTGCTGTTTTACTTTTCAAAACAAGATAAACGACAGTAAATGTCCTTATAAATAAATCTTGAGGTTAGAGGACAGACGGAAAAGTGTCAGAGATGCGTCGTCTCCAGGCAGCATAGTAAGAACTTAATGAACACAGAGGCGAACTCGGCTGGTGACTGCCACCCACTCCTCCCACACCCTATTTTCAGGGGGACGCAGACCTTAGGGGAATAACTGCCCCCAGCCCCTCCTCTTCAGCCTCCGCCGGCCCAGCCGCCTGTCCCTGGGCAGCTGTCGCTCCAGCCTACCAGGGACACACACATCTATCAGTGTCACACCTGCAGGGGGCGCTCTCTCTCTGCTGACAGCTCCAACCTGGTGTAATAACTGCTTCTGAGTTCCACCGGGCCAGACTCCACTTCTCCTTCATATGTCCGAGGTCTCACTGAGCGGCTGGCACATGGTTAGATACTGGGTGTCTGGTTCATACCTAAGTGAGCTAGTGAATCACTGGGAGGATAAGTAGCAAATGACTTGATTGGCTGATTGCCCGAGTTCCAACTAAGCACATGTGTGTTTTCTGTTTTAGCCTGGGGAGGAAACTGAATGGAGTTGACTCGTGCTGTGCTCCTGTGCTTACAGGATGATACCTATCCGTCATCTGTCCCAGGCCAGGCCCTTGGATCACCACAGAGCGGTCCCACTGCTTCAGCGATTCTTACTTGGCGCTTGAGTTTCTGGGGCCCAGGGGTCTGGATACGGGCTGTGGGCTCCGCCCTCTGCTCCTCCACACACAGAGCCTATGCCCGAGGGCAGGCAGGGATTGATTCATCGAACGCTTGGGATCCCAGACCCGGAGAGACAAGAGCTGAAGGCCAGGAGAGCTCAGGTCTTGCGCAAGTCTGAAGACCCAGGAACAAGGGGAGCCACGGGGTAGCTCCAGTTCAGGGCCAGAAAGCTCAAGACCTGGAAAGAATCTGTTTCAGGGCAAGTCTGAAGACAGAAAAAAAAGCGGTAGCCCAGTTCAAAGACTGTGGGGCCGGAAGAACCCTTACTGTGGGGAGGGTGCTTCATGCTAGTCCTGGCCCTCTGGCTGATGGCCCACATGGGGGACCCCTCTGCTCTGCTCAGTTAGACATAAATGCCATCCTGGGCCAGGGATTTAGCTCAGTGGTTCTGGCACCTGCTTTGCAAGCGCAAGGACCAAAGTTCGATCTCCGGTACCAAAAAAAACCCAGAAAAAAAACCCATAAATGCCATCCAAAAACACCCTGCCTAGACACCCAGCATAATGTTCGACCAACTACCGGGGTCCCCTGTAGCCCAGGGAAGTTGACACCCTCTGAAGCTTCCAACATGCTTCCCCCACATCAGTAAGAAAGCATCTCTCCACGGATGGAAAGTCCTCGCCTTTCTTCAAACACTGGCAGCCACAGGTGGAAGTCGTCAGCCCCCCTTTTCGGGAGACTGAACCTCTCCGTAGCTACTAACTCCCGGGTCCGAGAAACGCTCATTGAGTGAGTCTGTGTCTTTTGCCCTGGCAGGAATCTGACCTTCAGGTCTTCACTTGCACCAGTCCACCTGGCAGCTGGCAGGAATGGGGCAGAGAGGACGGGGTGCAGGGCAGGAGCAGCTCCTGCTGACCTGGATTTGAGGGTCTGCTCTGCCACCGTGTTGCTGTGAGGCCTTGAGTGTGACCTCGCGTCATTAAAGGCACCTCCACCTTCTCTCCAGTGCTAACATCCAATCAAGGAATCATTGTTTTGCAGGTAAGGGAGGTGGAAGAAGTACTTGCAAACTGTGATGACAAGGAAGCTTTGGAGGTACTGGTGGTGGCGGCACAACTTGGCAGCTTCAGTCAATCCACTGAATTGCCACTTTAAAAGGTTCAAATGACAAATTTATTCATTTATTTATTTTTTGGTACGGGGGATCGAACTCGGGTCCTTGTGCTTGCACAGCAGGAGATAAAACCACCGAGCTAAATCCCCGGCTAAAATGGCAAACTTTATGTTTTACATTGAGGTATTGCTGGCAATTGGGGATACATTCAGAAAAATGCATTTTGAGGTGATTTTGTCATTGTGTGACCATCACGGAATTACTTACACAAACTCAGGTGGTGTGACATCACAAGATGGTATTATTTAATCGGTTCACATCACATATGCAGTCTATCATTATGTGGTATGTGGCTGGGTATATTTTACAGTAACAAAATATTTCTGAAAAACACAAGTGTGCACATAGATCTAGAGCAGTCCTCCAACATTGAGGCTCAGTATTTGAATCCATTCATGCAGGATGTTCGTGGGGTGGTGAGTGTCTCGGTCACTTTCCCATCACTAGGGCAGAATACCTGACAGCCCCAACTTACAGGAGGAGAGGCTTATTTGGCTCATGTCGTCAGACGGTTCAGTCCATGGTCAGCTGGCTGCAAGGCAGGGCAGCATGGTGAAAGGACCTGGAGGAGGAGAGCTGCTCATCCCCTGGCAGCCAGAAAGCAGAAAGAAAGGGAGGAGCCCAGGCAAGAGATCCACCCTCCGGAGGCACAGGGACCACCTCTAGCCAGCCTCACCTCCTAAACTCACGCTCAGCTATGAATGCCTCCGAGGACAGGTCCACTGGCGAGGACAGCGCCCCAGTCACCTTCCTAGCACATGGGACCCCGGGGGGGACATTGCAGACCTAAACTGTAACAGGGAGGACTGGTGAGAACAGCCAGCAGCTCAGCATGGACCTAGACGGGGATGGCCCCGAAGCGGTGCTCTGGTCCTTCTGCCCTGCTCCGACTGCCGGACTGGCTGGGTCTCCATCAACCACGGGTCCTCCACGAGCTTGAGGGAGGAAGCTCCACGTGTTCTCTCTGCCTCATCAGGCTGGAGGAATGTCCTGCTGCTCTCTCTGCCTTTCTTCCAGGTGGGAAAGGAGCATCTAAAGACTGAAATTAAGTGGGAAATGTTTGCAGAAAGCACGAAGAGTCTGAATTTCAGTGAGCTTCACGTCACTACTGCTGCAGAGGCTATGACTGCTCCTCAGCAATATTACTGACTGCTGTTTCACGCCGGACAATGCATGGATGAGTCGCTGAACCTGGGAAACCCCAAGACGTTTACATTTTGAACTTTACACTTCGTTAGGCTAGGAACCCAGCCCTCCTGTCCGCCTCCTGCCTCCACAGCGGGCTGGCTTCGCTGAGATCCGAGTTTGCGTCCCGCTTCTGTGAGACCCAGGCTCCATCTGAAAGGGCAGCAGGGGCCACGCTCTGCGGCCACCTCTTTATCTCCCGAGTGCCCACACCCTGTTTGCTCTGTGCCCTTTCCAACTTTTCCGTAATTAAAACCCAGCCAGTGTCGGTTTCCTATTCATCCGCTCTGCTTCCCATCTCTGTAGTCCGATTCCTGAGCACCGGGCCCTGCCTTGTCCTCCCGCTGCCCCTGTCCTCTGCCCGTGGGTGGGGCTGAGGTCCCCTCCGGGGACGGGCAGATCCGCAGCAGGAGGGCAGAGGTGGGCATTGCAGAGGCAGCGAGTTCGCTGGAACTTGGGGCAGAATGGAACCTTGCAC
This sequence comes from Heterocephalus glaber, assembly GCF_000247695.1. The sequence continues at coordinate 29,809,772 of NW_004624742.1, forward strand.
ACTGCAGTGATGGACACAGCGCACGGCACTGGCTTTATTTAGTTTTGGAGGCTGCGCTACACTGGATGCACGGATCCCGACTGCAGCCCGTGGCTTCGCCCCGCGCCCCACACCTCTCACCTCTCCTGTGCCCCAGGAGCCAGCCTCCCTCCCTCCCCAAGACAATGCACCGCTCGGATTTGCGCTTCACTGTCATTTCCCGCAGAATCTGATGGAGATGCACTTCAGATTTTAAATTTAAATTCATTTTTTAAGGGATGCCTCATCTTAGTCACTTTCTTGTCACTGGGACAAAATACCGCACCCCGAAACTTCAAGGAGGAGAGCTTTGTTTCTGCTCCCACTTTCAGTCCATGCTCTGCTGGCTCCCGGGGCTGGCGGAGGTCAGCTGCTCAGCCCGTGGCCGTCAGGACGCCGCGAGAGAAGGGAGGAGCTGGGGGCAGGACCGCACCCCTCAGGTCACACCCCGTGGGCTCCTCCCACCCCGGGGGCTCCCTTCCTCCCTTGTCAGTGGACGAATCCGTAACGCACATAAAGCACGCGAATCGCACACTTGGCGGTGCCATGTGCTTGGAATGTTTCAGTCGGCTAAGCCCACCTCGCCCTTCAAACAGGTACCACTTCACAGAGAAAATGCTCAGATCCCCTCTTCTGTCTTTCTGAGGAGCACTGGGTCTCGGCCTTGTCCACGGCGCCCCGTCTGGCTGCGACTCTGTACCTGGGATCGCCCTCCCGGCCCCTCCGTGTCCCCACCGTTCCGCTCCCTTTCTCTGTGGTCCACTCTGAACTTCGCGTGCCAAGGCGCTAACTGTCGTTGTCCCCCGTCACATACTGCATTTAATTTCACAAATTATCCAGTGCCGTTCGGGTCCTTAGGCTGGACATGCGCACAGATGTGAGTCCCTTTCCATACCCTGGGGCCCGGGCCACTGGCTCCAGGACTTAATCCCGGGGCTCAGGTCCCCAGGACAGAATGGCCCAGGATTCGCTGTGTCTACATACATCCTTCTGTAAACTTCAAAGCTGTCCTAGGTAATGCAATGCAAACGCCAGGCAAATGGTTGCTTTACTTTAAATTATTTTAGTCTGATAGGGGTTTGTTATGAAATTTGTTTTGGTTTATTTTTCACTAGGCCACGTTTGCAGCAGATGGCGACACACACCTTGTGCACAGGGCAGGGTGTGTGTGGACACAACATGTCTTCATTATTTTTTGTCCCTACCCCTCTCTCCTCTCTTGCTCCCTTCTTCTCTTGCCCCTGCCCATTTGTAAAAGCTTTATTTCCAATTTTTCTCAATTCTTTTAAAAATCCCTTTTCTTCCTCTCTTGTTTCCCTTTCCATTTGAAAAAGATCTCCCTACTTCTTATTATCTACCTTTTGTTTTGCTCTTATTTATATTTTAAGTTTCTCATAGAAGAGAAACCATGTGATACTTAAGCTCATGTTTCTGACTTATTTCACTTAACATCATGGTCTCAAGGTGCATCCATTTCCTACAGATGACTCGTTTATCCTTCTTTATGGCAGCATAGTACTCCACTGTGTATAAATAGCACATTTTCTTTACCCATTCATCTGCTGATGGGCATACACACCATTTCTAAGATTTACCTATTATAAATTATGTTGCTATAAACATAGCACAGACCACAGTAATTTAGCTCTTTCAGGAAGAAACCTCGAAGGGGAATAAAACAGAAACAATCTGCTGGAAGATAAAATAGGCAAAACTATAATGTTTAGGGAATAACAACAAGAAAAATGTCTTCACATGTTAAGTAGATATGATTCTTTTCACACACTCTGGTCTGTGGCTGTGAGACTCGGTACACAGTGTGTGGGCACGGAGACCCCTGCAACTCTGTGTGTTGCACAGCTGTCAGTAGTGGGTGTCGTTCCGGGCAGGTCTCTGACATTTCCTTTTCTGTAGTTTCGCTTGTTGTGAGACAAGGTCTTGCTATGTAGCCCAGGCTGGCCTCAAACGTGCGGTGATCTTCCTGCCTCAGCCTCCTGAGTGCTGGGATCACAGACGTGGCCACCACACCTGGCACGTTGCTGCTCTGTCTTTCTTTAAGCGTGCCTGGTCGATGTGACCGGCCTGTGTGTGGAATTGGCCGAGGGCTCCACAGTGCAGAGCCTGTGTGCTCGAAGTCGCCACCGAGGCAGTCCCCACATTCCCACTGCAGGGCAGGCTGCAGCCATCTTTGTCAGTTTCTCTGCACAGCGGTGTGAGGTGGAACTTCTTTTTTAAATTTTTTATTATTTTTATTAAAAAATTTTTTTTTAGAGGTAGAACTTCTGAGTTGCAGAGTGCACGTATCCATCTAAATAGATCTGGCAAAGTAGTGCACAGATTTACGTGTTCCACACTTAGGTGTCATCAAACTGAGATTCTGGCTGCTATCGGGGGAAAGTTCTTACCTCATTTTAATTTATCATCCACTATTTTTTTTTTTTTTTTTTGGTACCAGGGATCGAACTCTGGACCTTGCGCTTGCAGACAGGCACCAGAACCACTGAGTTAAATCCCCGGCCCTATCATCCACTATTTTAAGAAAGGTGAGCATTTCTGGGGTTTTTTGGTACCAGGGATTGAACTTGGGTCCTTGCGCTTTTGGGGCAGCTGGTGGAACCACGGAACTAAATCCCCGGCCTGAGGAAATGGCTATTTGTGTTTTCTTTTCATCAAAGAGGAACTCTCAGGCCGATTCTTTGTTTGCTTCTTGAGACAGGGTCTCACTATGGAGCCCAGGCTGGCCTCAAACCCACACTGATCCTCCTGCCTCAGCCTCCCAGTGCTGGGATTACAGGTGTGCACCACCACACCCAACTAGCCCAGCATTTTTGATTGGATCGTTTCTCCTTTGTTTAATAGGTTTACAGCATTAATATTAATATGCATTATTCTTCTTAGTTCCTATTGTTTTGAAAGTAAAAAACATTTTGGAGACTATTTTTGTATTAGTGAAGTTTTAAATGACATCAGTCTTTGGGTTATGACTTCTGCTTTTAAAGAAATTCTTCCTTATTGCAAGGCTGTAAGCACAGGGTTTTGTTTCTCTCGGATAGTTTCATAGTGTAGCTTGGCTTTGATGTCATATGGGACATTCTGATAAATAAAGGCATTCCAGTGTCTCCAGCCTGGCAGCAGGGTGGCTCACTGCTGTCACTTGGGCATCCTGGACGTTCTCCTGGGTGTGCATGTGCAGGTGAGGTGCATAAACTCTATGAAATTGCCACGTTTTGGTGTCCTGTGTCTCATTTAAAATCCACCTTCTGGTCAGAGAAAACAATTATTCACTTAGCAAACTCCTGCTGGTGCCTGCCCCAGCCAGAGCTGGCAGGTGATGGGGACAGAGGGACCCGAGGCTGGCAGGGGCGGGCGGGAGCAGAGGGGGTGTGTGTGTCCTGGTGTCCATTGCAGTCACGAAGTGCTCGGACCCTCGAGGCATCAGCCGAGCGCTCTGCATCCATCCTCTCGGGCGCTGTGTCCCAGCCCTCTGGTCCCAGGGGGCCCTTGGGGCTCGTGTCTGGGGCCCCGGGTGCAGCCCTCCTGCCATGCACCAGCTGCATGGTGCCTGCTGCCTGTCCGCAGTCCCCTCCCACCCCAGCTGGTCCAGTTCATGGTGCTGATCAGCTTCACGAGCCAGGCAGCTGAACTCAGTAGGTGGCAGAGCCAGCACCTTGGTCCCCTTTCCCTGTAGGTGGTTGGGCCCAGGAAAGACCCAGCTTCCCCTTGGTGAGTGCCTGGCTCTGGTGCCTGCTGCCCCACAGAGGGACGCTGCAGGGGACGTGACCACAGTGTGGACAGTCACAGGCAAGGTGCATTAGAAGGGAGGAAGAAGGCTGTCATCCAGGGGAGGTGGGGCACAGACGGGAAGTGCTCCAGGCAGGGCCAGCAGCACATGCAAAGGCCCTGGGGTGGGTCAGGTCCAGGATGTTCAAGAACTTCACACAGCAGAAATGAGGGGCCTTGGTGGGCAGAATGCGGGCACGGGGACTTTATCTTACCGGAAATGACAATCCAAAAGCTGTTAAGCAAATAAGTAAGTTTTCAATTTTACATTTAAACAAAGATTACTGTGTCCTGGGAGTGTAGCTCAGCTGTTAGAGCTCTGGCCTGGCACGAGTGACGCTCTAGGTTAAAAATTAAAAAAAAAAAAAAATTTAAATTAAAAAAGGGACCCCGTACTGACTCCAACACGTTACAAGGCGGCGCACACTTCTTTACGCTCTGCGCTCCGATGGGCGTGCTCACGGGCAGGCAGGGCCTGTTGGGGCGGGAAGGGAGTGGGCGGGCGCCGCCCCGCGAGACCAGAGGAGCTGGAGCCCACGCCCCCCGAACGCCGGCCACGCGTCCCGGTCCTCTGCGGCCCTGGGCCGGCTCCCTCTTTGTTCCGGACGCCAAGAACCAATGGGGCCAGGCGCGACCCAGAGACTCTGCGGCCACGGAGCCCAGCGGGGAACCGGGTGCTGTGCCCGGGCCAGGCCCCAGGGGGCGCTGCAGGGAGGCGGAGGAGCCTCGGACCTCAGCCCGGGACGCCCCCAGGCCCGGACCGGACCGCCAGGCCTGCTCCCCTCTCCCAGCTCACCCTCCAGAGCCGGTGCGGCGGGGCCCCCACACAGCCCGGGCGGTGTCACTGCGGTGCGCAAAGCTGCCGGGCACCGGAGGAGGGGAGGCTGCGCTGCCAGGGGCGGGGCGCACGCCTGTGACCCAGCGCTCCGGGAGGCTGAGGCAGGAGGCTTTAGGGTTGAGGCCAGCTTGGGAAACTTAGGGAGGCTGTGCCCTAAAATAAAATGGAACAGGGGCCGAGGATGTAGCTTAGTGCAGGCCCTGGGTTCAGTCTCCATTGCGTGAGGGAGAGAGAGCGTGAGGGAGAGAGAGAGCGGAGTTGGAGGACAAACTGGGTCTGGATAAAGGATCGGCCCTGAACATTGCTTTGCAGAGAGCCAGGCTGCTTGTTATGTAATTTTTACCGAAGCCCTAGGGCTAAGAACTAAGGCAGTAATCCTGGTGGTATATTGGTACATAAAACACTCTAATCAAGCAGCACCCAAAATAGAACAAGAACAGTGTGAGATACAAGTAGCCCTGTGAGAAGTAGGATTTGAAATCCTGCCTACGTCAGCTCCTTCAAAAGAAACGCCTTTGACCACCACGCTGTTGAAGGGAGCACACGTGTAAATCGGGTGACAGGAGTCCGCTCCACTCAGCCACGTGTATAGAACAGAGAAATTATTATGTGACAGACAGGCTGCTCTCTCATGGCTTACGACCAAAACTATGTTTTTAAAAGTTGAGGGTTTTTATGACAGAGATAACATAATAAATCCCCAAACCTCTTAACACTGCACTGTTACTACAACATACTAAAAACTCTGTGCCAGGTGTGGTACATGCAAGTTTGAGGCCAGCCTGAACTACGCAGGAGAGGACTTTGTCTCAAAAGCTTGAAACAACAGCAACAAAGATCGTAGCATCAATGCACCAAAGGAGTCTCATACTAATTGCTTAAGCACGTGTTCCAGAGAATCAGCCGGCTTCATTCACTGCCTCGAATACTGTTTATATTATTACAGCACGCAAGCCTTTAATTACAGCTCTAGTGCATTTAGGAATTTAATTTTCAGTAAACGCCAGGCAAGCCTGGATCCAGGGCCGTAGCACTGTCAGGAGGGAGAAAGAGTCTGTGTGCTTCTAGCTGGGGACACGGCTGCCCTGAGGCTGCAGGGTGCAGCACGGCTCCTGGATGAGAGGGCTGAGCCTGGCCAGGACCCCGGAGCAACGCTGGCCGGCCCTTGCCTGAGTGGTGGACTTGGTCCCCAGCCCGGAGGCCTCTCTCCGGCGCTGATCGCCCATGGCCGCCCAAGTCCTCCAGCGCCCTGCGCCCTGCTTCCACACTGGGCCAGGCAGCTGCTCCATTCTCCAGCTCCCATCACCTTCAAGGACTGGGCTGAAGACCGACGCCTGCCCGGCTCAGGCTCACCGCATGCTGCCCGCCGCCCCCGCCCGCCTGGCTCAGCCTTCAGGTCCCTCAGAGGCCTCCTGTGGGTCTGGACTCAAAGCTGGGACTCAGCGGCCACAGTCCCGGGGGGCCACCGTTGGACCCGTGCTTGGTAAAACACTGCTTCCTGGGCTCAGGAGGGCAGACAGTGAGACACCAGCTCACAGGGACGTAGGTGGGACCCAGAGGTTGAGGCCCAGCCAGCTGCTGAGGACGTCTTCCCTTCTGCCCAGTGTGATCAGGCCGCCCGGCGCTGTGGACAGCAGTGGCAGCCGACAGGGCCGGACACAGGTGCTCTGTGGACGGCTTCACATTCAGGAGGGAGATGTCCTACCTTGTGACCAGTTTTCTGGGTCAGGTTGGGCCAGATTAGGTTGTGCATCCCCCTACAGCCACCAGGATGTGCTACTTGGCTCACGGTTGGACCAGCAGGGGACCTGGGGGGATTGGAGCCAGCATCTGCATGGTCATTGGCATTCCTGCAACCACAGGGCGGGGTTGGGCTGTGTGGCTCAGCCCCGAGCTTGCCTTGCCTGGCACAGTGTGTTTGTCAGGGGTGAAGGAGAGGGGAGAATGGAGAAAGCAGTTTCGAGGCCACTGATTCAGCGGAGCTGTAGACAGAGGCTTGCAAGCAGCCCCGCAAACACATGTGTGCACACGCAGGAAGGTGAGAGATGCGTGGGAGGGACACAGTTCAGGCAGACATGAGCCTTGGTGATTGCCAGGTGGGAGGTGGAGAATTCCACGCCAACTCTGAGACTGTGAGCTGGGACCAGAGACGCTGGGCCTTGCTCCCAGCCTCCTGGCTTTCTTTGGATTCAGTGCTCGGCCGCCCCAGGCAGACAGGAAGGAGAGCAGCTCAGACAGAGGCCAGGCGACACCCAAAAACCTGACAGGTCTCCCGGGTCTGGGGAAGGTCGTCAGAGGAAGGCCCGCTCCCCGAAGCAAGGCTCTTTCCTCGGCTTCCCTGGGAGAGGAAGTTCAAATTATAGGAAAAACTCCCTCTCTGGGGGAGGGAGCAGCAGTGAGTCAGAAAGTGAGAAACATGAAATTTAAGGAGAAAACAAAACCCCCAATTTAAAGACTCAGTCCAAAAATGGGCATCTGAAATGAACAGACTCTTCTCAGACGAAGTAGTAGAAGCAGCCAATAACTATATGAAAAAATGTTCAGCATCACTGGTCATTTGAGAGATGCAAATGAAAACAATACTGAAATTCCACCTCACTCCAGAAAGAATGGCTGCTACCAAGGAATCAACCAATAACAAATGCTGGAAGGGGTGTGGGGAAAGAGGAACCCTGCTCCACTGCTGGTGGGAGTGTAGACTGGTACAACCACTGTGGAAATCAGCATGGAGATACCTCAAAGAACTAGGGCTAGACGTCCCATTTGACACAGTTATACCTCTTCTTGGTATCTTCCTGAAAGAATTACAAGCATCATATCACAGTGATATATGTACACCCATGTTTATAGCAGCACAGTTTGTAACAGCTCAAGCTTGGAAACAGCCCAAATGCCCATCAACCAATGAATGGATAAAGAAGACGTGGTTTTTTATACAATGGAGTATTACTCTGCCATAAAGGATGAGCTTCAGACATTTCTAGCTAAATGGGTGGACCTTGAGACCATATGCTTAAGTGAAATAAATAGGACACACATTTAAATTCTGCACTGTTTCTCTGGTGTGAGAATCTGAAAGAGGAAATAAGGACTAAAATATCTAATAGGTATTGGGAAATGGGAAGAAAATGTTCAAATGGGAAGGGGAACAAGGGAGGAAGGAGGGAGAAAGGAAGGAAGCGACAGGAAAAGAAAGTGAAAATAGAAGGAAAAATGGAAACAAAGCTTCTGTACCTAGGGCGGGAGGGGAATGGGAAAAGGCGCGGGGTGGACCATGCACAGGTGCAAATGCCGTATGATGAGTGTTAGCATTGGGCATGCCTAGAATGACCAATAAATGTTGTTCTCTAAAAACAGCGATGAAATTAAGGGTTAGTGAAGTGGCCAGTTGATGAGAAGTTGGAGGAGACCCAGAGACATCTCCAGATCCCTGCGTATGTGGGCCCAGCCCCTTAGTTATGAGTGGACCACCTCACAAAGTGGGAGGCGAGGGGCATGGAAACAGCTTTCAATTTGAAGTTTTTAAATTTTCTAACTGAAAAATTAGGGCGCCGAAGGCTCTGCGGTTGGGCTGAGTGGAGAGGAATGCACGCAGGAATTGGCCGATCGACTCTGGGATGCCTGCGGGCAGAGGGCCTTACGAGGTCGTGGGAGGCTCTCAAATTTGCGCTTTACTCAGGTGCCACTGAGCACTCAGATTACATCAAAGGAGCAACAACCGCAACTACCTTACAGCTCCAAAGTTCAGGGTTAGACCTATCTGCAAAGTGTGGGACATACCTGGTGAGGACCCCGGCCTGCACCGACGGGGAAACTCCTGTTCTCTGCGGCGTGGCCTGCGACCCCGAGCTCTGACAGGCGACAGCGCTGCAGGCGTGGGGTGTGGGGTGGCTGGAGACGGGAGGACACCGCCCACCGCCGGGCTGCTCCAGGGGCCCTGTGGCCAGTGTTTCTCACATACTGCTATCCAGCAGCAAGGGGACAGTACTGCCCACCTCAGTTTCCCAGGGCAACAATAAGGAAACACCATTGTCTGCTGCTCAATGTTTACACTGACACGGAGCGCTTTCCCAAGAAGACACGCGTCACTTTATTTTTATTTTCTGCTGGTGCTGGGGATTGGGCCCAGGGCCCTTACAGGCCCCAGAGAGTCTTGCTGATTTGCTAATTTGCCCAGGCTGGGCTTCAACTTTCCACCCTCCTGCCTCAGCCTCTCCGAGTGCTGGGATTGACAGGCACATCACTAAGCTTGGCTAGATCAAAACTCCAACCCAAACTTCACAAACCTGTGAACGCTCCACTGGGTCTTTCCAACTCAGGTCTAATTCCTTGCTCAGGTGTAAGCATTCAGTTACTTCCCTCTGGAGTGCAGGATAGAGTTTTGCAAAAGACGCAAGTGAATTTCTCTTCCTGGGTCTCAGTGGACTGCACATATTTTGTTTCTAAACTCTTCCGAGCTTTGTGCTTCTTTTAAGTACTATTTCCACTCCGATCCTCCCACTCTCCTCAACTAAGAGCTTAGCTTTAGAGCCAGTGTGGTGGTGCACACCTGTGATCCCAGGACCCAGAAGCCTGAGGCGGGAGGATTGCCACAAGTTCAAGGTCAGGCTGGGCTACTGAGTGTGGTCCTGTCTCAAAAGACCAAAAAATAAAAATAATTTAAACAATCAGTTAGCTTTGTAACACAGAGATGCTTACCTTCAGGGCAAAAACCATAGTGTCCACGGAGTTTCTGGTTCTGGGATGACAGGGAACCCTTCCAACCCTTCCAGGGTAGAAACGACTATTTAACATCAACAACACATATTCAGCCGTGCAGGAAGGGGGCGCTGTGTTCCACACATCTTAAATGCTCACTTTGCAATGGCACTGGCCCATGGCATGGAGAGATCCTGGCTTCGGTGCAAACAGAGAAGCGGCCTCTGAGAACTCACACTGCAACTGACTGCTGCATACAGTTTATTCCACTAGACTGCAGTTTTATACACAGTAGGAGGGGTTTCCGGAGAGCACATACATAGATCACGTCCTGTACTGCTCAAGGACCAGTTTTTTACATTATATCATAATACCCTATCATTAAAACATTATTCAGTGAATTTTTTTCCCCAACTACATATAAATGGAGGTTTACCACACGCACGGTGCAAGAATGTCTTTATAACATATTTGAGTCACAAGATGTGAATATAGAGCACATCACTGTAATCAGAAACTACTTTAAAATCAGTGCCAGGGCGCGGCAGCCAGATGTGGTTGGTCCTTGCCTGAGCCGGAAGCAGTTTGGTGGATGACTTCCTGGATACCTGGCAGCAGCTTTTCACTATGATTTCAAAAGAAATCTTTAATTAAGAACCCAAATTTAACAATTTTAAAACACCTTCCCTTTTGTGTTCAATCCTCAGAAACGGGACATTTTAAAACGCCTCGTCTTTAAAACAAGGAGAATAAATCCAACCCCCCTTAGGGGAAGGCTGGGGCTGGGGTTTACATTTTGCTGAAACCTAAGAGGGCGAGAATGGGAAGTGTGGACAAAGGACAAAGAAGCGGGACATCTCTTCAGACTGCTGGGACTCCTCCCTCGGCCCGGCTCCGAGAACAGCACTGCGTTATGGATCGTTTCCGGGGAACTCAGGACAAGTCAGACAGCGAGCTTTCTGCATCTCCACTCTGTGGAGCAGCGGCTGAGGACGACTTAAATAAGAAGCGGAAACCCGAAGCACAGGCCTGCTCGGCACACACAACAGTGGCACCGCTGTGGACATCTCGCCTGTTTCCTTGCCTTTGCCCCGAAGTCCGAGTGTTTGAAAAGTTCAATAAATAGTAGAAAAATAATCCTTTACTTAGAAATTCTGAGATGCATCGTCGTCGCGGCTGGGTGTGAGTCCCACACAGCGGTGGAGGGACACACGGCTCCGGCGGTCACCGGCCAGTGCTGCTCTCGGGCTGGGACTCGTGCCCTCTTCTGGTTGAGGGCCGCGCTGGCTCCTGGACACTGCCTGCCTCATCCTCACCTAGCCCCGGCTCTGTCTGAGGGGCCCGATAGGCCAGCTCGGCGCCCTCCCCCGCGGGGCTCTGTCCTCTCCCCGACAGCACGTGTGCACAGGCAGAAGTGAGTCCCCAGCACATGCGCTGGCACGGGTTCGGGGTCTCCCGCGGCGGCCTGACCCCGCGCCCGCCGAGGTCAGCACTCGGCGTCCACGCTGTGAACTGTCACGGCCGCCTGCAGGTGGTGGCTGTGGTGCAGGGGCGCGTGGTGCGGGCGGCAGTGGTGGGGCTTGTGGCTCAGCAGCGCTGCGGTCTGCGGCGGGGCGTCCATGTCCAGCTCTTCATCGTGGTTGCCGACGTCCACACCGGCGGACAAGGGGTCGCTGCTGCAGGGCGGATTCTCGCTGTCCTCCTGGGGGCTCATGGTGCTGTAGCCTAGGGAGAGGACAAAGTGTTCCGGTGAGGGCATGGGAGTGGAGGGGCGCTCAGCGCGGAGGTCAGGCATCCCGGGGTGCGTCTGACTGACACGCGCAGAGCACACATTCGCACGCTGTCAGCGGGTGCCAAGAAACGCGTTTTGTTTTTTTTTTTTGGTACCAGGGATCCAACTCAGGTCCTTGCGCTTGCGCAACAGGGGTTGAAACCACTGAGCCAAATCCCTGGCCCAAGAAGCTCATTTTTAAAGAGATCTAGAGTCAACAGGTTTTCCCTAAAAACTACTACATCATGACTGCTGAATTTTTTGTGTTTTGTTTTTTGAGACAGTGTCTCACTATTGTAGTTCCGGCTGGCCTTGAATTCACAGTGATCCTCCTGTCTCAGCCTCCCCACTGCTGGGATTACAGGTGTGTGTCACCACGCCTGGGTGTATAATCATGTTAGACGGTTGAGAAAGGATTCAGAACAAAAGAAACCAAAACCCTCACTCCAGATCCCCAAGCCAACACAACAAACTGGAAGCCATCCTTCCTAGTCGGTTTTCCTCAGAGCCAGGACGGCCACTGGGGAGCTGTCCTCTGCCCGTGTTCCTGAAGTCACAATGAAGACTTTCTCTAGGGTCTGAGAAGAAATCCAGGGTTGTCAACAGGCAGCTTCAAGAGAAAGCCCTGAGCAGGATCCGGGTCTGATGGGGCCGCTGCGTGGAGCGCCCACCGGAACGCCAGGAAGGACGGGGGCGGAGGTGACGGCCACCACGTGCCCAGCTGCCGTGTGACGTCAGGGGCCCGTGTGGCGCCCCCTCCGCTGGGAGGACGTGAGAGGGCGGGCATCCCTGGCGGCAGACTCGCCTCCTCTGGGTTCTGAGGAACGCACTGCTCACGGGGAGGTGCCCGGCCCTGCGCGGTTTTCAGTCCCAGAATCCCCACCTGTGTGGGGAATGGCAGCAGCTGACATGGCCTCTGTGCTCACGGCCCTGGCGCACCCGGGAAGGCGTGACGCCGATGCACAGGCGAGGGCCGGGGTGAGGACAGGGGGGGCCCGACCCACCCGACCACCGCTCAGCAGCCGGGCAACGCAACAGGTACTTCAGGAACCTGTGGGAACCTTGCAGGGGTGAGACACCAGGGCGCACACCCGGTCCTGGAGGGCAGAGGCACCGGAGGGAGGAGCTGAACCAGCACAGCCCTCGAGGACTCGCTGCTGCAGGGCACAGGGACGGGAGAGGACATCGGGAAAACAGAGAGCACTGCCCCTTCTGTGATGCCCAGACCGCGGACTCGAGGTGGACGCTCAGCGCGGGGCTTGGTCTCACGGGTTTCATGGCAAAGGCATAATCGAGGGACAGAGAAGGAAGAGCTAATTCCGGCTGCAGGAGCAAAGAAGCACCACCGATTCTTATTTCAGCTGGGCTCATGTGGATGAATAGGAGTTTGGTGGGTAGGGAGAATGGAGGAACGAGGCCAGCCCACGCAGGAGCACGGAGAGAGAGGCCACCCCTATGCTGTGGCTCGGAGGTCAGTGACGGAGCCTGGCGTGCCGTGCAGTGTGCCGGGCTGCGACATCCTCAGATAAGGTCAGTTTCCAGGTCTAGGGGCTGGGAAGTAGTGACGCCATCACCGGGGGTGAAGAGACGGGAGCCAGAAGACGCCTCCCGGCATTGGCAGTGCTGAGTCTCGAAGGCGAAGTTGGTCACCAGGCTCTTGGTCCTCAGTAGCCACGAACTGCGTGCAGTGCAGCCACTGGAGACAGAGTTCTGCTAAGTGACCAAGGTGCCCAGGCTAGGTTCGAACTCGTGATCCTCCTGCCTGGGCCACCGGAGTGCCGGGATTCCAGGCCTGTGCCACTGTGGCTGGCTGTCAGTGAACTGTGTTATTAGTGGCTTCACTGGCGTGATGTCCCCTCATCTTATCTGCTGAGGAAGCCATGCAAGTGGTCGGTCACAGGGCTCCGCCCAGGTGCCTGAGTGGGCTCCCCAGGCCTGCGGCTGCTCTGGGGCCATGATGGTGCAGCTGTCTCCAAGGGAGCCTGGGGCCCCTCGCTTCTTGTTACTGGTCTCGGATGTGAACCCCAGCAGGGCTACCCCGAAGGGAACCCTCATTCTGCAGCTTTCACTTCACTTCCTCACCGCAAACCTATTGCTCAATCCCTCTGCAATTTTTGACTTCAAGATCTGCAAATCTGAAGGCAGAGGGAATGGGGGGTGGCCAGTTGGAGAGGAGCAGGAGAAAGACAGATGCATTTTCTCACGCTGCACACTGGCCGTCTGCTCAGTGGAGACATCAGCGGCCTGACTCTGGGGAGGATGCACTATTAAAACGCAGAGGTATGCTGACACTGCCAAAGGCGTATGGGGACAGTCTAAGGGAGACACAGGCTCCAGGAGAGAGGCCGGGCGTCCATAAAGGAGCACAGAGCTCCCTCGGATTAGGCATTTATGCTTTGGCTTTCTGCTTATTTTTTTATTTATCTGACGGTTGCCAGGAAACCGGCAAGCGGCAAGGTCCCTCCCAGGACTCATGCGCCATCTACTGGCCACAGCGAGCACCTGCAGGAAGGTCTGGCACCTTTAACAAATGGCTGAAGTTCTTCGGAATTGGCCGAGAACTAGGGAAATTCCCTTCTTCGAAGGAAAAATGTTGCTCAGCATACATTTGCAGAGAGTTTCTGTGTTCTTGTGCAGTGCTGGGGTCATTCGTGCTGGGTAAGTCCTCTCCTCATCCACCGAGCTCCCTCCCGCCTGCCCGGGTTTCTGAGGTGTGCTCCAAATGTTCTCCACCAGGCACAGAGGAATGCGCGTTGATGCTTGTCAACTTAAAAACGACAAGTTTGAAGAGTAGCTTTTCCTTACTTTATTTCTTGCAGTGCCAGGGCTGGAACCCAGGGCCTTGTGCATTCTAGGCAAGCTCTCCACCACAAAGCTACAGTCCCAGTCCAAGAAGTTTTTCTTCTAAGATACCAAAGTTAAAATTAGATTCCTTTAAGTACAAAACTCTACTGGCTACCTTAAATATTTCTAAAGATAAGTAAAACTGCAGCCTGAAGGCTGCACATTAGCTTGGCTACATTCCACTTTAATTCTGGGGACACAGCAGCCTGGGCCTGCTGTGTGCACGCTTGTTTGCTTTTGTGCGTCATGGGCAGGCAGGGAGTCCACCTGGGCAGCGTGATGCCAGCCCCAGGGGCTGCCAGGATCCACTCCTGATAGAGGCGACCCCATCCCCTTCTATCTGCTCCACCAGGCAAGCTGCCGCAGTCCTCCTTTCATGGGCTCAGGAATCCATGCACTCATTATGGTTTCCTCCTAGACTGTAAATTCCTCCAGGGCAGAGAGGCAGGAAGCCGAAGAGGTTACCCTGGGCTCTGCATTATTTCATTTAATCCTCATGACTTCACCACGGAGAAATTTTTAATCCTTTTTTGGCGATACTACTGGGGATCAAACGTGGTACCTTCACACTGACCTATACCCCTGCCTCAGCCTCCCAGAACGCTGGGATTATAGGTGTGCCTCACCTACCACAACCAGCTTCTCAATCTTACTTTATTTTTGTACCAAGGATCAAACTCGGGTCCTTGCGCTTACGCAGCAGGTGGCAGAAACCACTGAGCTAAATCCCCAGCCCTCAATCTTACTTTTAAGTATCAGGACACTAAAGTCCAAAGTAACTCACAAAGACCTTGACAGCTTGTTAAAAGACAAAACACAGAAGGGAGAGGAGCTGGCATTCTCTCGGCTGGGCTTGAGCAGGTCTCCTGAGCTCCTCCCCGTGCTGCCCTGCCTGGCAGGAACGACAGCCTGCATCCCACGGATCCACCCCAGAGGACGGGGCGGCTTTCTGTGAGGAGCGTGTGCATGTGGCTTACTTTCGGCATGGAGTGCTGCACACAGGCGGCTCCACAGCGCACCTGGCATGGAACGCCAGTGGCTCTCACTTCCTTCGGCGTCCCTCCGTGTGAGAGCTATTTCATTCCTTGGGGACTACAGGGATCCAATCATGGTGAAGAACGAATCCCAGCCCTGAGCCCCTGCCTTGGTTTTCAGACACTGCCCGATTCTTTCATTTCAACCTTGCTTTGGGTGCCACTGTACGGAGACCTCAGGAAGGGCTCCCTGAAGTGGGGAGCCCCACTTGGAGCCCCAGTTTGGTGTCACTGCAGCGGGGAAGAGAGAGGAGTCAGTTCCTCTCTGAATGTGAACGTCAGTAGTCCTGGCCTGTTTTATCATGCACAGGGGAGGCACAGCACTCCCGGCAGAAGGAGTTCATGCAGGTTCAAAGGGGTTTATTGGGAAAAAGCCAGGAAGTCAAGAAACCAACAAATTCAAGTTCTGCCCGGGCTCTCCATGGAAACGCGAGGCTGTTTAGCTGGTGGGAACAATGTCGCTCTAAGCGAGCTGAGCCTCCGATTCACCACACGCCTGGGCTTCTCCAGTTTTCCAGAAGGAAGCCAACTGTGCCATGGGGAGAAGGCTCGGGGCACTGGGACTGAGGTGGAAGAGCAGAGTACAAGAGGCCCAAGTCCCTTATTTGTGCACTGGAAAACGAGACCTGTTTCTGGAACCTGAGATTGCTAGCTTAAAAAATAAGGTCTGTGGGGCAGAGGTGATGATGGGCGTGGCCAGGACACATCTGCGGGGCTCTGTGACCCCGAGCAGGTGAGGAGCTGGGGCTCGGCTACTCCACCGGTCGGCCCAGGGACTTCTCAGTCACAGCCTTTCTTGGCCTGGGCATCCCGCCGTGCTCGGTACTCTCTGCTGCCTTCACGTCTGACATTCTGGGCTCCTAACTTCTCAACCTGTAATCCCAGCTCTCAGGAGGCTGAGGCAGGAGGATCACTGGGAGTTCTCAGCCAGCCTGGGTTACATAGTGAGTTCAAGGCCAGCCTGGACTACATAGCGAGACCCTGTTTAATCCCCTTTCCCCCATCAACCTTCACAGCTCAGCAGAGTTGCTTTGATGGTCAATCTTCCCTGTGCCTCCTGGACAGGGCAGAGACAAGGGCAGAAAATGACGGGGCAACGTGTGTGCTCTTGTTGGTCCCCAAAAGTACGCAGCTGGGGAAGAGCCCCCTAATATGGGGGGGTTCTAATCCAGGGGTGCTATGACCTTGAGCTCCACCCCTAGCTGCTTTGATTTTGGAACAGTGTTTTGCTAAGTTGCACTGGGAAGCCTCCTGCTTCAGCCTCCCAGTGCTAACGCACCAGCTGGAGAGGTCTGATGCTCACTCAGGGTGGCAGGACCTAAGCGGATGCTGTTTTATGGGGGACAAGCAGGGTGGCAGGTGGGAGCCGAAGAGGCTGAGTGAACCTCTATGGAGAAGACCTGCAAGCACCCGCACATCCCAAGGCCACCTGGCTCAGGTCTGGGTGCACCTTCTGGGGAACCATGGATAATGGAAGCCCAAGCAGGGGCAGAGGGGGTGGGGGGCACCCTCCCAGTGGCCTGACCCTCGTCCACCTGCAGGGCAGCGGCTGTCTTACCGTGGTCACTTTCTGTCCCCGACCGGCCCCAGTAGCGCCGCCTCCTCTCGGGGCTGTGTGCGTGGCGCTCCATGACGGCGGCTATGAAGCGTGTGTTGCTGACTGCGGGACCAAGGATAGCAAGTCGTCACCCTCCACAGCCCATTCCCAGCCCTGCTGCCAGCCCTGTGGGGAAGCAGGGCTCTTCCCTGAGCTGAGTCCGCTGGACAAGGGGCAGGCGTTTGCACATCTTCCTCCTGGGAGACACCGGGTTGGAGGGGGAGGTGCCGGGGAAGGGCCAAAGCTTTGGGCCAAAGCGCTTAAAGCAAAATCAAAACTACATTTACAAAATCTTGCGATTTTCTAAAGCAAAGCAAAGCACTGTTCCCAAGGAGAAAGGGAGGGAAAAGCCCGCCGCCGTGCCAAGGCTTCTTAAATTTTAATAGGAGCCAGAAGGACACAGCACCTCCTGGGGCCCAGCCCCTGCGGACCGCACGGGCAGCTGCTACTCACTGATCCCTCGGTCCTCGTGACTGTCATCGTCTCTTTCATCTCTGTCGTTCTCCAGGTTGGACATACGCACTGACATTTCTGCCACCGTTGGAGAGAAGCGTGGTTATCTCATCACACAGACCGCCCGCCCGATCACCCCGCCGAGGCTGTTGGACACAGGTGACAGCGGCCCACGGGAGCCAGTGGGGCTGCGGTGCAGCTTGGGGCGGGTGTCAGCCTGGGCCCCCACAAGGCCCAAACCCAACAGGACCAGAAACAGGTGACTCCCAGCTGGCACTCCTTCCTGATTTTAGAGGAGGAAGCAGACTCCAAGGAGAAAGGAAGAGGAAAACCAAGAGCACCTGCTGCCAAGTTCTGAAGGGGGAGAGGAGCAGACAGGAGGGCAGAATAGAAACGGAAATGGAAACACAAACGGGGCCTCGGACCGGACTGGTTAACACCGGGCAGGGCATGGGGCTGTCACCATCCCCGCCCCAAGGCCACGCGGAGGAAGCTGGCCTGGCTGGGTCTCAGGGTCAGCCTGGAGCTGCCCAGCTTCCGGGAGGACGGCCAGCTGCTGCCAAGTGCAGACAGCTCGCCGAGGTCAGGAGCACATGGGACTCACTCTGTCCTCGACTCCAGCCTGTCACTCACACGTGCATGCGTGCGTGTGCACACAGGGACAGGACTGCAGCCCTGGCAGGGACGACTGGGCCACCTTGGGCTGGCCTGGCTTTTGGGCCGGTGAGGGCAGTGCCCGGCCCTGGCTGGCGTAGGACAGGGCCTGGGGCGGGGAGAGGCTGGCTGAAGGAAGACACCTGGAGGTTTCAGGATCAGGAGGGGCTTGTGGATTTACATGGTAAACAGAGGCTCTGGCGCCTCCTGGGATGACACCAGTGAAGCTGAGGAGGCAGCCTGATCTGATCTTTCTTTTTTTCATTTTTGTTTGTTTTCTGAGACAAGGTCTTGATATGTAGTTCAGGCTGATCCTCCTGCCTCAGCCTCCTGAGTGCTGGGATTACAGGCGTGTACAACAAGGCCCGGTTACTCTTATTTCTTAGAGGTTTAAACAACTGGCCAGTGTCCTTGTTGCCTGGGGATGACCGAGTGGTGGCTGCTGCCAGGCCAGGTGAGGCGTGAGTGTCCGCTCTGCACACACCTTGGGCCGCCAGAGGCGACATGTGCTGGTGGCTGCGGCGGTGGATCTGGTGGCGGTAGGCGTACACGGCCAGGACCAGCACCATGATGCAGCCCATGATGCCCCCGGCCACGGGCCCCACGGGTGCGCTCTTGATCATGTTCAGCGTGATCACCTCGTCACCTTGAGCGAAAAGACAGACGTCCCTTAGGGCCTGAGGGGAGCAGTGGGCGGGGCCTGGGTGGGCCAGGACAAAGACCTGGGGGCGGCGCTGGGGGCTTCATGCAGGCCCTGGCCCCCAACAGCGGGGAAGGCTGCACGTGCTTGGGTGAAGGTCACCAACACAAGGCGCTCCGTGCTCCAGCACGCTTGTGCCCGGGGCACAAATGCCTCTTGGAGAAGGGAACCCAGCTCCGGTGTCAGTCGCCCACCTGCTGAAATGTGGGGTGCCAGGAGCCCTAATTCTGCGTCAGACCGACTGTGGGGCTCGGGTTCCCTCTGGGACACGGGACACACTGCCCAGCCCAGGCGGCAGACATCAGAACCACGGTGGAGCTGGTCCCGGGCTCTCCCCGATTTGGACCCAGCGGGGATGCTCTGTATCTGCATCCTCGGATGGTGTGCGGGTGCGGGTGGCCAGAGCTGCAGCCCCAGCCGGCTCGGGATCTGACTGGAGCAGGAACTGCCGAGCTGCACGGCGGCCCGCACAGTGACCTAGCTATGTCCATCCCACCGGACGGCGAGGAGCAGCATCTCCTGATGGCAGGAAGAAGTTAGGACTGGGCGCTGGCTGTGGGAAGACACTGGAAAGCATCTAGTGACGGTCCCAGCTCCCTGGCGCCCAATACCAGGGGCGTCCCTGTCCCCTGCCCAAACTGCAGTCCCACTGTGGGCAGCTCTGACGTCCGCGCCTCCCAAGGCCCTGGGCCCTGCCGTGGGGCTCAAGGGTCCCGCTGGGGAAGCGTGAGGGGAGCAGAGGGGGCAGTGGCAGCGGGAAAAGGGACATTGCCGGTCACGTGCAGTTGCTGGCCCTGCGCCTGTGCTCAGAACCGGCACTGCAGGCACGGACCCCAGGGAGGGACGGCACCAGCTGTCCCAGCGGTGGCCAGCCGCCCTGGAAGCAGACCGCCGGCCCTGGTTTTCTAAGGCCATGAGCAAAGGGCTTGGGAGTCAGCAGGGGCGACCACGACTCGGCCCAGAGCGGGGAGCAGTCTCGGCAGCAGAGCTGCTCCGGGCCCCGGCGTACCTATGGCTCCCATGTCGTTCCTGTACGGGCTCTTGGCCCCCACGATGCCCCCGAAGCACTCCTTCTGCGGGGCGCAGTAGGACCTGTCCAGCTGGGTCTTGCCGTCGCTGTCCACCACACACCACTCGCAGTCCAGCACCCCGAAGCAGTCCCTGCGGGGAGAACACGTGTTCCCGAGCGCGGGTGCTGACCCGCAGCGTTGGGTCCTCGGCACGGGCTCCGGGGTCCCAGGGACAGCGAGGGACCCTGCCCCGGGCAATTAGAGGATGGCACCCACGGGGACCAGCACCGCGCTGTTCAAGAGAGCCTAACCCCAAGTGGAAACGGCCCGAGGTTTGTGGCTCTGGGGCTGACATCCTCAGGCGTGTGGGCGTCACTGTGAGAGAGGGAGGAGACGCGGTGGAATCAGCTCGGGCACGGTGAGGACAGCGAGGACAGATTCCACACCGCCCGGCTCTCAGTGTGCCTGATATGTTCTGTGCACGGTCTGAGGGCTGCTCTGCCCTCCACCGAAGAACACACCGTGCCCAGTGTGGTGGTGCGCGCCTGCAATCTCAGCACTTGGGAGGCTGAGGCGGGAGAAGCACCCTGAGTTGGTGGCCAGCCTGAATTACACAGTGAACCCTGTTTCAAATGACAACACCCCCACACCAGGAGGTCTGGCTGTCTCCTCTGTGCTTGCGTTCTGCTTTACCGAAGGGCTGTGGAAACCCAATCCAGACCTGGAAGGCCGTGTGGCCTCAGGAAGAGGAGCTGCTAGTGGGGGGCTCAGTGGGGTGTGCCCCCGCCCGGTGCCCCGGCCACCCCTGGCTGCTCACCCGCTCTCCAGCCTCTGGCTGCACCTGCTGTTGACACACTGGTGCAGGGCATCCTGCAGGCTGGGGTCGATGGCTGTGTATGTCACCGGCTCCTGGTGGACCTCACAGCTCGGATTCCTGTGCAGAGGGGAGTCCCAGGGGTCAGGGCTGGCCTCGCCAGGGCCACAGTGAGGGGCTGAGTCCTGGCTCTGCCACTCACCAGCCCGTGCCAGTGACCCACATCCTCTGAACTCCTTTACAGTGGACCCTTGAGTCACAACTGGCCCGACAGATGAACAACTTGGGTTATGACCAGAATTTTAGTTTTAGCTTATGAACAAAGTCTTGAGTTATGACCCGAATGCTGGCTGCTTGTGCTTCCAGATGGCCTCAGATACAGATTTAACCCTTAAAGAGCTCTGGAAGGAGCAGGACAGCATCCTTCCTGTGTGGGGCTCACTGGGAAATCCCGGGCCAGTGTCTCTCTCAGGACACTGAGATCTGCCTGTGTGCGGGAGAGACTGTGAAGGTTGTGTAGAGGAGCCTGAGCCTCCACTGACCAACCTGAGTTACAACCAGTACTCAGAACGGGTTGAGTTCGTAAGTCAAGGGGCCACTGTATTTATGTAACATCCGTGTGAGAATTCATTCACATTTGACACTGCAGAGCACATAAAACCGACTGGCACCTCCGTGCTCAACCTTACGGTCCTCGGGTAGCCACTATGAACAGCTGAGCGCAGGTGCTTTCAGACAATTTCTCTACGCCCAAACATGCATGCACCGTGTTCATACACAACACTCTTTCTTGTAAGTTCTAGGGAAGGGATCTGCCACAATTTATTGCCCTGGTCTTAATATAAACAAATGATGCTGCATCCCATGAGTGCAAGGTTCCCGCATGCCTGTCACAAGCTAAGTGGAAGGCTTGGATACGTGGCAGCCGCTTCACAAATGCCTGTGATATTCTTACTGAGTGGGTGTGCGATGCTCTTCACACTTCCACAGCATTTCCACTTAAACATCACCGCTGACACCACTGGACCGGCCAGGGCACAGGTCCTTCCTTGGAAGGAGTCGTTTTTGTATCCCAACCCAAAGTGAATCTGCAGCAGGGTCCATGCAGTTTGGCACACGCACATGCACAGGTGCGTGGGGACTGTGTGCACATGTGCACACCTACGCACACACATGCGCCTGTGTTTACCGGCTCTCCGCGTGGGTGAGGTTGCCAGTACACTCGTTGACCTCTAGGGGGCACTCACACGGACATTCGCATTCGTTTTGTTCCATCCTGCAAGCAAGAGGCAGTTACTAGGCAGAGGGATAAGGACTACTGTACACGTGTCAGGAAGGAAAATAAAGAAGGCTTGGCAGATACAAATGACAGTCAAAATAAAGAAGTCACGAGCAAAGGGTTAATTAAATGCACACGTGGCTCCACCCATCCCCGTGGACAGCAGGACACAGAGGACAACCTGCTTTGAGCCTCCCTTTGAGCGGGGCTCCATTCCCTCCGACACCCCTATGCCGTGCTTCTGCAGAGGCTGCCTGCAGGGCCTGCATCAGTGAGACTGTTGACCAGCGAGGTGGTGAGCGGAGCGCATGGCCCATTGCCACCTACCGGTGGCAGTTGAGGCAGAGCCGGTCCACCATGCTACAGGCACAGAAGGCAAGTGAGTCACACGTCTCGTTGACGATGCCGACGAATGCGTTGGTGCCCGGGATCCTCGCCAGTCTGTACTTGGAGCAGTGGCTGCCGTGCACGAGGTTGGTCAGGTCCCCCTGCAGAGCAGGAAGTGTCAGGGTGACAGCGATGCGTAGACGCAGCCCCAAATCCCAAGCATCAGCCAAAAGCAGCCAAATGAAACCGTTTCCGCTGAGAGAGGTAGTAACCAGTCATCGCTGCAATGTGGGGAAAATTACTCGTAATCTCACTGAGCAGAGAGAATTCCCTTTAATTGTGTATATGTTATAGTCTTTTATCTGGGCTTATACAAACATAAATTTTTATAGCTGATGCTTCTTATAATCTGCTTTTGAAAAATGTAACAATGTACCATAAAAATGAAAACTTTAAGAAGAAGAGAAAGATAATTTTCAAGTAAGGGACAGTTTAAAATTTATTCAAAGACAAACAACCACAAAACACGCACTGCTTTCCCTCGGTTAACAAGCCTTTCTCCCTTCTGGAATACTAAAATTATTTAAAAGCCAAGGCCTCTTTAAGGGGTTAATTTGCTGCTCCCAGAATACTTAAACAATCCAACTAAAGCAAGTATCCTTCAGCCTATAACAAGCAAAGGTGACAGCCTCTTGACGAATTTGTTCACTGTATGCAGAAACCAAAGATGCAAACGCAGAGCTGCGAGGTTCTGTGTCGCTATCTTTTGCGTGTGTCATCTTTCCTGGGAAAATCTCTTAACCCCCTGCTTGCTTCTGTGCTGTTGATCTCTTAGGTATGTGTGAGGTGGGGACAGACAAACTCAGAGAGCTGTGGCACTGGATGGGTTCCTTCCAGTCCAAGTCCCTGTTGAGATATCTCAGGCCACTAAGAAATTATTTTAATTCACATCCAACTAAAACTTGTCTTTCTGAAACACTTCTACTCCAGATTCCTGGTTTTGTCTGTCAGAGACTCCAGAAACAATACAAGGTGTGATGGGAAAATGTGATGTACTTAAATAAAAAACAAGTTATTGCAGTAAAAGACACATTCCCATTTACCCTCAAAATCCTCCCCTGCACTTGGAACACATGCGTCCCATCCTTCTCACTGCTTCCTGCAGCGGCTCTGGAGTCTTTCCTGAGGGTTTAGTTGCGCTGTCCTGGCTGCCTCGATGTCTCGAGTCCATTCAAAACATTACCCTTTCTTGGTCATTTTGACTTTGTGCAAGAGAGCCGGAAGTCGTGCTGTGCCAGATCCGGAGAATAAGGCGAATGCGGGCACAGCGTTGTTGGCACCACCTGTTTTTCTGCTATGGTACTCAGCAGCAGCAGGATTCACTGTCTTTTTTTTTTCACACATTGTAAAGACACTCAGGGAAGAGGACTGCAGAGCTGCTGTAGAACGTGGCGAGAACCATGGGGATAAGTGTGTTCAGACCAAGGGGGAGGAGTCTGAGGCCTATTAATGGCAGTGTGTCTTTTGCCTTAAAGGAATTTAACATTCACTGTATGTTTGACCACCCTTGTAGCAGAAATGGTGGCAGACACATGGAATGAGCCAGATTCTCACGTGGCCACTTTAGCAGCTTCCCTGCTAAATGCCTGAGTGTCCCCTTTGAAGACAGCGTCGTTGCTCAGGATGCAGGGTGGATCTGAAGTGGGCCATGGAGACTTCCCTGCTTTGGAGACCTGATTCCATTCATGTATTCATTTTTTATTTTTTGGTACTGGGGATCGAACTCGGGTCCTTGCACTTGCACACCAGGCGGTGAAACCACTGGGCTACATCCCCGGGGATGTATTCCTTTTTCAATCATCTTCCACCGGACAACTGCTGTCTGCCACCGACTTTGTGACAGTCGGTTTAGGGTTTTCAATTGATCCCAGTGCACCCTTGAAACTGGTTACACATTAGGTGACCACACAAACACCATTCTAAATTATAAAAACAAAGGCTTCCTGTGAGTAATTTCCAAATGGTAGTTCTGTCGTTCCCCATTTTGGATCTTTCTCAATTAAAGATTTACAAATTAATAGGAATGTCTTCAGGATCTCCAACCACAACCAGGTAAATTCAGCAGGAGCTCAAGTTCTGCTGAGTAGCTAAGCTGGAACAAGGAATTCTTTTCAGAGGATCTCCACGACAGTCCCCATACCAGGGGTGTGACCACGCGCTGGCCTCCCTTGGCCTTAGGAATGGAGGCAGCCAAGGGATGCGAGGGGATCGGGAGGGGCGCAGGGCCACACATGTTTATGTAAGAGTGTGGGGACCGACGTCAGCAGACGGTTCAAAGAGAGGGGGACCTTGTTTCAACAAAGCCCAGACCGCAGGCCAACTGTGAGAATCTAAAGTGGTCCCTCTCTAGTCTGGGCTTTCGAGCCCATAGTCATCAAACCGGGAGCTGGACAAAGTTCCCGTCCCTCCTACCTTCCGGTGATTCGGAGGCAATCAAGTGGCAGGCGTGACACGGGACAGAAGCACCCTCCACTTCCGGTTCTGTAGGGAAGGGCCCGAGCGAGCCAGGGACTCGACTTACCACGAGGCTGGTGTTGAACTTGTAGAACCTCTGCACGGTGCGGTCGCTGAAGCTGTTGCACAGGTTCTTCTTCACGAAGTTGGGGTGGTTCAGGATGTCGTTGGCCACCAGGGGCTCCTGACAAGGCCAAAGAGAAGAGGGGTGAAGGCCATGTGGCAGCCAGCTGCGTGGGCTGCAGGCATGACACCCGCGGCTGTGCACCCAGCGGGTACCTTGTGTGTGATGTGCTGCTGCTCCACTGGCGCGTGTCCCTTGGGGTCGATGAGAGTCGGGTGTGCCACCAGGTAGCCCCTGTCCTCCATGATGAAGCATCTGCGAGTAGGCGATGCCATGAGCTGCAGTTTTCACGCAGCACGGCCTTGCAGTGGTGGCCATGAAAACACACTTCACGGGGTGGGGGATCCAGTTCACGTGGCAGGGCCACCGACCGCTGTGGTCCCCCGCGTGGTCCACTGTGTCCCCAGCCCACCCAAGCACATGGACCCTTGCAGAGGACTAACACTGATTATGCCCAAGTCAGGCTGTGAAGAGCTAACCCCACAGTCGGCTCGTTTACAGGAGTGAGTCTGCCCGAAGCCTACGTGCAGAGGTCAGGGTAACTCGCACCCACATTCCGTTCCCACAACTACAACCTTCAGACCAGAAGGGCAATGTTCTAGTTACAACCACATATTTTGTCTATTCCGTTCCTAAATTGAGAATGCTTTGTCTTGTCCTTCATGAGCCTTTTTTACATTAATTTCCATAGAAACCGCACATAGCTCGCCTTTACCCCAATTGATGGCCAATGAGTCAGTGCCTGGGCCTGGCCAGCGCCTTTGTCGGCTGCACCAGCATTGGTCGCCCTGGCCCCGCTTTCTCTCCTAGTTCTGTCTCTCAGTGTGTTTATTTCTCAGGCCTGTGTCGTATACTGGGCAGGTGCGGACTGGACCCTGAGTACAGGGGTCTCCGGCAGACCCTAAAATCTTTGGCAAGGATGTGTAAGCAGAAAGTCTTCTTTTTCAGAGGAAGGAAAACCGGGAAGTAGACTTGAGTATTTATGGGCGTAAAGTTTAAGAGAAATGAAGTTCTTCCTTCCATGGTAAACACACACCAAATACAACACCAGGGCCAGAGACATAGATTTGATGGACACACTAACACGGCTTTCATCCAGTCTTTCTCCTGCTTTAATGTCCTCTCCCGTTACCAGGACCCTGGCGTCCCCACTGAGGGCCAATGTGGAATTCAGCAGTGACACGAAGTGAGGACCATGAGATGGAACCAGGGAAGCTAGTTTTAAAAGCAGGCTGTGTTAAATCAAGGGAACGCCCTTGCTTTGATTAGACTCCGGCTTCT
Organism: Heterocephalus glaber; assembly: GCF_000247695.1. Next base: position 29,835,508 of record NW_004624742.1, read on the forward strand.
GAAATGCAGGAGGCAAAGACTTTTAGTTCCATGAGCCTCTTTCTGGGGAAATGTGAAAGGAGCCATCTGAGCTGCTGAAATCTCACACACTCTGGCTTAATGACTAAGTTAACATCAAAAGTACTACCCAAGAGTACCCTCTGGTCGTTCTATTACCAAAGATATCAGAAGCCTCTAATTACTGACTTCTAGGGAAACAGGGTTTTTGATGCCAGGTGCCAGCCACGGCCCTTGTTATGTGCTGTATTTTTCCAAATCATAAACAGCATGCATCTTAATAAAGGGAAAGAAAATCCTCCCAAACCTAAATAGAATACTCAGGCCATAAACTCAATTAATTTCCCCCTTCCCTTCTTTCCTTTATGTTCTCCCATACTTCGCTTTTTTTTTTTTTTGGTACCGGAGATCGAACTCGGGACCTTGCGCTTGTGAGGCAGGTGCCGGAACCACTGAACTAAATCCCCAGCCCTCCTTCCTTCATGTTCTGAGGAAGGCTCTCACTTCTCCAAGTCAGCCTTGAAGTTTGTAGCCCAGACTGTCCTCGAACTTGCAGTCCTCCTGCCTCAGCCTCCTGAGTTCTGGGATAACAGACATGCACCGCCACACCCAGTTTCAGTTTTGTGTCCTGACTGTGGCTCTGTGGCTGCCATTTGGCTGGAGTTGCTCGACATCTACTACCTCTCACTTTGTCCGTGGATGGGCATCGGTGACCTCTGGGGGCTTACCTTATTTTGTTGCCTCCATCTTGGTTACAGACCGGCAAGAGGTCCATGAGAACCTTGTAGAAGTATCTAAGTGTGAAATCAATGCCCATCACCGCCACAGTGTGCCCGGAAGACAGCTGCGTGCTTCACGTGGAAAGAGAACAAGAGGCAGGGCTTATTCATGGGTAAAGGCAAGTTCAGTCACAGGGACCTGTATGGTCCCAGAGTCATTCCCGCAGCTCCTCCCCCTTTCTCACGCCCACAGACTAAGCTACATTTGTGATTGGTGGTGGGGTGGGGCCTGAACCCAGACTTAACCCTTCAAACTGAGCTTAACCCCCATAACATTTTGAGATGGCATCTCGGTACACTGCCTGGGCTGGGCTCGAATCTGCAATCTTCTTCTCTCAGCTTCCCAGAGTGCTGGGATTACAGGCCTGGCTTCAATGACTGATTTAATGTTCACTCGGGGTTTTGTGAGCAAAAACACCAAAACCAAAGTATGGCTTCCCGACAGGACCAGCCCCAAACATGGGCAGCTGTGGAACTAGCCGGTCACCTGTGCTGGTCACTCAGAAAGTGGCTGGATTGTTTGGCAGAAATCTGGAGACAAGTTACCAGAGCGGGCAGTGGAAGCCTCGCTACTACAACTTCCAGCAGTTCTCTGGGACAAGGACCCGAGCCACCCCCATTCCCTGCTTTTGAGATCCGGGACCGCTGATCTCACAAAGCCCAGCTGACTGGCAAAGGCCACCCAAGACTTCGTCTAGTTTTCTTTCCACAACTTGAGGGCGGACTCCGCAAAGCACAGTGCGTCAGTGAGGCAGGGCACCTGCTTCATAAACCTGTTACTGGGACTAAGTGAGACATGTGTTTCCAGTGCTTCGCAAGCTGCCCACAACCCAGCAAGCCCAGGAGGGAGTCACTCAGTGGAGAACAGCAGCGAGGCGGGACCCCGGCCTGGCAGGGGATGAATCTGTCCCTCTTTTAGAGAAAATGCTCTTCAAGAGACAGCCAGCCATGCATTGCAGGAATCGACTCTCTTCCATGGGGAACTCTGGCTCTCTGTGACCCATGTCTCCCCACGTGGGTCTTAAGAGCCACCACTTGTTGGCTTCTGCCTGTTGGACGTCTGTCTACAGAAAACACCAAATCCTTAAGTATCACTCCCGCCGCCCTACAAGGATTGGGAAGATGAGGCCTTGGCCGGTGTCACACTGCGGGTAACCAGTGACGCAGGGACGGGACGCAGTGTCTCCAACTCCAATGCACACTTTCCCAGCTGCGAGGCGTGTAGGGTTTCCACGAAGTTCTATGCATTTAATTTCCTATGATGGTGCTGAGAAGGAATCATAGCTCTTAATTTGGGAAGGAAAACAATCAGCCTTAGAATAGTTGCCAGGTTTAAGAGAGATGACCAGATCACCTTTGTGGCACGGAGAGCAGAACCTGGACCTGGCTCTTTCTACGGCACTATAGCTGCCTCCGTGGAAAACACACCTCAGACATCTGGAAGAAGTTAATTCTGTTTCTGAACTCCCTGGACATGGCTGTTCTCTGCCCCAGAATGGTCACTCTGCCGAGGGGACAGGAGGCAGCGTGCCCTGTGGGTCCACTCACATTTTCATCTGCATTTCAGATAGCTGTATGATTGCCACAGCAACTGATAAAGAATTTCATGGAAAAATCCAACCAAACCTACATTTCCATCAGACCAGGCTGCCTGCAATACCTGTTAGAGATTTTCTTTTTGGTACCAGGGATCGAACTCAGGACCTTGTGCTTGTGACGCAGGTGGTGCAAACACTGAGCCAATAAATCCCTGGCCCTCCTGTTAAGAGATTTTCACTGCCAAAAATAAAACACCAGAACATGTGACCATCCCTTTAATTAATGCCTGCTCAGCATCACCAGCAGCATTAGCTCTCCAAGAACGCGAAGCTTCCAGAAGGGTCGTGACAGAGCCACTGTGAGCAACAGGTCAGTGAGGACCGGGTTAGAAAGCCCCCCTAACTCGAGCTGAACATCAGCATAAGCTCTCTCTTCAGACCTCTGCAAACCCCTGTGTAAAGCAGGAACAGCTCGACAACAAAAATAACTGCCATGTACTTGGGAGGTGACACGGTTCCATTTCACGTGACTCATCTCCGATTCCTGTCAAGCTGATTCCACAAGGACACGGATACCTCTGCTTTACATATGAGGCCCAGAGGGCTCCTGGGACACAAAAATGATAAAAGCAAGCCTGACTGGGCCCTTACCATGTACCAGGTATTGTTCTAAGAGCTTCACGTTTATTGTTTTAGTCCCTCAGATAATCATTTCAAATAGCTCCACAGCCCTCTTTCCTTGGTGAGGAAACAAACGAGAAAAGTCTCGCTTACAGTCCTGCAAACAACCAGCGAGACTTGTCTTCGGAGGGGCTGGGTCCCGAGCTGCCACACAGCCCTAACTCACCAGAAGTCATTTGACAAGCAGTAAGAGCTACCCCTCAGTCCACCATCAAAACCACTGCTGCTCTGAGAACCGGAAGAGGTAGAGGGCTCGAGGCCTCAACTCCACTGAATGCAAAATGGACAGCTTTAAGCTTTCAACGGTAACGTCGCACTCAGCTCAGCAAAGTGGTCAAAGGCCGAGGCCAGGAACTGATATCGAGCAGGACAGAAGCAGATACCTGTTCTGGGGAGCACAGGCTAGGGGTTGACTCAAGAGTCCAGGGGTCACACTGCCACCCTGCTTTTGTTAAACCCATGCAAGTCAAAGACGCAATGGAAAGGTAACCGGAAAGTGGGTCCGACACCAAGGTTTTCCGATTTGAAGACTTATTCTGCTTCATGTGACTGACACCAGAAACATCTGTGAATGAACAAGAATTCTGCGACTCACCCAGACCCTAAGAAAAACACACGCATGTCCCTACACAAGTGTGCAAATCCACCCCCGGCCCCCTGAACCCCAAGTGTGCGCGGGAGGGAAACAGCTCCTGGTGGCGGAGACAAGGGCGCGGGAGACGAAGGTAACCAGGGTTCCTATTTCCCTCGCTTTTCATTATATTGAAAGTCAAAGTATAAATAAAAAGCAGAATAAAAGATCACAGGAAAAGGAGATGGGTCTTTTGGAAAACGGAAGGAGACCAAGACATGGAGGGAGGGAGAGCAAGGGGCCTAAGAAGAATGAAGACGCGCGGTGTCCACGCACCGACTCCCCACGGGGAGTGGGATCATCACACACAGCAAGCACGGGCTCATAAGAAAATTAAAACTGGCAAAAAAAGGAGCCCAGCTCTGGTCCCTGGCATCGCCCTCCAAGACCCGGGGATGAGGTTCATGCCAAGAAACAGCCTCATTCTCTCTTCCTCAACGGATTAGAACCCAAGCAGGGCAGGGCAGCCTCACCGAGTGTACGCCCCATAGTGGGCTGTCAGGGAGGGTCTCTTCGGGATGAGCCGAGCTTTTCTGTAAGCCAACTATTATACCACAGGCCTAGACACCAGGCCCTGCCAAGGAATCAGCATTCCGCTGCCTGCAAGACCCCGTTTCCATGGAGACGCAGGCCACGCAGGCCGCTTCTCCTGCATACCCCCCAGCTCCTGCCCCAGCGCCCCACACCAGAGGAATTCTACTCAACACAGCCCCTCAGCACTCAGGGGCCAGCAGGGCAGTGAGTCACACCTGGGCAGTGTGACCGCCGAAGCCTCAAAGTGCGGGAATATAACGCACTCAACTGTATTACAGTGAGAGTGACGTCATACGGCGTTCCGGGGAAAATCAATTTCCAAAAAGCCTGTTTATTTGTCAAGAGACAGTTTCCAGGACAAATTAAAAAAGGAACAACTCACGTAATTCTAAAGACTTAGGCCCATATACAAGAGTGGTATCTCTTTCTTCATCACAGATGCTCTTGGCTTGGAAGAACTCAGGCAGCCAAAGCTCCCAGGCTCCTGCTGCTGCGTCTTCCCTCAGCTGAAAGAGGCCTTCTGCGAACGATCTCCGGTCGCCAGGGTGGGTCCTCCCCTCCTCCCAGCTGCCACACAGTTCACAAGCACCAGGCTCAGCTTGTGGGATAACCTGAGCCACATTTGCCCCCATCCACAGGCTGCAGGAGGAAGCTTGGCGCCTCCTATTCTACTTGAGTTTGAAAAATATCCCTGATGGATCTGCAATGACTAAGAAAATCAGATAAAATTTTACCTGGAGGAATGAATTGTGTGGCTGATAGTCACGACATAGCCGGCTCCTCCGACATCCAGGTAAGGGCCAGTCAGCGAAATCAACCCTGGGTTCGCCACTGCATGGAGATACCTAGAGGGGACACAGCCAGGCTGGAGGGGCACACGACTGCAGGCAGTGCCCAGGGAAGGTGACCCGGTGACTCCAAACAGTCATCCTAAACTGTGCGTCTGTGATATGGAAATTCAAGGTCTCTTACTTTTTGTATCTGACTGTAGCATCAGCACAAGAGGTTAAGGGAAGGTGAAATTCCTTCTTTTTAAAAGAGATACTAAACTCACTGTGGGCCTGAGGGTTACTAAGATCTGCAGTACAGAGGTTTGACAGGCTGAAATAAGAAAGGGGCTAATGAATGAGGCAGAGATGGATGCACCTGGCTCCCTTTTATTTTTGAAAACCAGACTAAAATAAGTTACAGAAGTAAAAGAATATTTCTGAACTTTTATGTGCAGGTCATACATGAGCTACAATCTGATGCCAGGACCACGTGATGCAAGCTGCAGTCTGTCCACTAAGGAGGTCATGCCACGCACAGGGTAGGAATCAAAGAGGCCACGAAGACTCGCCGGGCCAGGTGTAAAGCAGTTCAGTCTCCCAACTTCCACGCAGAGACAGAAACTTTGTAGGCAGAGAAAATCCACCCAGATGTTGGTAATGCTACAGCGAAGAACGACTGGGAACAATCCCGCCCCCAGGGAGCGCCTTCTGTGACATGATCTCGGAAGGTGAGAGGCTGTGTGTTCGCACCGTGTCCCCAGGGCAGGGCAGCCCCGACAATGGGGCCCCTCAGACTCACCACTGTCTCCGAGTGGGATCGAAGGCTTTGTCCATGAGGGAGCCAGGGTAAATTCTGAGGACGCCGTTCGGTGTTGCTATGTAACGGCGGACAATGTAAGTGCTCAGACTGCTCATTTCCATTTGTGCCATCCATTCATCTGGGACGTGGCTGGTCGCCATTACTTCATTTCGGACAGAGAACTGGGAACAAAGGAGGACACGGCGGGGCTCCGTGAAAACTCCCATGAAAAGAGCGAGCGGCTGGCTGGGCCGCCAGGGCTGTCTCCCAGAGAGAGAAGCCAAGAGCAATTACTTCTGAAAAATCCTCCATGGCAGATGGACGCAGCCAGACTCGGGGAAGACAAAGGCTCCCAGAAATAAGTGGTGACTGAGGGGTCACCTCGCCGGACCTCTGGGTCTAAGCAGAAAAGTCCCATGGGGAACACGAGAGACGCCTCGCCCACCCACTCGAGTTCATCCCCACAGCAGCAGGGCCTCGTCTTTCCCTGGGAAAAGCAGGGCGGGAAGGTCTCTTGTCTCGAAGCTGCACCCCTACCCTGGAAACCCCAACCCGATCCCTCTTTCCCCAGGCCCAAGGTCATGCTGTCCGGCCTCCACCATCTCTGCTTCTCCTAAGGTCCCCACCAGGGCCCGAGCCGCACTCACCTTGAGCCCCGGGTTGGCAATGAGGCGGGTGTTGTCGCTCAGGTAGGCGGTGTAGTGCTCCACCATGCGCTTGGTCTCAGGCTGGCTGAGGTGCTCATAGGGGGACGAAAAGCTGCCAGCCGAGAGCATGACGGTGGGACTCTCTGAAAGACAGGCGACAAGCAGGCCTGGAACAGAGGGCCCAGCCAGGCCCCGCAAAGTGCGATGCCAGCGCTCGCCCTGCTGGAGCTCGGTCCTGCGAGGGAGGCAGGTGCCCTCGATCTACAGTTGCACCGTGGGCTCCCTGGACGAGGACGCCTCGTGTGATGGGAGGCGGACCCAGGACAGTTTCTCACCCACAGAGCAGGGGAAATAATGGCACCGACCGACAGTGACGGTGAATCCGCATCACAAGCATGGAGTGTGGGGCACACGCAAGTGCTGAGGAAGTGACGGCCGTCAGGCTGCACGCCAGCAACCTGAGGAGTGTTATTTAGGAGAAGGAAGAGGGAGCAGAGGCATCAGTGCAAACATCAAACTCAAGTATGGCACTTTTGCCGGGGATGTAGCTCAGTGGTGCTGTCGCCTACCTCGCAAGCGTAAGGTCCAGAGTTCGATCCCTGGTACCAAAAAAGCCCCCCCAAAACCAAAAAAACAAATCAAGTATGATGCTTGTGTGGCAGTGGTGCAGCCGAGCACAAACCGAAGCGTGCGCTGCCGGTCCTTGAGGTACTCACAGCTACTCTTGTCCTGTCTCACAGAGAGGCGCAGTTCCCTATTTAAGAAACAAAACCAGGAAATCTTTTCGGGATTTCTACTGTTCAATCTTGCTGTGTTTTAAAAAAGAACTAGAAAGCACCATCTCATTTCAACTGAGGGTCATTTTTGATTCCTTTTGTCCATTCTCCCCCATGGTGTCTTGTTTTCTTGTAGCCTGGAGAATTTTTTTTCTGGCACTGGAGATTGGACCCAGGACCTTCACACTGAGCGATATCCCAACCCCTTTAAAATTTTTAAATTTTGACACAAGGTCTCACTAAGTTGCTAAGTTGCCCAGGCAGGGCTGGAATGTGCGCTTCCCCTGCCTCAGGCTCCCAGAGTGCTGGCATGACAGGAGTGCAGCACCACGTTGGCCTAAGCTGGTGGCCCTGACTGTACTTGGGCTAAGACTGAAATACTAGTTGGGGTTTGGGCGTAGCTCAGTAGAGCAGAGGTTGCCTCCGCAGCACCAGACCCTGGGTTTGACCCCTAGCACCAGGAAAACCAACCAACCAACCAAACAAACAAACACATACAACAAAAACCCAAACAAATCTGTAGGAATAGCTTAAAGCCAGGAGCTCAGAGTCCTTCTCAGGAGGAGCCTTCAGTTTATTCTGCCAAGGGCCGCCCTGCAGGAGAGGCTGGGTGGGCAGTGGAAAAATGGTCTAAGCAACACTGACTTCCATGTGGACCAGGCAATTTCCTAAGCCACCCGGGCACAGGACCTCAGCAGGGACCCATCTCTTTTCCGTTCCCCTCAGTCTGCCTGGACCTCGAGACGCATCCACATGGGCGGGACGCAGGAACAAGAGCAGTGGGCTCCTTATTGGAGGCTCCACTTCAGGGGCCTCGGCTCCCTTTCTGTCCCTCTTGCTGGCCCTAAGAAATGCCCTCAGCAGGCAGGCAGAGCGTGCTCGGCAAGCGTGGCCCCCAGGCGCCCTTCCCTGGATTTGCCCATCATCCCTCACTATCCCCATAGTTTTTCTGTGATCTTGAAGGTTTAATCCAGGATTATGCTCACGCTGCGGCTTCTCAGGGTCACTCCACACCACCCAGGCTGCCATGCTCAGGAAACACTGCCTCCTGCCCTGCGATTTCCCGCTGGCTCCCCTGACATCTCCACAGGGCATCACAGGAGCGTGTCGCATGGTGGAGGGAGGCCCGCCAAGTGAGGCTGTCCCCGGCTCGCTAAAGGCTCGCCTGAGATGCGTCAGGAGACGGACAGGGTGGTCCCTGAGCTCCCAGGGCCTCAGACCCAGTCCAGGAAACAAAGGGCCAGGAAGATGGAGGAAAACCACAGGGCAGCGTAGGCGGTCCTCCTGCCTCAGCCTCCTGAGTGCTGGGATTACAGGAATGTGTGTCACCATACCTGGCAGCCTTTCCGAAGTGACAGAGACTGGGGCTTTAGAAAAAGCTGCAATAGTGGGATGGAGCACAGAGGGAGAAGAAATCAAGACACAGGGCCCAAGGCCATGCGGAGGGGTGGTATGGGGAACTGAACCCAGGGCCTTCACACTAAGCTACATCCCCAGCCTTTTTACTGTTTATTTTTGAGACAGTGTTTCATTGAGTAACTCAGTTTGAACTGGGTTTGAACTTGGAATTCTCCTGCCTCAGCTTCCTAGAGTGCTAAGATTATAGGCCTGTGGCACCATGCTTGGCTAGATGATGCACTCGTCTAAAACTTGTCTTTTTTGTGATGCATTTCCACCACCGCTCTTTTTGGGGGGGGGGGGGAGTACTGGGGATTGAACTCAGAACCTTGTGCTTACGAGGTAGGCGGCAGAACCACTGAGCTAAATCCCGGCCCTCCACCACCCCTCTTGAAGGCAGCTCTGGCTTACACATTTAATCCCCCCAAATCTCAAAATCCTCACCATCAAGGAAATCATTTGCCATAACTTCCTCTGTTTTCCATTCTCTTTCTTGTATTTCAGTTATCCTGGATCCTTTCATCACCAACAGACCCTAAGCTGCCCCGCTGACCCTGCCATACTGCCCAGGGTCTCTCCCACCCAGGTGAAAATTCGTGGATGGTGGAAAGAGAGTATGTGCACAGCAGCAGAGGTGATGACCTCTATGGCTTCTGAGTAATCTCAAAGAGGCAGGTAGTGCCATTGAACTGAAATACAATGCAGCCTATGGATGTAATTAAGTTTTCTGGTAACACCCAAAAGAAATATATTACGTTGATAATATATTCATGGAGCTGGAGAAATTGGGTTTCAACTTGCCAAAGACTAAAACTAGACCTATATGTCTCACCATGCACAAACTAAAATCAAAATGGATTAAAGATCTAAATATTAAAACAGAAACGCTGAATCAGCTGGAACAGAGGTTAGGTAGAACTCTTGAAGACATTGGTGTAGGAAAAGATTTTATGAACAAAACCTC